>JAOSBK010000005.1:9390602-9401832 GCA_027568895.1 Erythroxylum shatona | reverse complement strand
GTAGAGGAGATGGGGATGGGGGTGGGGGTGGTGGAGACTTGTAATAGTATGGTGGTAGTGGTGATGGAGAGGGTGGTGGAGGAGACTTATAGTAGTATGGAGGTGGTGGAGATGGAGATGGTGGTGGAGGGGATTTATAGTAGTATGGGTGTGGTGGAGATGGTGACGGAGGAGGTGGGGATTTATAGTAATATGGTGGATGGGGAGATGGAGATGGTGGTGGAGGAGACTTGTAATAGTAAGGTGGGTGCGGTGAAGGGGAAGGTGGGGGTGGAGATTTGTAAATATATGGTGGAGGTGGTGGGGACTTGTAGACGTAAGGTGGTGGTGGTGGTGATGTGTAAATATAAGTTGGTGGTGGAGGAGGTGGTGACTTATACACGTAAGGTGGAGGAGGCGGTGATTTATAGATATAAGGTGGAGGAGGCGGTGATTTATAGATATAAGGTGGTGGTGGAGGTGATTTGTAAATGTAAGTTGGTGGAGGAGGTGGTGGTGACTTGTAGACGTACGGTGGAGGAGGTGGAGACTTATAGATGTAAGTTGGAGAAGGAGGTGGTGGGGATTTGTACATGTAAGGAGGAGGTGGAGGTGATTTGTAGATGTAGGGTGGTGGTGGAGGAGACTTGTAGACGTAAGTTGGTGGAGGAGGAGGTGGTGATTTATAAATGTATGGTGGTGGTGGAGGTGATTTGTAGATGTAGGGTGGTGGCGGAGGAGACTTGTAAATGTAAGTTGGTGGAGGAGGAGGTGGTGACTTATAAACGTATGGTGGTGGTGGAGGTGACTTGTAGACGTACGTCGGAGGAGGTGGGGAAGGGTAGTAATAAGGTGCAGGTGTCGGGTGGGGGTGGGGCTTGGGCTTGGGCTTGTAGCATTCCTCGTAAGGTTTCTCGGGGGCATAAGCGAATGGCCTGGCCCGGAGGACAACCTCGTACTTGGTCTTAGACTTAACCTTGAGGTAGGCACCCTTATCACCCATGTGCAATTTGGTTGGAATATTGCATGGGGAATCCTTTGGAGCAGCGTGGAGTTTGGCGGTGCAAGCCTCAGCGCCGTATTTCTCGTAGCTAAAGCCCTCTACTTCGATGCTGTATTTGCCATTGATCTTAGTGGTGCCATAGGCCTTGACAACCTTGCCACCTACCTTGCATGTCACCTCCACTACGGCACCTGCCAATTTCACCAATCATCTTAATTATTATTATTGTTCTTACACGCCATAACTAATCTTAATGTACCAACCAACTAAGCTGAACTTAAGGATGTAAGTGGACCACTTCTAAATTCAAGAAGACCAAATCACCCTTCTCACTCCTACACACACCCTTTTCTACTATGTAGAACAACAAGGAATTGGGGACAGTGTCATGTCTTTGTCTAATAATATCCTCACACTGTGAACTTGATTAGTTAGTAGAAAATTTCCTTTAGCAGCAGTCAAACTCCTATGCCTAACCTTGACTTGACAGCCCTTTTTATATTAAAAACAGAAGTAGCCCTGATCAGTCGAAAGTTTCAAACTGTGCTTAAAATATCACATTAAATGTTGTTCTAAGGCCATTATATATTCAGATAAACCATTTTTTTCTGCACAAGGAAATCAATTAAGTTGGTGAAATGAAAACAGTAATTCAATGAAACTAACATTGTGTTGAATAAAAGTCAAAGACCATAGAGGTCCGTACCTTTGAGATGCTTCTTGTCGTGTGACTTGATTGGATATGCCCAGTCGTAGCACCTGTAGCAGTAGACTTTTCCCACAACTTTAACGATCAAAGGATGGGGATGGGGATAGGGATGGGGGTGAGCAGGTGGCGGTGGAGAAGTGTAATAATATGGGGGAGGATAAGCCTTAGGGGGTGGTGGTGGAGACTTGTAGTAATATGGAGGAGGATAAGCCTTAGGGGGTGGTGGTGGAGACTTGTAGTAATATGGGGGAGGATAAGCCTTAGGGGATGGTGGTGGAGACTTATAGTAATATGGGGGAGGATAAGCCTTAGGTGGTGGTGGCGGAGATTTGTAGTAATATGGGGGAGGATAAACCTTAGGTGGTGGTGGCGGTGGAGATTTGTAGTGATAAGGTGGTGAAGGAGATGGTGAGGGAGGTGGGGGTGATTTATAGTAGTATGGTGGTGGTGAAGGAGAGGGTGGTGGAGGGGACTTATAGTAGTAAGGTGGTAGTGGTGAAGGTGAGGGTGGTGGGGGAGATTTGTAGTAGTAGGGAGGTGGTGGTGATGGGGATGGTGGTGGTGGTGACTTGTAGTAGTAAGGAGGTGGTGGAGATGGTGAGGGTGGTGGGGGAGACTTATAATAATAAGGTGGTGGTGGTGAGGGTGAAGGAGGTGGAGGTGATTTGTAATAGTATGGAGGAGGATGTGATGGAGATGGCGGTGGTGGTGACTTATATTCATACGGAGGAGGAGGAGATGGGGACGGTGGAGGAGGAGATTTGTACTCATAAGGAGGTGGAGGTGGAGATTTGTACTCATAAGGTGGTGGAGGTGACTTGTAATAGTATGGAGGAGGATGTGATGGAGATGGCGGTGGCGGTGACTTATATTCATACGGAGGAGGATGTGATGGAGATGGCGGTGGCGGTGACTTATATTCATACGGAGGAGGAGGAGATGGGGACGGTGGTGGAGGAGATTTATACTCATAAGGAGGTGGAGGAGGAGATTTGTACTCGTAAGGAGGTGGAGGTGGAGATTTGTACTCATAAGGTGGTGGAGGTGGAGATGAATAAGGATAAGCATCACCAGACACCAAGCTTACACTGCTGGCAACAAAGAGAACAGCCAAAGTCATGGCCATTTTGTGAGGCCAAAGACGACCCCTGGCGGGGCCGCCACGGGAATTTGTCATTGGTGACCGGAAGCTTTCCCCTGAATCGCCAATCCCTGCAGACTTTGACAGGTTCTCTCTTCACTTCACCGGAGAGTGAGGTGTAGGGGTTTGGTTAAGAAGATGAGTTAAGCATGCATGAAATATGCGTATTTATAGCGAAGATAGTCGTTAAGAGGTAGCTGTCATTAGGGACCAATTCAATTAGAGTAAATGAGTGGAGCTTCCTAAGCTGGCTTTGTTTCTTTATTTTTTTAGTCTTTTTGTTGAAGATGATTGGTCTTTGAATAATACAACAATGGGTTTTCTTTAGCTGGCTAATTCGTATCTTGGATTCCAAATTTCTGCTGAGAACTAATCTCCAACTACTCATTAAATATAAGAGCACACATGATACATTTTTATGAAGCAATCGAATATGATAATACCATTTCAAAGTCATTACTTTAACACTTACACCCTTATACCCTATTTCAATTTCTTTATTCAAAAACTCCATTGTTTCCATCACTACAAATAAGAAGAAATAGGTTCCAAATGTATGTATAATGTTCCTTTCATATTTGTAAGAGTGTTTTCTATGTATCTGAAAAAATGATTTTGAAGGAGACAAATATATATATATAAGATATTGAGGTAAACATTGAAAGAGACAAAGAAGTGAGGGGGTGAAGAATCCCATAAACTGAAGCTCCGCGACTTTTCCAGGCAAATTGCAATGGTGGGATTATAAAAAAGTCAAGGCATTGTATTGTACAAACACGTGAAATACCAAAGATGCACATAACTGATGACTCGGTTAATCAGATTTAGAAGAAAACGAGTCGACTCATCAGAGACAACTTGCTAATATTCAACTAAGAACACATCTAGTTTCTTTAAGTAAGAGAACACGTTTAGGGGCATCTATGCACCTTCCCCTCGTTCCCAGTGTCTGATGATCTAAGTCATTTCTTTAATCAGTTTTCTTACTTTGACTTGGATTAATATATCTATGCATATACAGATATGGAATTGCATGTGGGTTTGTGGCTTTGTTCATTATGAGTTGGCATGTGAATTTGAGTCACTGCAGCTTTTGCAGTTTCTTTGGGCTACAAAAACAAAAAGGAAAGTACAAATGAGAAAAGGATAAAAGAACAGGGAAAGAAGTCACAGAGAATGAATTATAAGTAACTTGTGTCAAAATTCCATTTCGTGCAAGAAATAATAATGCAAGTTCCACCTTTCGAACATGAACACTGTCCCCACTTTCCTGCTTTCATTGGACCACCTGGATGTCTTCGTTGTTACATAATCATAGTCAAATTATGTACAGAAGAAGCTCGTTATGTGTCCGTTCTGTTTGTGTTTTCTAACCAAGGAAGCTTCCCCAGTTCGAAACTGTCTTTGTTTTAACATAAATCCCGTATTCCAGTTCACAGCGCAAATTTGAACGATTTTGATACGTGGGTCATAAATTGTTATACCAACCAGTTCGTATTTACAAAAGATCAAAGGGTGATGAATTGCACATGGCTTTAAGAAGTGTAACCTCCCCAGTTGCTGCTCTCTCCAACCCAGAACTGTATCTTTGCTTGGAAGTTAACATTAATGTTACGCTTCATTAAAGAGTTAAATTTGGGTATTACAACGCGAAGATGTTGAAGAAAGCTCCCTTTTACATAACAGTCATATATTAACAGAAGTTAAGGTAATAACAGATTGTTGTTCATGCGATATTTCGCATATGATTGCCGTGTATGACGAGTAATTACAAAGATTTGAGCATAATTATCGGTAGTATACATACCTTACTTGAGAATTTTATGGCCACATTGGAACACTTCTATGTTCTTTATGTGTTCACGTTTTGTGTATAAGAGGAGAGGTAATGAAGTGTAAATGGGTGGATACAGAAAAGATTAAAAAGTCCATTAAAGCCAGTAGTAGGATAGACTGAAACTTTGATGGTGATAGACATGTTTAAGCAGTCAATGCCGTGTGATGAAACGCCTTTTAAAAGTCTTAAGCTGGGACAGGAAGTGAAGAACATTAGAGAATGGGGAGTTGTTGGGTCCTGAGGAAATTCAGATGGGATCACATAATTTACTATTATCTCACAATTTTCCAACCATTTGCTCTCTATTATCTACGTAGGAGGCTGAAGATTCAAGACAGGCCAGGCAAAGACAGAGTGGCTGGCTAGGTAGTGGAAGACAGCAAACTTTATACGAAGAAAAAACAAAAGAATAGAAGGTGAAGGTGAAGGTGAAGCCACCATGTGAGTCCTTGTCAAGGCCTGCAATAATGAGAGAATCATGGAGTAACCAAGAGGCAAAATATGTGAAAAAGTAATACAAATCATGATATAATTTATGAAATAAAAAAAGTACGGGTTAACAAAAACTAATACACAAAATTCTCTGCTTAAAATCGGAAAAGAATCATCAATTATATTTAATTTTTGACTTAAACTTGTGACCTTTCGATCACAAAGGAGTAACTTTTCGATTGCGAATGAGATTACACATATATGATTTTTGCTAATTTCTTTTTCCATCGACTACTTGTTATTTTCTAGGACTTCAAATTAGGCAATGATGGCAAGACTTCAAATTAGGCAATGATGGCTCCTAGCAGATTGTGCGGTCATCTTCACCTAACCCTACAACCACACCTGTGTCTGGACTTTAGCTTTTTTCCTATTATTGTAACAAATTAAAATCTAGAGCAGTTTTGAGAGTTGTTGTATAGCGTGCTGTTCATATTTGATTCCCCACTTACTATTGATCAACTCACTACTTTGTAATGTATACACAGCTAATTGTGCATCATCTGATTTTGTCAGCAGTTTTAGTTGATCATCATCTCAAACAGCCACTGCTGTGTTAACAAAAATCATATTGTTATTACTTAAAGTTGATGTTAGATCACATTTCACTTCTGTTCAATTCCCCTCCCATCTATATCAAGTCTAAAGTTTTCCAGAAATTTCGACCGACGAAACTTGAATTGATTGATAGTAACTTCTAGTCACTAACATCTCGCATAGTGTTGATGACTAACGGGTATTCCAAGCAACAAACATATATGGACACATATGTCAAATTATCAATAATTTCTTTTTCATTCTTTCTTCAACGAGATAACGTATAATATTCTATTGTCCTCAACGGTACAATACGTATAAAGTATTCTATTGTCCTCAACGGTACAATTTTGCAAGTATTATTGGGTTATCAAGAGATTCACCAAAGTCAACTTACTAGTTTTCACTGAACTTCAAATCATCTGTTCATGTTACCTTGTGTCTTATCCTGTTACCTTATATCTTATCATATTCTGTGAGCATCCATCTATCCAATTTCTCTCTATCCTATTTATTAGATAGATTGATATATATTTATAGAACATAATAGGCACAGAATAACAGGAACAAATGATCAGTTCCCTTTGTGTAGTCCATTAAATATTAAATTTAATTAGAGGAGATAGTGGTTATCAATGTGGAATAGTCATCATCTAACCTTATAAGTTTTCGACTTTATATGGTTGGATACGTGTAGAAAATGATGCCCAAATTAAATGTGCAAGGCTGGCATGTGTACTTCCTCGATTTATCTTCCGTAGGGTTATAATTGTTATTATTAACTTGCAAAGACTTTTAAGATGCTCAATGATAAATGAACATATAATGATTAAGACTCTCTTTGAATTTGTCTACGTTTAGAAGTACTATGAATAAAACGTTTTGAATGAAAAAAACATTTCAACCATTTGATAGTAATACAGAAAGATGATATTAGATTAATGGACAAAATTGTAAACTTATTGAATAAATGATTAACGTATGTATATGAAAATTAGAGGGCGAGCTTTGGAGTAACGAGCAACTACTAATGTTTCTCCTTTGTGATTGAAAAGTCACGATTATTTGAATCACAAAAATAACCTCTTTATAAAATACAGAGGGAAGGCTAAGGAAATACTGTGTACAATTAATGACCTGAAAAATATGTACCATAGTAATATTTATAGCATAGGAGCGGTTGGTTTATATAAGGGAATGGTAATAGGAATAAGAATGAATATAATAAGGAATGAGAATGGATATAATTATTATAATTATAATGATTAGTTGAGAGGAATGAATGATTATCATTACCATTGATAGTGGTTGATTTGTTATAAATATTGAGAAATAAAATTTTGTTATATTTTATTTATTTATTTATTTAACTAATTATATTTTAATTAATCAATTAATTATATTTTAATTATTTAATTAAGTATATTTTAATTAATTATATTTAATTTAAAATATATGTGTGTGTCACAGGCGTAATACTTAATGAAAGTCATTCCTCTCAAAGTAATATCAAAAATTGAGATATGAATAACATGTGTATTCAATCGTAATAAATAACCAACCACCGTTTTTCATTACATACCCATACATTCATTCTGAATCCCTTTAACCAAGCACCCCTAGTTTTCTTTTTCTCCACTTAATTATGGATTACTTTTACCAAATCATGGTTTTGAAAATTAACCAAATATTCTACATTGTGATTTTTAATAAAAATAGTCTCATGAACTCCCAAAATAGTTTTAGGAACAATAAGAAAAATATTTTTAAAAATATATTATTAATCAAAAATAGTTAGTGAATTTTTAAAAAAGCAAAAATTAAAATTAAAATGAAAAACATACCATTATTTGTAGTAAATCTTTTTTTAAAATCATAGTTCAGAGAAAATATCTAAACATTTTTTTAAATCATAAATTTTAAAAAAATTGGAAAATTAATCATTAAAAAAATATCAACCAAACTAAATATGGAGACAATCACCATATAATGTATTCATCATCAATAACATCAAGTTGCCGTTGATCTTCAACCGGCAGCTCCAGCAAGCATGGGCCCTAGTGGAGCGGTCCTTCGAAGTCCTCTTTGCTTTCTTTCAAGACCAGAGGTGGATAAATCTACCGTTCAAGTTTGCATTTCACTTCACATTTCAAAAAACACCAATTGTGACATTCAAGTATCTTCCCTTATTTTGTCTCCTTTTCTTCTTCCTTTTTCTTGTCGTCGAAGGCTACATCCTTTCCTTCGAATGTAGCTGATTCCACAACATGTTACCACTCTTGATTGGTCAGCTCTTCGGCTCTTTTGATACGACAGACCAAACTGATAATTTTTAACGTAAGACGAGTTTATCCGAATGCTATGTGTGTCTTGTGACTGGGGAGTGGGGACATGTGCTTTGAAAAACATTAATCATTGAGATCAATATTCGAGCCGTCAAGTCCGGCCATCGTTTCGTGACACTCACGAGAAGACTGTCAACAACACGTGTAATCGCGTATAGTATTACTATTACTACCAATCATGATGATCTGATAATCAACAGAGTAACAGTAACTCATGTGCTTCCTATAAAAATGACAATAACGATACACCACCTAAAATTTTCATTAAAATATTTAATTAGAAAATATTTAATATTACATATTCTTATTTCTAATTAGCAAAGAGACCTAAATAAATAAAATTCACTGAAATGTGGGGCATTAAAATTAATTCCATATTGGATTTATTTTAATATTACAAATTTATTATACAATTAAGTGCATTTCTTTTAATTTATTAAATAAATAAATACCCGTTAATGAAGAAGGAGGAGGAGGGACTCTTCTCCTTAGTAACTACACTATTCCTTTTGATCAGGTTCAGATGTTCTGTATCACTTAAACTGCTCTAACCTTATTTTCGCTTTAAATTGACATTATTTTCTATATACAAACAGATCTAAAATGATGTCGTTGGGACAGAAATATGATTAAAATAGATTAAATGGTACAAAAAAATCTGATGTCCCTTTGATTTAGTCCCTTTGGATTTATGAACTATGCATTAAATTTTATAGATAAATCATGCTATAAAGTAAAGAAAAGTAATGAATAGATAAAGCATGCTATAAAGTGATAAAGGCAAAGAAAAGTAACGTAAAGATGTAAAGTAGATAAATCCGGTGGACGGAGGACGTGCTTGTCCCTTGATAGTAACTACTCTTATTGACAAAATTAATTAGACCCTCCAAGATGGCTTAGAATTCAGAAACGTGTTTCGATAGTTCTAACTCTTTAATTTCTTGTAGAATATTCAACATTCTACCAATCATGAATATTGACAAAGGGTTGCAAACACTAATAAAATTTAATAAAATCTAACCTTTTTACACAAAAAAAATGGATTTAACTAACACTTCAAAACTAATGAATTCGAGTTATTAATTTATTTATAAAGGTTCAAAAGTTTTTCGATAGAGTGATTTTATCAATATTTTAAGAATCATACCATAAGTTCAATTGATAAGACAAAAAATTTAAGAATTAAGAGGTTCAACTGATATTAGATCGTCATAAAATTGAACAAATATTAAATATAATTAAATTTTTTTAAATATAATTAAAAGATATTATGCTTATTAATAAAAGAATTTGAGGTTTAATTAAAAAATTGTCGTTAAATAAAATTTAATTAATTTATTTTAATTTATAAGAACTTATTAATTAATAAATTACTCATTTTTTAACAAAAAAAGTTATTAAACTAAATAAAACGGAAAGTTAAAAATTGAATTGCTTTACAGTTAAATCATTATTTGTTATAACGTAGAGCAAATATATAGTTCCCTGAATGATAGTAACATCAGGAAGGCAAAAACAAAACAAAGAGTAAAGATTTGTAGAGTAGAAAAGTCCGCCAAATGGAGCCTTTGTCTTATAAGTTGGCAACCGCATGGATTGACTAATGTTGAAACGCTCCAAGGCGGCCTAGAGCAGGCTGAGCCGCCTCTACACCAAAACCTGTTCCGATTTATTATTAACCAGACAAAACTCGCTAGCCATGTGTTTCTTCTGCTGTTCTATATGCATAGCATCCAGACAAAGAACCCTAGCTACACTAATTCTATATCGACTTGTTTAGTTACAATCTTCACCTAATCCCCACATCCTATAGGGTTAGGCTTCAATATGCACAGCATCAAGACAAAGAACCCTATAGCTACACTAATTCTATATCGACTTGTTTAGTTACAATCTTGACCTAACCCCCACATCATGTAGAGTTAGGCTTGAGCCCGGGTAGTTCAACTGGTTATTAGCAGGGAAGTTAAGTGCAAAGGTCTTAGGTTCGAATCTCGACAGCGGCAGTGTGAGAGTTTATCCAATGTGGTGGCTCCTTATGCGCACCGAAAAAAATGACCACCTTTTTAATAACTTAAGTGAAATTAAACCGTAATTTACCTCCTCAAAATTTTATCAAACCGGAGTGTGGAGGTGTCTGAAATGGGCGATTTCACCTTTTTAAGTGCAAAGGCTTGCTAATCAATGATTAAATTGGAGAATTTTGGAGGTAAAGGATGCATGTGCATGTTCCTTTCCTGCAACGCTCTCTTTCTTGTCTTGTCTCTGCCAAGCTGTCTTCTTTGATCATAGAGGTCCAAGTGGCACTTGTCGTAGTCATACGGAGAACTTTGAAAGGGATAGTTTTTCGACTTTCTGAAACTTAGGATGCTGTGTATTATTTATCTTCTGAGAAAGACATTAATTGAAAAAAGGGGAGAGAGAGAGAGCCTGCAGCCATTTTCAATGATTATGGACGACTCATTAATGGTACTAGTACACAATTATCTAGAACTGTCGGTTGAACATCTTGCAATTGAAGATGTAAAGATACTTGAAATGAATACTTAATCGATAAAAAAAAACACCCAATTTATGTAATGATCTTCGATGTGAAACTAAAAATAAACCAATTGGATGGATTTATAAGAAGAAAATTATATAGATTTTTTATGGACTCGAACTTTTAATATAAGAATAATAAATTTTAAAGTGTTTAATTTTTTATAATTTTTTCAATTCAGTTTTTAAAATTTTAATTGAGTAATTAATATTTTTAGAATCTTAAAAACTCAGTCCAAAATTTTAGTCTATTTAGTATTTTGTGATTTGGAAAACAAATTTTTTGGCCCATTATACGTAGACATTCACATAAAAAAATTTATTGAGTGTTTTTAGTTTAATTAGTTAAAAATTAATTTTTATTGTAAATGCCTAAAAACTTTAAGTTAACTAAATCAACAAAATACTAAATAGAAGTAACGTTTTGAACTGAATTGCTAAGGTTATAAAAGTTTGATCACTTAATTGAAAATTTTAAAAATATAAGTGCTAAATTGAAAAAATTTAAAAAATTGGAAAATTTAAAATCATACTCCCTCCTATCCAAAATAAAAGTCGTTTTAGAGAAGTTTTAATTATTCAAAATAAGTGTCGTTCACGATTTTTTATGCATGTTTATAATTTTATTTCCAAAATTACCCTTTAA
>JAOSBK010000005.1:9371326-9389892 GCA_027568895.1 Erythroxylum shatona | reverse complement strand
AACGATACTTATTTTAAATAAGATGGAGTAGTTTAGATGCTTCGCAAATCTCAAGGCTTTAATTAAATTAAGGCAAGGATAAGACTTTTAATATAAAAATGATTTTCAAATCCAACAGTGCCTGTTATTTGGGTATTAAAGGTTTTCAGGTTTTCAGTGCCCTCTATTTTTTGGATGTGAATCATGAATCCCAAAGTTGATTTATTTGGACATTTTATGAGTGATAAGGATTCACTTGGGAATATTATACTTATATTGGGGATAAGGTAGAATCTCAACTGATCGTGTACAGGTCAGCCCCTCAAAACTAGTTTACAATTATTTTATCAATTGTTAGTTGCATGGATATGATAAAAATAGGTCAGACAGAAGATAAAATTGAGTATCTTGTAAAGAGAAAAATATGTATGTCTTATTGTAATTTGTGAAGTAATAATGTACATGATTATTTAATTAGGGTTTTTGTTTTCATGTTATGCCATGTTTATATTATTAATCTATAGAAACTTCTATTTTGTATAGAAGTTTGATGTCTATATGTAATAATTTGTATTAGTTGAAAAGTAAGCAAACCTGAATTAAAATATTTGTACTTGCTGTTGGTGTATGGTTCTATGTATTTGTAATGTATTCAACAGTGTTTTGAACCGATATTAGACCGTTTTAAAATCGGCTAAAATTAAAAAATTTGAAAAATGATTAAAAGAGATTGTCCTTACTCATTAAAGAAGGTTTAATTAAAAAATGAGTTTGTTAAATAAAAATTAATTAATTAATTTTAGTTTATAAAAACTTATTAATTTACAAAAAAGACCAGTTAAATATTAAACTAATCGGTTTATAACAACAAGAGTTATTAAAATAATTCAAAGTTGAAAATTGAAAAATTAAACGATTCAAAATTTTCACTGACCAATTTGATTGAATTTTTTAATTATCAATATTCAATATAAAGGTAATAATACAACGTGAATTTTTCTTTTATGAAAGATACAAATATCAAGAATTTCTCTAGTTAAGCATTCAAGATCTCATTAAAGATGTTGACCATAGGTAGAACAAGATGTTTCCTCTTTTTCTTCTTTTTCTTTAACGCGTAAAATCATGCCTACCCTGCACCCACCAGTAACTGTCGTGGTCACTAGTAGGAATTCATCTTTACCCATCTTTTGATCGTTATATCTTTAGTTTTTTGACCTTTCCAAGTTTTAAGCCAACAAGAAACACAGGAATTAATTTAGTCATATCTCCATCTCTCATTGAAATGCGTGGCTTGTTCTACATATTCTATCGCACTTTTGCTCACGTTATCAAGAAAAACAATAATACGGTAATTTATATATGTGATTAAAGGCTAGAGTTGTCGAACCAACTTCTACCTATTTTGGGAATCCGCCATTAAAGATCAATGATGATAGATTGTGTTTGAAAGAATAACAAACTGAAAGACCCATCTTAGGAATCCGCCATTAAAGGTCGATGATGATAGATTGTGTTCGCAAGCACAACAAACTGAAAGAGACAAGGGATGATGGAGCGCATTTGTGTTACGTGGAGGCAAGTGATAGGACTAGTTGATGTTATGTTGTTGATAGGAATATAATAATTTATAGCACAAAAATGAACTTTAATTTCCATGTTCTCTAGTCCCATCGGCACCAATTAATTCACCATTTATCCCTAAAGTTTAAATTTTTTGAATTAAGTTAAATTAGTAACACGTAACATGGGTCTTATTTACGTATCTTAGATTGAATGTGAAAGGGAAATAACAAAAAAATGTGAAAATACTTAATTTCAGTTACATAACTTCGAATGAGCTTTTCGAGGCCGAAATAAGTGCAAATTCAACGAGCGCAACACGTTAAAACCTTTATGTAGCTTTCTGTATGTGAGAACATATGCCTGGATCATAGTATTGGTACGTTCACGATTTGTTATAGTAATTATAGGAGATCTTAATCTTTTACATATAGCTTCTAATTAGGTTTCCTCGTTATATATCTGATATGGGTTCAGTCTATATTGATTGGGATCTATTTTTTGTAAAATTAAGTTCATTAATTTAGATCATTTATTTAGTCACTTTATTATCTTTATTTGAATCAAAGTACGTAATTTGATCGATAAGTTATTTAAAACTAATAAAATGTAATTAATTGTTGTCCACTTTTATAAGAAAATATCAACAAAATTATTAAATGTTGACAATAAGGGTTGAATTGATCCTAGTGGCTTCTATCTATCATTTATTAATTATTTTTACGTAAAACCTAAATTTTGGTGTTATATTAGTAGTCAAAATTGTAAAATGGGAACAGGTGTCTAAGTCTCTTAAGCAAGAATAATGGTTTCTTGTTAGTTAGGCAATCCATTTCTTGTTACCGACTCCTCCAGAATTCAATGAGATGACCGATCACCGTTATAAATAAATCAACGCATGAATCATCAGTAGAGGATTTACCTAGACTTGGGAAACCCTTTTTACGTACGTGTGACGGACTGATACGGAGAGGGATACGAACGTTGTAAAGGGAGGGTTGTATTTATTAATTGAAGTTAAAATTAATTAATTAGTTTGAATTTTGATTCTGCATATGTCACTTTCCAGTTTCCAAAGTGCACAACAACCCTTTTTGAGTTGTCGTTAACACCAACTTATTCAAACTAAATAGTATATTTGAACTTAGGTCAGATATACATTTTGAACTTAAGTTACAAGTACTTAAATATACTTGTTAGATGGGTAGATGATTATAGACGAACTAACTTTAAATTAAGGTATAGATTATAATAAAACATACATGACTCGTCTTGTTGAAATTTTCATTAATATTTTAAAAATCGAATTAGAAATAAAGATGCTAATTTTAGTCCAACTAGACCCGATTTAGATCGAATTAGGCCGAGTATAGACTGAATTGACCTAACCTGATCTATTAAAAAAGTTAAACCGATAAGACAAAAGATTCAAAGACTTTTAATTAATTATTAAAAAGTGGAAGCATTTTTCAAAAGCGAGATCCGAATATGCTTAATTAAGACGCATTATTAGGCATTCTTAAAATATAAATATATCACAAGGACCAGAAGGTCCAGATCTCTATCATGACTAGTTTAATACGTGCATGTCAGCCATTGGCTCATCAAATAATCTCAAATCCTTGGCTACTTATGTGAACTTTCAATAATATATTAAATTAAACGCCTTAATGATTGACAGCATTTAAATTTTTAAAAATTATCGTGATTAATTATTCTAAAGTAAAAATTTTAATTCTTCTTAAAAGTAAAGCTGCGTAAATCAGACCTTCTTAAATTTACATTTAACAGGATTTATACTTACCCATTGTTGTTGTTGTTTATCTAATTTAGGTGCTTTAAAATGGATAGAATTACTAATAAAAAGGTACCCCAGGAAATTTAGTCTTCTACTTGACGAAAAGAAAGCCGAGAAGTCATTAGTCTCCACGGCATGAAGACATTTGGCTCTTGGTGCAGTGAAATCTACCGAGTCATTCAGAAATTGCAGCCAGAGATCCCTCTCATTGACTCTTCATGTACAGATTAAGATAAGGTTATTTTTTAAACTAAATAAATAAGAGCTAAGTCTCCAATTATTCGATCATTAGGAATTGTCATTTGTATCTATTTGCTATATAACGGTGACACATTAACCCCTCTTTATGTGACTCATTTGAAAACAACATATTTATTAGTCAAATATAAGGTCGCATACTACTAGACTTTTTCGGATACTGCATTAGCGAGTTTTCTATCGGGTGTTATTATTATCGTTGTTGTTAATGACACATTGATGGATAAAATTGGCAAATTGGCATACATATTATAGAAGAAATAATTTAGTTATAATTTATAACAATTGTTACTTTTTCATCGTTAAATTTGATACATAATCAAGATAAATTTGAAAATTTATAACTTTTTACAAATCATTTACAAATTAAGATGAAATTTTAATAATAAAAATTATAAATTTTACTTTTCTCTTACATTTAAACGTTTTCTTGTTTAATTCTTTTAACCCCAAATTTTGCATATCAGCAGAGTTCATATTGATCATTGATGTTGTTGCAGTTTTATTTTTTATGTATAGCTTTATATGTTACGCATTCTCATTTCAATTCTTAATGATCATACATTTAAGAAAGCTTTATGTCAATATTCAAACCCCTTTCACTATTTCTTGCAAAATTTAGCAATAAGTTGAAACATCAATGTCATCTGCCACGTTTTCTACCCAAAAAACGTCATGGACTAGTTAAAATACTAGGCTTGATGAACACGAGACTCAATTGGTCTAGACTTTGGACTTTGGAGACCCACTTGCTTAGTTCTTTCAAAAACACTAGCAAATTGATCAATTCTGTTTTTCAATTGTGAAAGATTATACAATTTGGGAAGTACTTTCCATTCTAAATCACCCACCTGGATACTTAGGCTAAAACTATATCAGGCAACACATTCATGTTGGCCCAAAACTATAGTTCCATTTACTATATTTGGATTTTGCATTTTGCTCTCCATCCCTTAGCCAAATTCAGCTCTGGCTAAATCAAACTGTATATGACAAATTGTTGATGAGATGCAAAAAACAATCCTAAAAAGACGAAACCAATGTACTGTGTAAGAGGGTTAGTTGCAGGCTGAAGCTTAAACGGCCACTTGGTCAGTGAAGACAAATCCTAGATTAAAAGATTAGAGAATGGAATGTAGGGGCTCATTTCTGATGGAATGTAGGGTTCATTTCTGAACATTCTAGACACATACCTAATTCACGCCTTTCAATAGGTCCATATAGAACACACATCATTTTTTGGATTCTAGCTACCTACCTACAACTCTTGACCGTGAATTCTGTGAGCCTAATGGCCCTAATCTCTACATATCATTTATTATAGGATAATTATAACAAAAACTTAAATTTTTATCAATTTTTTAATTATAATTCAAAATTAAAAAAGAAACAATAAAATATCCAAATTTTTAAGTATTTTAATTCTAGTCTGAACTTCAAAAAGTAACAAATAAAATGCTCAAATTTTTATTTTTTTAATTTTAGTCCAATATTAGTATTTCTGTTAAGTTTGTTGATGTGACTTGTCACATGTTTTAGAAACTTTAACTATTAATACACGCTAACCTAAATTAACACAACAAATGAATATTAATAAAACGACATCATTTAACCACATAATTAAAATGACGTCATTGTTTAAAATGACTTAAATTAGATTATGCAACTTCAATGACCTTACGCTTTGATTTTAATTTTTTCTTCATTTTCAGTTTGTTTTCTTGACGCCCTCATCCTTCGATTTTCATATTACATAACTCTGACGCCCTCATACTAAGGAAATCAAGAGAGCGAATTAAAAATGAAGAGTTTACTAGTGCAGTATGCTGTAATGCAATAATAGATTAGAGCGTCAAAAGAACAAATAGAAAATAAAATGCTAGGAACATCGGGAGAATAATAGATAACGTAGAGCTAAAATTAGGAAAAATTGAATATTTGGATATTTTATTGTCACCTTTTGAAGTTTGAATTAGAATTAAAAAATTAAAAATTTGAGCAATTTATTAATAGTTTTAAAGTTCAGGTTATAATTGAAAATTTACGAAAATTTGAGTTTTTTTTAATTATCCATTTATAATATTCTCAAAAAACCATTAAAATTATGTTTGTTTCAAAATTTATGTATTTAAACATTACTCGAAAATTATCATTTAATAGTATGGATGTCAAATAGGCTCGAGTCTGGGTCCAACCCAATGCCTCAACCCCGATCGTGTCTCGAGCCGAATTCGAACAAAAAAAGGTCGGCCTAGGTATGGGGCCTTAATCAGGCTAAAACAAAAGAGAAATAGGGTTGTCCAATCCATTGTCATCCCTTTTTGTGGATATTTACATTTTATATGTATCGATATTTTACACGAGCTTCTAGGTGTTGTACATGATTTTTTTTTTTTTTTGTGATAACATTTTTATTTGATTTCATCAATATTTTAAATATTAATAAGACAAGGAATTTAAGATTTAAAAAATTCAACTGGTATTAGACCGTCATAAAATCGTATAAAGATTGAACATAGTTAAATAATTTGAAATATAACTGAAAAAGATTGTTCTTATTCACTGAATAATTGAAGTTTAATTAAAAAAGAGATTATTAATAAAAATTTATTAATTTATAAAAACCTTATTAATGTAAAAAAATTAACTAGTTAATTAAGAACTGTTCTGTTTTTATTAACAAGAGTTATTAAAATAAATTAAATTAAATAATTAAACAATTTTAAAAATTTTTTGATTGAATCAATCAAACGGGTTAATTTTTTTAATCGTTACTCACATTTTCGCTATCGACCATATGAGATTGCTTTTGGATCTAGAAACAAACTTAGTAAGGCACTAACTAAATAAGTAAAATAGTTACCATATTTTTTAAAATAGAGAAGAAATTTTACTTTATGTATACTTTCCTTCACAATTTAGTTACAAAAATGGCACGACTTTTGTTACACTGTATAGGGATCTGAGGCCTAGGCCTAGGCCTAGGTTTGTTACTCTTATTATCTCCTTTCGAGGTTTGATACTTTGTAGTAGTGATATTACTATTCTATAAAGTCAGGTTTGATTGAATTGGGATCCACCGTCCATCCAAATCACAAACATTAAAAAGTTCAGCATCGGGCAGCATTAATTGAAAGATTCTTAGAATAAGTTGTTTATTTAGGGAAAACAGGCATTGACTTGGTATGGTAGATAGAAAGGGCCACATGGCAACGAAAATCAGGTGAACCGGCGAGGCATAATCAAATTGAGCAATCACACCACACCCTCGACATCACCCTATAACTAATTCAAAAGATGTATCACATTATTTAACGGCGTCGTCCCTATAAGTGTATGTAATTAACTCATTGTTGTCCACAACCCGGTGTCGGTGTATTTAGATAAGGGCAAATTGGTTTAACAAAGTCGGTATGACATAATCGTGATTATAATTGGATCGTGTCGTCATTTATTTATTTTAATCTCGGTTTAACAAATTATTAGAATGTCCTTCAGCCCTTGACCTTATACCGACACATATCGAGCCAAGTGTGAGCTTGCAAGCAGTGGAAAAAGAGCCAAATATTGCTAAGCAATGGACCGGAGTAAGACCCCAGCCTACTCTCTAACTGGCCAGAGCTGGGGCTGCCCTACCCGAGTCAATTTACTATTTTCTTAAAAAGGATTTTCAAACTGTCAAATTTAATATTAATAAAATTTTTATTGAGTGTTGTTGTTGATGTCGTTATTATCGATAATCAATTTAAAGAGATAAATTAGTATATATATAAAATATTTATTTATAATTTTTTATATAATCAATAATATGTAAATTTGATAAAAACAATTTTATATAGTAATAGTAAAAATCAATAATATAAATCATCACAAAATTATCAATTATAAAAAAAAATGTATATTATCATATACTAATAATCAGTTGCGGGCAAAACTCGCGCCAAAAACCTTAACAATGACTTCTATTCCTCTGGTTAATGGAGTATTACCGAAAATTAGGGAATCAAAATAATACCTACGTAATGATAGGTTGATACCAACCGTTAAGTTTGATTCCACCATACATTTTATCCTATTACCTCCAAAGAAGCACGCCCTAAATAAAAATTTAATAAGGGACTTGATTTACTATCATATTAAACTAATAAATATTATATTTTAATATAATAAAAATGCTAAATTAAATTTTTTATTGACAAAATACTGCCCATGTTGCTTACCAATTATTATTATTATATTCCAATGTAATCCTTCAGGAGTATTACATTGAACTCAATTTACTGGACCAAAAGAGCACAGTTTGTTTCAAGTGACATCTAAAATACGACTACTAAAAGGGCTTCACTTGAAAGCCCAATCTCTAACTGACTTTGAATAAAGAACCTAACCAATGAGCCTGAAATGAGGAAAATTATATTGATTATTTTATTTTTGAAATAAGTTACTTTGAAAAAAAGAAAATTTAATGGTTTTAGAGAAATACTTCTTTTGAATAATTTCTTTAAAAGTAAAAATATAAATATCTCTTATAATTTTATTTATTTTTAAAAATCATGTTATCTAAAATTATAATTTTTAAATAATTTTTATCAAATTATTTTAATAGAATTTTGTTATTAAAATAAGGATAAAAGTCATTTAAAATCTATCACATAATAATTGCACTAAAATAAAAACTTAGTAAAATGTCATATTTTATCATTTAAAAATATTCTCTGAAGTAAACAAAACTTTATTCTTCTTCACAAAGTTTGTATGAAATACTTAAAATTTCTAACTTTCTTCCAACATATCATGTATAGGGGATGATAATAGGTTAGCCCAGCTATTACAAGGTATCTTACTTGACCTGACCTAAATCATTTTTTAATTAAAATATGAAAACGATATCGTTTTGCATGTTTAATTTTATGCAGATTGATAATAGAAACATTCAAGTTAATTGTGCATTTTAATTTTCTTTTAAATTTAGGTAACCACATAAACAACTTAAGAAACCAATCTAAATTAAAAATGTATTTATAACAAACTATAATATTTCAAAACGTTGAAAACAAAGTTAACCTCTCACCAATTAAATGCTACATTAATGTTGATTAACGTTATTTTTTATTTTTAAAATAAAAATGTATCTCACTGCATACGAACAAGTGATAGTCAATCTCTAAAATGTGTAACAGTAAATTTTACTGTCACGTGATAAGTGATACTCGCTATTTAAAATGTATAACAATAAGCCTTACTCTTATTTAATAGTGGAAACTATTTTTTAATTAAATTAGAAAAACTAATTAGGTTATAGTGGAACTCACTTTTTATTTAAATAATTAAAATATTGACATTTATCTTATAGAATTTATTAAAATTTTGTTCTTTAAAGTGTTGATTTAAAAATATTAAAATTCAATTTAAGGGTTAAATTATAACGTTGAGGTTCTTATGCACGAGCGATCGATTCATTCAAACACCAAGGTCTCTCTTTATCTCTTTCTTTTTCTTTTTCCTTTTTAACCGCGGGGCGGGTGAGATCGGGTCGGATCGGGGCAAATATTTTATTGAATATCGGTTCCACGCAAAACTGGAGCCCCGTGACAAAAAGGGCGGGGCTTTCTCGCCGGAGTTTCTCAAGAGCTGATCGTGTCGTCAATCTTGTAAGTCTCTGCCTTTCTTTGCAACTAAAATTATGGGTTTTCTTTTCTGTTAGTTTCCTCACGTTTGATCCGATAGAAATTGGAATTTTGGGAAAAGTAGTGTAAGAAAACGAAATTGGAGCAAACTCCACTGGCTGCTCCTTGTTGGATATCATTACGAAAACCATTTTGCTTGTTCTATTCTTTTATCGTTTTTCTGTTTCATCATTTCTTCATGGAAACTTTCAAAATATGTTCTTTTTTTGTTTAAAAAAGGATTCTTGGGTCAAGGGTTGTGCTTAGGATTGAGTTTTGTAGCTGGGTATACTTGGTGGAAAAGAAAGGTGCTTTAAGTTGGTTGGTTGTTGTAGTTATGATGATCTATGACATGGAATTGCAAGTCATACTGTTATGAGTATAATTTTTGGAAATACCGTTTGTTTACTAGTATATTGTTAACTATCAGCGTGTTGTTGCATTGCTACATTTTCGGGTTTCATTGGTATTATATCTGAGGTAAAGATAATCTTTGCTAATTGATTAATTTTAGATTTTATATTTCTGTGATTTATCTGAATTGCATCACAACCTGCTCTCCTTATTTTTTCCTGTTTTTTGTTGTCCAAGCTACTGTATCTTTATTCAGTTTGAGGCTGGTATTGATGCTTTGAGTTTTGCAGATTGCTGAAATTTTTTAACATGTTAAACTTCCATTTCTTTGCAGCTCCTGGAAATTGCATCCCTTTTGGTCACATCAAAACTGTGTGGCTAAGCTGTAACTTACATTTGTTAAGTAGTTCTTAAAACGTAGGCTTTGGCCACAGTCAACAAGATGGCTTATGAACTTGATGAACAAAAGAGTGAGCAATTTTTGATCCCTTAGTCCTTACGCTGGCATTTACTGGTATTTCCATATTTTCCTATGATTTATTTAGGGTTTCTGGGTTTCTTAAATGGTTACTTGATGTTTTACCAATATGACTTTGCTTTGGGAATCATAAATTCACGGGTTTTGTTGAAAAATCTTAATTTTCAGGTGCAGATTTATTTTGTTCCTTTGACAAGATACACCCTTCTTCGATAGAGTATAAGCCCCTGTTACCATTCCTTCCTTTCCTTCTTTTCTCAACCTCATACATGATTCAGCTCCTTTAGCTTTTATCAAACAAACTGTACCATGGTTTAAAATTTTCCCAACATGTTTGCCTCCATTTCTCCTAGTCTCTCTCATTCCCATAGGTCATTTTAACCATAGGGCCATATCGCTTGATGTGCAGCTTCCAAATGATGCAGAATTTCCATCATAGCTTTACTGTGCCATTTAACCTCTCATGCTCCTTATTGCATGGACACTACAATTTCTCCTTTATAATTGTTAATAATGAGCCATCTCAACCATTGACTGCAGTGTCTTGCAAAGCTGCACCTCACCTGAAACAGAAATCATGGATGAAGGAAAGATGAAGCACTTCCATGCAAATCTATGAGCTTTATCATTCATATCGTCTCCCATGATTCGTTGTATTCTCTTATATTCCTTGCCTACCTTAATTCGAATCAAACGAATCTTTCCCCTTGCATACGTTTGAAGAGGGAACCAGAAACTTGGCATATAATGCCACCTCTTTCTCTGACAACTGATTTTGTAGTGTTCTAAAATGGTTTTAGCAGGTTGACTATGAAACAGAAAATAGTTACTTTGTTTCTGAAGAAAGGACCGCATCACCTTCCAGTTGCTTTGTCATTCTAGAACTCAACGTTGTTATCTACCCTGTCCAGATTTTGTTGCTGTTAGTGTTCTTATGTAAACACGGTAGCCTTAATCATCTCTTGAATTTTAATCAGGAATTATCAATGTCATAAATGCGTTTCAGTTATCTGGTTTCGTTAATTTGTATCATTTTTTTAATCACCACATAAAGCTGTGGCTTATAATCCAAAATTTTGGTGTTACTTTGCAGAAATTGGGTTGGGTCTAATTGGCTTTGGCATCTTTTTCACATTTCTTGGTGTAATTCTCTTCTTTGACAGGGGTTTGCTTGCCCTTGGAAATGTAAGATTTTCTTACAGCTTAAGAATTTTTTGAAATTAATCTGTTGGAAAGGCAAAATTATCTAAACTCTTTATTTGTAAATAGATCCTTTGGCTAACTGGTGTAGCCATTTTGCTTGGTTGGTATGCTACCTGGAAGCTGTTTACAAACAGTGGAAATTATAAGGTAATTGGAGACCTAGGTTTGCTTATCTTACAAATATGTTTGTGTTTTTGTAAAACTTCCAAAGAAAATATGAATAAATTGAAAAGGCATGTTCATGGCTAAAATAATTTTCCTGATTGACAGGCAAAATACCTTTTCCAAATGTTTCATTTATGTTTTAAAACTGGATGAACATTATTTCTCATTTTTCCACATATAATGGAAAACCAAAACCTATAACAGTCTTTTTTTTTTCATGTTCTCAGTTTGAGGATTTAATCTCTTGTTTAATCAAACATGGTTACAGTAGCTTTGGTAAAAATCTTTTGCAGAATGGAGAGAGAAGGATGAGATAGGGAAATAGATATTGAGTTTTCTGAATGGATGTGCTTTAATCCTTCCTTTTTATTTCTTATTTCTGGACAAAGTAAGGCATTATAGTTGTTTAATTGATGTGAATAAGAGCTAATTTGCTCTATATTATATTACTAAGAGAATGTAGTACATATATACATGAATAGGAGTACAGAATAGGCTAGATAATCTATACAGATATAGAAGATAATCCTAGGATAATGTTTATCTCTAAGATACTGCTATCTAATCTATAGAATCTTATTACAATCATATTATAATATCATGAGATAATATGTATCTTGACCACTCTCCCCCTCAAGTTGGATCATAGATATCAATCATGTCTAACTTGTTAATACATTCTTCAAGCACTTGTCTTTGAAGACCTTTGGTAAACACACCTGCTGTCTGCTTCTTCTTTGGGACATAAGTTAGGCATATTGTCCCATCTTTTATCTTCTCCTTGATAAAATGTCGATCAACTTCATCATGCTTTGTTCTCTCATGGTGGACTGGATTGTGTACCATGCTTAGGGTTGCCTTGTTATCACAATAATGTTTTTTAGGTGACTCAAAATTGATTCCCAATTTTGTCAGCACTCTCTTTAACCAGAGACTTTCACAAATCTCTTTTGCCATTGCTCTTAGTTCAGCTTCTACACTACTCTTGGCTACCACCTTTTGCTTCTTACTTTTCCATGTGACCAAGGTTGATCGTCTATCCTCTTCTGAACTTGCCCGATCTGAATCCGTATATATTTCAATTATTCTTTGATCTCCCTTTTTGAATAATAATCCCTTCCTAGTAAATACTGTAGGATCTTATAAATTGCCTCAAAATGCTTCTTGCTTGGTGCATGCATGTAGCGACTTACAACACTCATGACAAAAGCAATATCTAGTCCAGTATGAGACAAATAAATCAGTCTTCCCACTAGTGTCTGGTATTTTTCACGGTTAACAGGTTTATCCTCTTCATCCTTAAACTTTATACTGTCAATGGGAGTGGTGCTTGGTTTACTTCCTAACATTCCAGTCTTTTTCAAGAGATCAAGAATGTACTTCCTTTGTAAGATGTAAATCCCTTTCTTTGATCTCGTTACTTCCATGCCTAGAAAATACTTCATTTCTCGTAAGCCTTTGACTTCAAATTTTTTGCTCAAAGTTGACTTGAGTTTTGTAATTTTCTCTGCATCATCACCAGTTACAACACATCTACATACACAATCAAAATTGTCTTCTTACCTTGTCTAATTTTGAAGAACATTGCATGATTCGACTGATCTTGTGTGTATCCTTCTGTTTTTAAGACTTTGGCAAATCTTTCAAACCAAGCTCGTGGTGATTGTTTCAGCCCATATAGGGATTTTCTTAGTTTGCATACTCTGTTTCCTCCTCCCTCATCAAACCCTGGAGGAAGTTTCGTGTACACTTCTTCCTTTAGTTTGCCATTCAAGAAGGCATTTTTAATATGAAGTTGCTGAAGTGGCCAATCGAAGTTAGCAGCTACAGATAGCAATAGTCTGATAGTGTTTAGCTTGGCCACAGGTGCAAATGTCTCCTTGTAGTCCATCTCATAGGTTTGTGTATAGCCCATTGCTATCAATCTCACTTTATACCTCTTGATGGAACCATCAGCCCTATATTTTACTGTGAATATCCACCTACACCCCACGGATTTTTTTCCTTTTGGCAGATCAACTTTTTCCCATGTTTCATTCTTTTCAAGCGCTCTTATCTCTTCGAAAACTGCTTCTCTCCATTTTGGAACTTTAAGAGCTTCTTGAATATTTTTGGGGACGCCAATTCTGTCCATATTAACAATAAATGCTTTCTATTGAGAAGATAGAGCATCATAAAAGACAAACCTTTCAATCGGGTGCATGGTACATGATCTAAATTTCTTCTGTAAAGCAATTGGCAATTCTAAATCTGTGTTGTCTTCTTGATGCTTACTACTTTGAGCTTCTTCGGTAGGGACTTGCACTGGTTCAGAGATTGGTATAGCTTCAGGGACAAGGAGTGTACTACTTGTTTTCTTCTTCAGGGACACAAGTACTTTTGTGGACAATTCCATGTTTTTGGAAGAATGTATGAAGATGTTGATTAAAATATTCAGTACTATTGTCAGTATGGAGGACTTGAATACTTGTTTGGAATTGACTTTTTATCATTTGATAAAAGTTGATGAACACGGTAGAGACTTCAGTTTTATCCTTCAAAAGAAACACCCAACACAAACGAGTATGGTCATCAATGAATGTAATGAACCACTTTGAATTGGTTCTATTAGTAACATGAGATGGGCTCCAAAGATCACTATGGATAAGTGAAAAAGGTTTTGTGGGTTTGTATTTAGACCTCGTAAAAGAACTTCTTTGATGCTTAACAAATTCACAAGCGTCATATTGAACACAAAGATCTTTATTTATTGAAATGTTTGGAAACACCCGTGACATATTGGAAGTTTGGATGACTTGACCTCTTATGCCATAACAATAATTCATCAGTCTTAGGAACAATCACACTATTACCCAAGCTATAGGAGTAGAATGGCATTTCATCTACCTCTTTCGCAAAGCCAATCATCTTCCCCGATGACAGGTCTTGTATAGCACAATGAGTAGGGAAAAAATGAGCACAAAAATTAACTTCTCTTGTCAATTTACTGACTAAAAGAAGGTTAAATTCTAGATTCAGAAATTTTAGAACATAATTTAGTTTCATAGAATCTGTTACTTTGATATCTCCTTTTCCTACAATTGAAGATGAATCACCATTTGTTACCTTAACCTTTTCATGCCCAGCACTAGGAAAATATGAATGAAACAGGTTATAATCATGTGTCATATGGTTTGATGATCCAGAATCAACTATCCATTTCTTCCTACTGCATGACGATAAAAAAGCTTTTATGATATTACCTCCCATAGTAGCATTAGCAACTATGCTTGTCTTCTGTTGGTTGCTGTCATTTTGGAGATTCTTTAGTATTTCCAATAGTTTCCTTAGTGAAATATTTAGTTCGCTACTTTGTTCTTTCTGACTATCTTCAGATTTTTCTGTTCCCCTTTACTAGATACTTGGTAGCCTCTGTTTTTTTCCCCCTTTTTTGGTTTCAAGTTTGGAGGCTTTCCATGGACATCCCAACATGTGTCTTTGGTGTGACCACTTTGTTTACAATAATCACACTTCTTATGACCCTTCTTACTGGGTTCACCACGGGACATCAGTGCAGATGCTTCATTAGTAGGTACTAAAGACACATTTGTTCTTCTTTTGGCTCCTCTTTTAGCATGATTTTCCTCCTTGCTGCTTCCCTTCTAACTTCAGAAAAATTCTTTAGCTGTTGGTAGAGGAATGTGTCTTCTACCAATATGAAGTAGCCTTTATATAGGCAATGTTCACATAGGAAAGGAAATAAGAAAAGGGAAATAATTAATCACTAATTAATATGATTTCCTAGAGTAATAAGGAAACTAGTAATATGTTTCCAAAAATAATAAACCTAAAACAATTTAAGCAATTTAAATAAAACTTGCAACCTAATTAGTGTAATTTGCGGCTGTATTTCTAGCCTATAAACACGTTCACAACACCTCTCCATCAAAGTATGATTGTTGCACCCCTTCTTAGATTTCTCAAGTTGTTGGCAGAAACATAAAGGTGCGTTTGATCAGTGGTATCATGGCGTTGATAAGCCATGACGAGATCATGGAATTGTCTATCTCCCATTGTCGTGCAGCTTGCGAGTTTGTTGGTTCTGGATTGTTTCCATCTCTGACGATAAAGCTCAGCTTCCCGTGTCCTCCAATGGCGAGTTTCATAGCTTGAGCCCACTCCCGATAGTTCATTCCATTCAGTTTGTTAGAGACGATGACAACTGAAACTCCTTCAAAACCAGAGGTCATCGATGACTGACCTTTAGTTTGGTTTGGGTTTGTCATAGAGGATCCCTCAGATTGGAAGTCATTTCTTGACTTGCCGATGTTGACTCCTCGGTTTCACTATCTCTTTCACGTGGCTCTGATACCTTTTGAATAATAGCTGATTTGCTCTGTATTATATTACTGAGAGAATGTAGTACATATATACATGAATAGGAGTACATAATAGGCTAGATAATCTATACAGACATAGAAGATAATCCTAGGATAATATTTATCTTTAAAAGATACTGCTATCTAATCTATAGAATCTAATTACAATCAGATTATAATATTATGAGATAATATGTATCTTGACCACAATTAATGTAATGAAATTAGGCATTGTTAGACATAATGATCCTGGTCATACCATATAGATGGATTGATTCTTCCAATGTCCACCTACTTCATTTCTATTTAGCAGCCAAGGTAACTCATCCCTCCATTCTTATTGTTCTTGAACCCTTTCCATATGCAGCCAAGTGTTAACCTTTTGAAGTGCTGTACCTTGGTCGTTTCTTTCACTTATTTTGCTCAATGCCTTCTTCAAATAAATTTATACTGATGAAAATTTGCATTATCTTATCCATTCGAATTTGAACAAATTGAACACTGATGCAGAGGACTACAGCTTCCAACAGTATATGCTTATGAACCACCTGACAGCATGCTAAGAAAAGTTTTCCTTTTGTCTGCAGGGATCCGTGTCTTTCCTTTTGGGACTGTTCTTCATATTTGTTCGCTGGCCAATAGTTGGCATACTCATGGAACTCTATGGTTGCATTGCACTTTTTGGGTTAGTTTCTTTTCTCGGTTATTTGTTCTCAACTGGATTAATTACTTAAAACACCTGCTAATATGTGCATATAATGTTTTTTAGTGGCTTTTGGCCCACCGTGAAGGTGTTCCTTTACCAGATCCCAGTGGTTGGGTGGATTATACAGTATCCTGTGCTGGTGAGTTACGTCAATGCAATCTTTCTGCAGACTGCTTTTGGATACTGAGTTCCTCCATATTTTAATGCAGCTTTTTGGTCGTTTGAAAAGCGGTTAGACCTGCTTTATTCATCTTGCTGATCAAGCGCGAATTCTTTTCCCTGCCAAGAATTAATCACAGCACTGTCACTGTGTGGTTTTAGTTAACAGTAGGGAGAGAATCTGTGAAAGTAGTGCAACTGACCCGTAATTGGCCACCTCTCTATCAGGTATTTGGCATGAAAACGATTTGTAAAACGAGTGATTGCTCTTTCAGTTCAGTGATCATTGTAAATTCCTTCCGTAATAATACCGGATGCTCAGTATCGAAATTACTTGCAATACCCGTGATGCGTAGGATTTGAGGCGGGCGGGCCAGTAATAATAAGTAAACCTTATTCCTAAAATGATATGAGATATTTTTATATTCCACAATAATATCTATATAAAAAATAAAAAAGAATAAAAATCTTCAATTAATGAAATGTAAAGTAAGAAAATTACTGAAAAAACGGCTATATTGTTTGATAAAATTGTTGAGAATGAAATAAAACACCAAAAGTACATGAGACTTTTGCCCAAGTTATAATTCATTCTCCAAAAATAAATTTCAAAACATCCTAACTTCCCATTTTAATTTCAACAAAAAGGTTGTAACATATAAATATAACATTTGATCCCACAAAATTAAAAAAAGGTGTTTATTGATTTATTCATTTGACTAACTCACAAATTATTATTTTATTTTTTATAAAAATATCCAATATTTTAAAAACGGGATTAGAAGTTACTTTTTTTTTTAAAAGGTAAAGAATTGTATTAAGTACCTGTTTGGTTTAACTTTTGGAAACTCTAAAAGTACTTTTTTCTACTGCAAAAGCTATTGTAAGGAAAAAGCAAGTGTTTGACTGTAAACTTCAAACGCACTTTTAAAGTAGAAATAGTTTTTTTAAAAGCTCAAATACAACTTTTTCAAAAGCTAAAATTTGGAACTTTTCAAAAAAGCCCCAAATTTTAGCTTTTTCGGGAAGCTAATTGTGCGTCACTTACGTAAAGCCAACTCTCTCGTCTAGAAAAATATGTCACCTTCTAAAAAGTCCCAAATTTTAGCTTTTTCGGGAAGCTAATTGTGCGTCACTTACGTAAAGCCAACTCTCTCGTCTGGAAAAATATGTCACCTTCTAAATCTTCTCTCTACTCGGAAGTCATCAACTCCAACCCAGAACCCATTTGTACTTCTTCTCAGTCTTCAGCTTCGTTGTATCCTTCTTTAGACACCAAAGACTTGGCCGACGACGATGTTGTTTCACATCTTCCAAACTCTAACTCTCAACCCCACGAACAAGTTCTCGTCACAATCCCCGGAGCTCTAGTTCACTTGATAGAGAGAGATCGCAGCGTAGAGCTCGCTTGTGGGGAGTTGACCGTTGTCAGTCTGCAACAAAGTGACACTGTTGTTGTGGTTCTCGCTCGTGTTGGTGATCATATTCAGTGGCCTTTGGCTAAAGATGAAGCCTCTGTTAAGCTTGATCAGTCCCACTACTTCTTCACTCTTCGTGTGCCCAGAAAGCAGACAGGTAGTGACGACGACGACGATGACGAGAAGGGTGAGATAAAGAGTGATGTTTTTGAGTTGTTGAACTATGGATTGACGTTTGCGTCCAAAAGGCAAGAAGGTTTGTTGTTAGAATTCGATAAGGTGTTGGAGAGATATAGTGCGTTCACGGTGCAAGAAGTGAAAGAAGGATGGGAGTTGATAGAAGGGAATAAGGTGGCCAGAGAGATGTCACCGGAGGAGATGGAGAAGAAGAGAGAGTTGATGGAGGAGAGCTCTGCTGCTTATTGGACTGTGTTGGCTCCTAATGTTGAGGAATATAGTAG
>JAOSBK010000005.1:9318022-9349168 GCA_027568895.1 Erythroxylum shatona | reverse complement strand
ATGGTGGAAACTTGATGATGACCTAAAATGGGTTCTTCTCCTCCTCTCTTCTCCTTTCTTTTCCTTTCTTTCAATTATAACAAAATGTCTTAAGTCCTTAGAAATATGAGGCACAACCATAAGTGAAAGAAGGGTTTAGAATATTGACTCTTCTTTGACCGATTGGGTTAAATTACCATTTTTCCCTTAGCTTATGTGAAATTACCATTTTACCCTCCAAGCTTTCCTAAATTTGCAATTAAGCCCAAAGTTTAGGAATCTCCAAAACTTTTATTTGTATTTTGGTCCTTAGACTCTTGGAAATAATAACTAAGCCCTTTAACTTTATAAAATTTCATATTGTTCCTCTAAGAATTGAAAAATTACGTTTAAGTCCTTTAACTTTTGACAATTTGCAAATAAGCCCTTATGTACATCAACTTTTTCATTTAAACTTTCTAAGTGTCCAACAAGTCTATAAATCATCTCTAATCACCTATAAGGCATTAAAACACATTTAATTTAACCACCGTGATCATATCCATCCAATGGACTTGATTTTTCACACTTAAAAGCTTATTTGTCGGAAATCTCCAAGATTTCACTTATCGATGAACTTGAAGTTCATATAAGGGCATATAACATTATAAATCATTGGCATGCATACCAAAAGGATTCAAATTCATCTTTGAACTCATATACAACCAAGTATATATCAATATATAATAATATCTCCAAATACAGAACAATCACCAAAGGGCTCAGAAAGTCTGGCGTTACAAGAAGGGTATCAAAATCACACTTTCATAATCATACTATACATATATAAGCAATAAATAGGTGTACCCATTTATGTACATGTAAATTTTCTTTAGTATGCATTATGCTCAATATTAAATTCCAATGTTCAATCAACCAATTCACATATGGTAAGACCTATTTCATTTATTTCTACGTGTTTGAAAAGCTCCATACATATTCAAAAAGTTTGGATATGATATTCGGTAAAAATTGGAAATGAAAACAAACTCAAAATAGTGTAATTTCCTATCCCCTGCATAGAATTTATACCTTCACTTATTCCAAAATTTTCATAAAGAAAACATTCGAATCAGGCTTTTATGTCTTTTGGAAATTTGTTTCCCTATCTCTCTAGTTTCCAAATCACTAAAAATCAAGTCATTTGGCCTTTTAAATCATGAGATATAAATCAAACATTACAAGCTACTCCAAAACAAGGGCAACATCAAGTCGCCATTTTTTATCTCAATTTATAATATAATAAAGCTAGAATTGAGTAAGAGTCTCTCCTATAGATTTCTATTTCTATGTCTTAGTTTTCATATAAAATTGAAATCACCCAATTTGGAGGTCTATAGGCTGATATATGACCCAAACAATGTGACTAGTTCAACAAACTCTAGATAGAATTCCACTACACGATACTCTCCTGTCATATTCAACCAATTCTATATAAGGTAACACCAAAATAATAACAAAGCATTATCCCAACAACCATTCCACATCCAAATGAATCTTTGTATCCATTCAAACATACATACAAGAAGAAATTAGACTAAGTGTAGTCTCAAACCTTAAAATTGGCAAAGTAATTCTTCTAATGCCTTTCCTTCCCTTCCTTTTTAGCTTTGATTGACTCACCAACTAGAAACACCACAAATACACATCTCAATCTCACTTCAAATCTTATAATTTCGATTATTCATAAGCAAATTAAGAATGATGAAGATGAGAAGACAAACCATAAACTTTTACCTTCATTTTCACCTAAGATTAGCTTGATTCCTTATGTAAAAATGGTGTGATTTAGGAGATGGAATGAAAAGGAGGTGAGAAGAGAAAATTCTGCCCTACACACATGTCCCTCTCCCCTCTCTTCTACTCCTGTCATGAATATTCTAGTCTTAAACACATGTTTTAATCTCATTGAACCATATGTTACAATCCTATTGGACCATGTGTTACAATTATATTGGACACACACATGCTTTAATCATATTAGTCACACATACTTTAATCCATATGTTGACTTTAGCAAAATTGCACATTTAGTCCTTCTTCTTCCTTTAGTTCCCCCATTGGCACATAATCTCATCAGTTAATTTCATTCTCATCCATATTTCCCATCTAAGTATGTATATCCATGACGAAATGAGCAAATTACCCATTTACCCATTTCCTAGAAGTATTATAGCATGTCTCTTACTATGCTTAAATGTACTTAATTCGTTACGTGTGTTTTTTAATACATCCTAGACATGCTATAATACTTCTAGGATATATGTTGGGGCCTTGTAGGACATGTTTAGCATACTTAAAATTGGATCTGAAACGGAACCTACAATTTGATATGTTAATCTTATGTTCATTACTAGTACTTACTACTTCTTCATGCAACAGGGACAAGGGATTGACATGCGAGGGTGTTCTCCTACACAAAAACTACATGTGATTGTGTTGTGCATCGTATTCATATATGCTACTCTCGGCTTCTCGGCTAGAATTTGGTGCTATGGAACACAAAGAAAGGACATGTCGGGGTGTTTAGAAACACGATGTAAACACAATACTATATTTGTCCAGTGTTCTATTCAGCTACTAAACACGATGTATACATGATAGCATATTTATCCAATGTTCAATTTAGTTACTCTGGGCTTCTCAAGTGGGATTTGATGTAGGTCAACACAAGAGAAACAGAAGGGCGTATGTCTAAGTAGAATGAAAAACTAACAAGTAAATCACTATCAATTCATACTTCAATCCATGATTTTAATGATTGCTTAAACTCGAAACAAAGTGTAAGCATCAAAATAAAATAAAGTTTAAGCAAATCAAATCAAAATTAAAACATCTAGAATGTTAGGTTGCCATACTTGTAGAATAGATGGCTTTGAATTTCATTGTTCACTCCAAGGCCAAGTTTAGGTTGGTCTAATAATGTTGTCCGCGAAAAATCACTTAAATGAATCGTTAATTTTGTAAATAAAAATACTTACTTGCCTTAATAATGTTATATTAAAAAAAAAGTATCCACTATCCAACAAGTTACACAAGTGTTAACTATCATAACAAGGAAAGAATACGTGATAATCATGGGGTTATGACCTTATAAACTACCAAAAACCAACCAACCAACCAACCAACCAACTATTTCAACAATTAGGAGGCCATAGTGTAATTGAAGATCAATGCGTCAACAATTAGATCTAGAAGCGCCGAGCCTCTGTCCCTCTCATCGTTATTTCTTTTAAAAGAATAACACCGAAAACATACATCGGCCAATAAGATCTTGCTTTACCATTTCCTCTCTAACCTTTCTCTTCACCCTTTCCTTTCCCCAAATCATCAATTCATATTTCCATTCCTACCCTCAACCCCTCCTCCACTTTTTCCCCTTTCCTCCTCTTCATTTTTGTTTGTTCAAACCCTAACTCCTGCTCTTCCTTCCTCCGTACACAAAGATACAATCTTTTCAGCTTCAATTTTGCATTGAAACAATAATATCGTATAATTGCGTTCCGTAGCTTTGGGTTGGTGTATTTGGAGATCGGAGATGAGTAATCAGAAGAAGAGAAACTTCCAGATAGAGGCATTCAAACATCGGGTGGTTGTGGATCCCAAATACGCCGATAAGACCTGGAAGGTTCTCGAACACGCTATCCGTGAGATTTACAATCACAACGCTAGTGGCCTCAGCTTCGAAGAACTCTACAGGTACCACCCCTCCATCCCTTCCTTTGTTCTCTCTTTTGATTCAAGTCAGGGTTTATGTGGGAAGATTTCCACAATCCCTAATCATACTTGTGGAGGTTAGGGTTTATGCTTCATTGAAAAAATAAAAAACAGCTTTGAAGATTGAAACAAAGTAATCAACCAAACAAGGCCTAGCTGTATAAGGGAAAAAAAAGTCTCACTTAAGATTTCTTTGTAATTTGATTTCAGGAATGCGTACAATATGGTCCTTCACAAATTTGGTGAGAAGCTTTACTCTGGTTTGGTCACAACTATGACTTCACATCTTAAAGATATATCCAAGTCTATTGAGGCTGCTCAAGGAGATTCGTTCCTGGAGGAGCTTAACAGAAAATGGAATGATCACAACAAAGCATTGCAGATGATCAGGGACATTTTGATGTACATGGACAGGACTTACATCCCTAGTACACATAAAACCCCTGTTCACGAGCTTGGACTCAATTTGTGGAGGGATAACATCATACATTCTGCCAAAATCCAGACAAGGCTCCTAAATACGCTTCTTGAATTGGTTCACAGAGAACGCACCGGTGAAGTTATTGATAGGGGGTTGATGCGGAATATAATTAAGATGCTGATGGATTTAGGGTCTTCTGTTTACCAAGTGGATTTTGAGGAGCCCTTTCTTGAGATATCAGCAGAATTTTACAGAGGTGAATCTCAGAAGTTCATTGAGTGCTGCGATTGTGGAGACTATCTTAAGAAGGCTGAGAAACGATTGTTTGAAGAGATTGAAAGAGTGACCCATTATTTGGATGGCAAGAGCGAAGTCAAGATAACTAATGTGGTGGAGAAGGAGATGATCGCTAGCCACATGTTTAGATTGGTCCACATGGAGAATTCTGGATTGGTGCATATGCTTCTTGATGATAAATATGAAGATTTGGGAAGAATGTATACCTTGTTCCGACGTGTTCATGATGGTCTTTCACTAATACGAGATGTAATGACCTCTCACCTAAGGAAGACTGGCAAGCAACTAGTTACTGATCCTGAAAGGTTGAAGGATCCAGTGGAATTTGTTCAGCGATTGTTGGATGAAAAAGATAAGTATGATAGCATCATAAATTCAGCATTCAGCAATGACAAGACGTTCCAGAATGCTTTGAATTCTTCCTTTGAATACTTCATTAATCTTAATGCTCGATCTCCTGAATTCATTTCGTTGTTTGTAGACGATAAACTTCGAAAAGGTCTAAAAGGTGTTAGCGAGGAGGATGTTGAAGTTATTCTTGACAAGGTGATGATGTTGTTCCGCTACTTGCAGGAGAAAGATGTATTTGAAAAGTATTATAAACAGCACTTAGCTAAACGGTTACTATCAGGAAAAACTGTTTCTGATGATGCTGAAAGAAGTCTGATTGTCAAGCTTAAGACAGAATGTGGATATCAATTCACTTCAAAATTGGAAGGCATGTTTACAGACATGAAGACCTCTCAGGACACAATGCAAGGGTTTTATGTAGCCCACCCTGAGCTTGGTGATGGACCAACATTGGTTGTCCAGGTTTTAACTACTGGATCCTGGCCCACTCAGCCTAGTGTTACCTGTAACTTACCTGCTGAAATGTCAATTTTGTGCGAGAAGTTCAGGTCATATTATCTTGGGACCCATACTGGTCGTAGATTGTCATGGCAAACTAACATGGGCACTGCAGACATCAAAGCAACCTTTGGGAAGGGCCAGAAACATGAATTGAATGTCTCCACCTACCAGATGTGTGTTCTCATGCTTTTTAATAATGCTGATCATCTTAGCTACAAGGAGATTGAGCAGGCAACAGAGATTCCTGCTCCAGATTTAAAGAGGTGCCTGCAATCCATGGCATGTGTAAAGGGAAAGAATGTTCTCCGGAAAGAGCCCATGAGTAAAGACATTGGTGAGGAAGATGTATTTTGTGTTAATGACAAGTTCACAAGCAAGTTCTATAAGGTGAAGATAGGAACTGTGGTTGCACAGAAGGAATCAGAACCTGAGAAGCAAGAAACCCGGCAAAGAGTGGAGGAAGACAGGAAGCCTCAGATTGAAGCTGCAATTGTCAGGATCATGAAATCAAGGAGGGTGCTGGATCATAATAATATAATCACTGAGGTGACCAAGCAATTACAGTCACGTTTCCTGGCCAATCCTACAGAGATTAAGAAAAGGATCGAATCTCTCATTGAGAGGGATTTCTTGGAGAGAGATAGTTCGGATAGAAAATTGTATCGTTATCTTGCTTGAAGCTTGAACAATTTACGTTGCTTTTCTTGTGAGATGAATTAACATTGGCAATCTGAAATGTACCTTTGTCAGTGGAAAATTGTTTCAGCTCTGCAAGTATCTTTGATTTTAATGAATATGCTTTCCCCGAGGGCCTGTTTTACAAGCTAGATTTATGCCGTTTCTGTGTTGCTTATTTCCCAATTGAGAAGGTTGCTGCCATTAGATTGACGGGAAAGTGCGAGACTTTGCACTGAAAAGTTACACAAAATTTGGGATCCCATCTACCTACAGAAAGTTTGACTAAGATCTGCAGCTCTTATGCTTCTATTCTGCCAGGAATTTTGGCTCGAGCAGAAGAGATATGACCTCACTCAGCCGGATAGGGTTAAGTAGTGTGGAAATAAGAGGGTGAGAGAAAAACGTATGTATGTCCTTGATAATTGTTTCCTTTGATTTCTACTTGAAAGGGAATGTCCGCCAGCTGTTTTTGGGCAACCTTGAAGCTTTGCTCTGTGCCAGGGGCTCAATTGATCTAAAAAGTCTGAATATGCTCAGAGATTGTTGTTTTAGTTTTTGCTTTGAAGTTGCTGCAGTATTTTTGCTAGTGCTATTAATCTTATTGTTTAATAGCCGTGGATTCTAATCTCATTTCACTTGGAACATGCAGTAATGCTTATTGGGCAGTAATGCACATTAGATATTCACATCAATCATAGCACATCTGCTAACGTGCAAGTATATTGATCAAGGGGTTGGACCATGAACCAGACAAAAAGTGGTCACTTCTAACATTGGTGAAGAGTCGATGAACATGGAAATGATGAATAGTTTGTTATTTGTAGTGTTGATACAGTAATTGGCAATGGAATAGACCGGGATTATGAATAATTGTTAAAAGGTGAGCTCCCCCCACATCCGCGTCCATACCAATCAATAAAGTATCGAACTTCTATGGACAAAATCTTCAATGTGCCAATCCTTTTAGGTAGATGAAGAGATCAAATCCTCGCGTATTCCGCGAGATTCGTTTGTCAGACCAGAGGTGAGATTTCACAGTTTCGCATCAACACTATCGACATATCACCTGATATAAATCAAACGAGTAAGAGATCGAAGACGTCGGTAAGTGAATTACAATTTTCAAGGCTTTGGTCCATACTCCAATTGATCTTCTTTAGAGAAGAGGATGCGATCTCGTATATCTGAGAATGTCCTCACATCTGCACCCCATAACCTGCTCATCCAGATAATAGCAAGTATAATGGTCCCACATCTTAGGTAGTCTGTTTCTTGCAGCTGAGGAACATCTAAGGCACCCATGACCCAACTCCATGATGCAAGTTATTCATTCATATAGTACTCGTAGAATTAATTAAGTATAAACTGGACTGACAAGATGAAGGTTAAAATACGCAAACACGTTTCTTTAAGTGTTTCGACAAGTTCCAAGCACTTACCAACAATCAATCCCAACGGCATTGGCCCCCTCCTTATCTGCCCTTTGGTCATCTCCAACATGTACTACGTTGCCAGCCTCTACACTTAACTGATCTGCAAAAGGAAAAGGGTATCCATTACGCGTTCTGTGCAGGGCTGGTATAATATTACTGTTTGAACTTTTATTCAAAATAAATCATCACAGGTGCGGTGTCTTATCTGACCTACCTAAAGCAGCATAAAATGTCTTTGGATCTGGTTTTTCATAACCAACCTCGGAAGATATAATTAGAGCGTCAAACCTGGAAAAGGGAAGAATTATCCCCAACATTCCAACAACAAGAGAGTATATTCACATATCATAACATCCTAAACTATCTAGTACAAAACTGTTGAAATAAAAGGGCATATTCTCGAAGTAAAATGCCAGATGCCAATGACAGGATAAGATTGATATTTAATTTTTCTCTGAATTTGAGTCAAGTCACATAAGGATAAGGATATTGGACTTGCATTCACTCAATGGGGGAGCTAGGCGAGAGAAATTTTAGGTTTCTCGGTTCTAAATTCTCCCGAGAGTAGAGGAAAGCAACATATCACCATGTTAACCATTAGGCTATGTACAAAAGACAACATTACAATGGTTAATAAGCAGCTCAATTATAAACCAAAGAGACATCATTGACACAACAAAAATAGAAAAGCTAACTGAAGCTTACAGTTCTATAACATTTAGATCCTTCAACAGTTTCCTCAAGCGTGTGTCAAAATTGGAGACGACAGCAATCCTAACTGTGCAATCAGTCACAAGTTAGGAATAACAAATATTTGATGATATTATGATTTACACTGCAAGATTTCAGGAGAATACAAGATGAGAATGACCTCCAGCATCTTTTAGAAGGACCATTGTTTCATAAGCCCCATCAGGAAGATGCCATGCATCACCATTTGCATAGTACTGAATAAAGCAGCCAATAGGACATCAGACAAAGCTCCAACATCACATTATAAATTGATAAACACATTTACATTTGGTCTACAGTAATAAATGCAAGTTACATGACGCTTTGGCAGATTTGTTTTGGAAAATGATATTTAGCTGTAACGAAACTGAATTTGTCCTGTGAAACATTACCTTATATACTTCTTCAAAATAATAATTATCCACACAACCAGTTGCTTCAGAGACTACAATCTTCCAAAAAGGTCTGCCATCTCCCTGTTAACAATAGAAAATTTGATTCCAAGAATGAGCTTCAAGTAGCACAGCAGAGGTACCAAAAATCTTGATCCAATTAATTGAAGAAGCCACTGAATGATAAAAGAGGGAAAGAGCACTACATCCAATCAATTGGTTAAATAATGTGATAATGTCCATCCTTTGTAGTCTAATTCTTTAACATTGTTACAGATTAGACAAAATGAGATAAGATATGATTCATATATGCTTAGATTGTAACAGTCAGTACATCTTAAAGATTGATTATAGGCTTTGATTATAGAGATATTATTCTGTAATTAGTAGTTCATTAGCTATTATAAATATGTATCAATACTCTGTACAAAGATACCATAGCCTACAAGGTATCAGAGCCAATCTTGGCTATTTGCTTTTAGGCCTCCATTCTGCCCAGTGAGCAGAGGTGAGGTTCTTTGATTCTTCTTCAGTTCTGTCCAGGGGGCAAATCTTTTGAAAGTTTTTGGGTCACCTGTTCCAAGTGACCCTTTACTCTCACTGTCAGTGCTACTAGGAGCACCAACAGCCGACCAGCCTCTCCTCGAAGACTAGTCGCTGGTAGCTCAACGCATGAGCCTCACACGCCGTCTGAGGATTCTCTCCCCTCTCCCACACATCAGCACATGGAACCACATGCAAGAAAGCTACACCCTCCAATCTACACCCTCCAATCAACTTTTCCTCTATCACTTCTCCCTTCTGCCACTCGTAGGTGCCTGCCTTTTTCAACACCATCAATAGGCACATTGATTCTCTACTGTTTCACCTCTGGACCCTTTGCTGTAGTATCTTTGTACGACCACATGTTCACTGATTCAGAGTTTGCCTAAGAGTTAATAGGATTGTTGTTTGTGCCCAGAAGCACCAGATTCAATGTGTCTCCGATTCCAAAGTTTGCTTCGACCCTTTGTATTTGAAGTTATTTGCAATTGACCATTTGTCTTAGTTCAAACCAGACTCAAGACGATAAAAAATGATTCAGTATTTTGTTTGCTTCCTTTCTTGTTAACTGGAGATTTTCTGGTTGCTCTTGTTTTGACCATTTTATCCCTATATGGCTGGCGAACAAAAAAAAATTATTGTTATTGATGTCATTCCAATGATATCTAAGATCACATAATATAAGCTTGCTGGTTTCAATTATTTTAATTGGTGCAAGACAATTCAAATTTATCTATGGAGCATTTCTAAAAATTGTCACCTCACTGATGATCCACCATTACATCATACTTGTAAGGAATTGTTGCAAAATGATGCACGATTCTTCTTACAAATTCAGAATTCTATTGACAACAAGCTCATCACCTTGATTAATCATTGTGAGAATATCAAAGAATTGAAGGAATAATTATAATTTTTGTATTATGAAAAAGCCAATATTTCACATATTTATAAAGTGCATAAGAGGTTTTATCAGGCTGAACACTAAGATCAATCCCTTCAGGCATATTATATGAATTTTTTAAAAAATCTATGAAGAATTAAATATTTTGTTCTCATTTAGTCTTGACATTAAAGTTCAACAAGCTCAATAGGAGTCCATGGTGGTAATGAGTTTTTTTTTATTTTTCTTAACTCTCAATTTGAGGTTGTCATGTCTCATATTCTTTGAGTGCTGAGGTTTCTTCCTTGTACGAGGTCTTTGCTCAAATACTCAGCACAAATGTTGGTGCATTTGTTAATCCCAACATTCATAATTCTAGTGCTCTTGAGAAATAATAGATCTAACACTAGAAAGTCACCTCATAAGAATAATAACAAAAAAGGAGGGACAAGAATTTCGGACAATAAGAATCATGATGCAAAAAGAATTATTTGTCGATATTGTTATGAGTCGGGCCCCACCAAAACCCTAGGTCGAAAGCTGCTAAATAAATATCGGAAATCTCATTATGCTCATGTTGTACTACTCCTACTAAACCTCGATAAACCGGCGAGAAAAGATAATCACATTTTTTGCACATGAATTTCCTAAATTCATCTAATACTAAGAAGTATTAAAAAGTTCATCTCATCCTATCACTGCTATTACTAACTCATACCTATTTGTCTTCTTTCCTCTTCCTCACAATTGGTCATTGATTTTGGTACCTCAAATCATATAATTGGCAATTCCAATCCTTTTTACTTTCCACAAACAATCATCTCCTTTTCACATTACCTTAGCTGATGGATCTACTTCTTTGTTATTAGTTCGACGATGTTAACCCTACTCTATTACTGTCCTTGTCTCTTAAATCTACTAGGATTTTTCTTTGATTTAAGATTTGTGAATAAACTCACTTTGGAATACAGTCCTTTTTTACCTTCCTGGAACATAGCTCTTTTTGGAACCAAAAAGGATATGTGCTACTGTCCAAATCCTAACAAATATCTTATGTCAATCAATGTTACAATTTTGGAACACAGTTTCCTTTCTTCTTCATCGATTTCTAACAAGGAAGATGATGATCTTTTAGTTTACAAGAGCACTTATCAGACCGAAATGTTATCTCTACACATGATACTACACAACCACAACCACCGCCTATTCGCTTGATCTATTCTAGAAGAAGAGATCATCTTGTCACAAGTTTGGTACCAATCTCTTCTTCGACACCAAATCCAACAACCGACGATCTTGATCTCCCAATTCTCTTTGCAAAGGTAAACATCAATGCATTTATTCTATTTCCTCTTTTGTTTCTTGTGATTATTTGTCTTCCTCTTCCCTTTTTTTTTGGCCTCACTTGATTCCGTGACTCTCCCGAAAATTGTTCATGAATCCTTATCTCATCCTAGTTAGCATGATGCTATAATAGAGGAATTATATACTTTAGTTGCTAATGGTATATGGTATTTAGTGAACTGACCTATTAGCAAGAAGGTCATTGGATGTAAATAAGTGTTCGCAGTCAAAGTCAATTCTGATCGATCTGTGGCTCGACTTAAAGCAGTTGTCGTACAAGGTTATGTTCAAACCTATCATGTGAATTTTTATAATGCTTTCCCTCATGTGTTAAATTGACCTCTATTTGTCTATCCATTTCTATGACAGCTACTTATGATTGGTCCTTACATCAATTAAACATCAAGAATGTTGTCTTACATTGTGACCATCAGGAGGAAGTGTATATAGAGCAACCAAATGGGTTTGTTGCTAAAGGCGAGTATGAAAATGTTTGACATCTTCAAAAGTCCATATATGATTTAAAATAGAGTCCTCATACTTGGTTTGAAAATTTTACTTAGGCAAAGAAAGAGTTAGGCATGAATAAGAGAAAATCCGACCACTCAGTATTATATAAATACTATGAATGTAGTACCATTCTCCTTGCTGTGTAAGTGGATGATATTGTCATGACTAAAAGTGACACTATAGACATAGACACTATAGGCATTTCATCTTTGATATGCTTCCTACATAATCAATTTCGCAAGAAAGATTTGGGGGTTTTGAATTATTTTCAGGGGTAGAGGTAACAAAAAGCAAGAAAGGCATTTTTTTCGTCTCAAAGAAAATATGTAATTGATCTATTAACTGAAATCGGAAAGATGGGGCTAAACCATACAATACTCTTATAATCCCTAATTTACAACTCACTAAAGATGGAGAGATGTTTGAATTCCTTGGAAAATATAAGAGATCGGACGAAAAATTGAATTATCTTATAGTAACTCGTCCTAATATTACATCTTCTATCAATATTGTAAGTCAATTTACATCTTCTCCAACCATTCATCATTGGGCTACTCTAGAACAAATCTTATGTTACTTAAAGGGAGCTCTTGGACTAAAGATACTATATAAAAATCATGCATATACTCATATCGAGTGTTTCTCATATGATAATTGGGTAGGCTCTAAGATTAACTGAAAATCCACTATTGGCTACTATGTCTTTGTTGGAGAAAACAATCTCATGGAAAAGCAAGAAGCAATATATCGTGCCCAGATCCACTACAGAATCTGAATATAGAGTTATGGAATAGTCATTGTGTGAGATGATGTCGATTTATCAACTCTTAATGGAAATTGGTTTTAAAATCTCAATACTAAAAAAGTAGTTGTGTGATAATTAAGTTGCTCTACATATTACTTCTAATCATGTACTTCAAAAACAAGCAAAACATTGTTTGAGATATTGTCACTTTGTGAATTAGTGCAACAAAATTTGATCTCTGCATGATATGTCAAAGCTGGAAACAACTTGGTGATATTTTCACAAAAACTAACTGGAGCGAGGATCAATTATATTTGTAACAAACTGAACATGATTAACATCTATACTCAAATTGCGGGGGAGTATTACAGAACAGATAAAATGAATTAGATAAGAAGTTCATATCTGATAAGATTATTAATAGTTAGTATATCCTAAGGATTGATAATAGAATAGATGTGATTATAGGGTTATAATTTTATAATTAGTTGTTGATTAGCTAGTATAAGCATGTTTCAATACTTTGTACAAAGATATCAATATAAAAATACCTTCTCCATAGCTTACACGTATGAAATAGAAAGGAAAAAAGAAACAACATGAATTAGGGTATTGCAAACTAAACAGGTAGCCCCCTTCACAAAGATTGCCAAGGTGGGAATAGATATTGAATATTGCACGAAACTTTGGGAAATAAACCTAAACTTAAAAAGCAAATAGAAGTTACCAAAAAAAAAATCATCTTAGCATATGAGCAACCTTTTGGCAGCTCTTTTCAACATACTGTGCTGCATCCAATCCATTTAATTTACAGCTTCAATTACGTACTAAAAGCAAGCCTCGTCCATATGCAGTAAAGTTAGCTTCTTCTCATAGTTATTTACCATTAATAAATAAGAGCTGTGAAGATAAAGAACTATAGTGCTTGACTGAAGAATGAGTAGTGTTGTAACGCATTGGAGCATGAATTAAATCCACATTACAACTTTCATGGGGCATTCGTACTTTTCGAATAACGCTTAAATAGCAAGAGAAATATTTGTCACAGCGCAACATGAAATCATTAAAGAACCAAGTGGGGACTTAAAAAGCTTCTCCAAGGATTGCATAACCCAATAAATGTGGGTAGAAATATGAGAGAGAAATGGTCAGTCAAAGCATAGAAACAGAAAACAGTATAGCAAAGACCTCAAAATTCCATAACTTAGGAACTTCGAACAGAGTGAAAATTTTGTGTGAAAATGCAAATTTAACCGAAAAAGTAGACACACTCAGTTTAGAAAGCAAAAAAACTACCTGATAACGGAGTTTTTCAGGCCATGAAGCAGCAAAAGCTCTCTTAAATCCCTGTTTTATTTCAGCTGGACTAGCAGTTACACCTGAAACAATTAGGCATATATTGAATTCGGCTGTGATCAAAACAAAAGAAGTCATGTACATAACTTAGTAAGGGGGATGTGTGACCCAAGGAGTCCTGGCTGCTCGAAGTTGCTCATTTAGCATCGAAATAACAGCTCCCAAACATAGTCACAGTTTCTTGTGCTTGTTGAAATGCATAAGATAGAAAGCACTTAACGGGTATAGAAAAAATAAGAATGAAACTAAAATAAACCATATTTTTTTCCAATGGAGGCATAGGTTTCTTCAACAGGTTTGGCCAATTGCAAAAGGGTTCCACCAGCATCAAGCAATAAAGCATCATACGCTCTTTTAACAGATTTTACTCCTCCTAAAATGCACAAAGTTACAGACTTTAGTCAAATTATGAAATACCCAAATGGTCTCTGATTCTTCTATTGGTTAACGATGAAACAACGCAAAGAAAAAGGTATAAAATAAGGGAAGGAAATTGACCAGAGTGGGTGGACATGGGAGACAAATGGAGGGAATTTGAGAGCCTTAGATTGAGAGGCTTCAAAGTTCTGAGGAGAGCGCTGCCATGAAAGCACATCGTCAAGCAAGGTTCCATTGTGAGTGACCTATGCTTGGAGGATCGAACTGTACATGTTTTATGCCACAGCTGCGGAGGAGATGCCAAAGCAGAAGGTACTTAGGAATGTTCACATTAAGATGGCAGTGTCATTAGATGAACAGTTTTCCTTTTCGAATACTTACTTGGGAAATTAAATACTATTTTATCAATTTGCAAAATCATATAAGACAAGACCTTTAAATATATAAAAACAAGTTAAGAGTCAGACTAAAACCGGTCTCATTTTAATTTAAATCCCAACACTACCTAATTATAACAAATTCAATAAAATTAATTTTGGATTCTTTTACTTCGATTTCGTGTGTATTGTGCTATAATGATGAGGGATATTTGCAAGTTAGGGAGAATTCTAAGAGATATACTAAAAAGATTAAGTTTGGTCATAATGTTAATGATATGATTGATGGGGATGAGTATTATAAAAGAGTAGTTCATATTGATTGTGAAGAGGATGCTGGTATAGGTGTAATGAGAGAAGATATTGATTAGCTTCATTCTGAGTATTTGCTTGAAGTTGTAAGGGTCTATCATTAATATGCTTAATGATATAGGAGTGTTAAAAAAAGGGATATGTTGTTGAACTGTAATAATGTTATTTGTCATATAACTAGGAAGAAGTTGGAAGCATTAAAGATTGAATTAAGGTGATGCAAATCAAAGCATTAAAGCATAGGGTTATTATGCTTAATGTTATGCTACTGATTCTCAACCTTCAGAAGGAAGTGAAATTCAAGTAATTGAGAGGTACACAAGATGAAGATATCAAATAACGTAAGTTTTACAAGATCTAAGTTGATACACAAATCAACAAGATCACACAATATTCCATGCCCTCAATCAAGCCAAGAATCTTAAACTACTACTGTCCATATGATTGCTGTCTCCAATAGGTAAAAACGAAACGAAACAAAAATTTGGAGACGGAACGAAACAAAAACTGGAGACGGTAAAATGTTTGATTGTGGTGGACAGAACAGGAAAAATTGTCTCCGTCTCGAGGACAGAATGTGTTTAGTTGCAGTGGACAGAACGAAAAAATTGTGTCAATGACGAAAATGCCCCTAGTCCTTAAGATGATTAGAAATATATTATTCATTAATAATTTCGTTACGAACGATTTGTATTAGTGACAAAATGAACTAATGAAAATAATATTAACAATTTAAAATTAAGTTCGAATAATATTAATAATAATAACAATAACAACAACAACAATAATAATAATAATAATAAATACAAAATGATGCTTAAGAATAATAATAATACACCTACTGCATGTACTAATAATAATAATAATAATAATAACGATAATAATAATAATAAGAAGAAATTTATAATAATAATAATAAAACAAAATGAAATGTATGATAACAATAATAATAATATTACTAATAACAAGAATTAATACAAAATTAATAATAATAAAAACAACAAAATGAATAACAATAATAAATAACTTCTTAATGTATAATAATAATAAAATTGAATCATAATAAATACAAAATATATAATAATAATAATAAATAAATAAATAAATAACAAAATAAGCTCAACATTTGTTTGTTACACAAAAACAGCAGAAAGAGAAACATAACAAAGACAAAAAGTATTAGTTGCAATTGTATTTATTAGATGATGGATGATTGTATGCTCATAATACATATGTCTCGGATAAACATTACATGACTCAGCCAACCTTTGTCCCGAACAAGCTCAAAACTCTGCCTTTTCCAAGAATCTGAGATGTGCAGACTACCACCAGCTTCAATGCTACCAAAAATATTTACCGCCGATGATTCATGCTTTATTTCACGTTTTATTCTTTGTAGTTTATATATATATATATATATATATAGTTGTGTGTATATATGATATAGAGAATGGTTCTAAGCTGCTGCAACCCCTGCAAAGAAGACCTGGGGTGACAAACAGGGAGACATGGAGTAATCGGGAGATTTAATGCCTCTCGACCCGCATTTTTCTCTATAATCTTCGCTTCTGATTTGTTTGTCGCGACATCCTGCACTGTAAAAGCCCTTTTCACCCCTGCAAAAAAGTCCATTTTTTTTGCTTCATCAGTGAAAGCTTCATTTGAGGTATCTCTATGACTACTATAATATCCCACCACCCAACACACAACCATGTCCACATAAACAAAAAACCCTCTATCACATTATTCTTTGGCAGTTCTCCATCACATTAACTCTGTATTGCAATGGAAACTGTATTTGATATAGTTACATTCAAAGAATACAATCTCTTTTTTTAACTGAAAATTGAAATTCCTCATTCAGGAAAAGAACACCGACAGGCTCTCAAGGCAAAGAAAATTTGTTTCTTTAGGGTTAAAGAACACTCCCATGGAAGTTCCAAACCTAGAACTTTTTGGTCTTTTGGACACAGGGTTTCTACTCTTAATGGGACTGAAGCTAATCTCTAACCTCCTGTACTGACCTCCATAAGATGATTCACAGACCAATGCTTGTCAAATTAGTTGGCTCTGCTTTTCTTTTTTTGAAAACTGGTTCCATAATAAGACTAGTTTGTTGCACAAAAACAATACAAGAAAAGAGATCCTATGCAGAATTTATCTGTGATATTGAATTTATTGATCGAAATCTGGGAAGAATATAGATCCTATGATAAAGTCATGTTGAGGACACGGCATAGTTAACGATCTAATTCCACAGAAGCTCGATCAATAAATGGAATTTTCTCAACCAAAAATGCTAGGTGAAGCTGACATTCAAACAACAACTTTGACTTTCCCAGTTTACAAAAAAGGAAATAAAAACTGAAACCAAAAGATGAGAGTAACCCAATATCCAATCCAAAAGCTACTCCAGATTCAATGAATTATCTACAATTAAGGAAGCTAGGTAAGCCTATAAACTGATTTATATCACAAAATTCACAGGCCACAAGCAGTTAAAAGGAGAAATGGAGGTACTTGTACATGAAAACGTCCAACCCATGAAGCAGTTTGTTACACAGATAGCAAGAACTCAAGAAATCGTTAGTCCACAACTCTCCCGTCTCATCATCACCACCACTGCGAGACGAGATACAGGTGTGCAAGAAAGAAGATTCCAAATAGATACTTCTTGAAACTAAATCTAAGGAAGATTATAGAGATTTTTAAGGACTCGCGATCGCGGAGGAGGATTAGACACACACAGGCGTTGCTAGAGAGAGAGAGAGAGAAGTTGCCTTTTCAGGTGACTCCTTGCGTGCGAGAGACTTGCCCACCGTGCGACAGCGAAGCATGGAGAGAAAGCCCAACGTGCGAGAGAGGAGACTGTCTAAAAGATGGGAAGGAGGACATGCGAGAGAGAACGAAGGATGAAAAATCAGAGGAGCGGGGTAATTTTTGGAAGAGAGCTTGTATTTCAGCCGGAGACAGGGACACGACGTCTTTGTCCTTCGGTTTAGGAAGAGACAAGATTTTTTGTCCCTGTCTTTCGAAGACAGAGGACAAAAAGCCCAAGACAGTAACCAATCGTGTAAGGGGGACAGGATTATTTTGTTATGTCAATTGTCCCCAGTCACAGGGACAGTAACCATACACGGGGTTAGTGCATAGAAAACGGGGTTACATCAATTTAAGCCAATTCTTATGATATTCCATATCATCTGTTTCCATCTCATTCATATATATTTCATATAAATAAGATGAAATAAAGTAAGTGTTGATTTGCAAAAACAGAGAGTATATACTTGTAAAGAAGCAATGTTACGAATACGGTATCAGACTTTATACCAATTAGATTCTAGTATAGGACTATAGTGATACCAGTTAATACCGGGTACTATTTTAGGTAATTTTTTAAATTTATAAAATAGTCTATAAATTTTTTTAAAAGTACAAAATAGTTCATTGTCATTTTATACAGTTGTACTGTATATTTTTAACTATGTCTCCAAAATTTATAATAATAAATAATAATCACAATTTTAATTTAATTTATAAAATTACTTTAATAATTATAATTAATTTTAAAATATTTTTAAAATATATAAATTTTAAATAAATTTTGATTTAATAATTAAAATTTTATAAAAATAAATATTAGTTTATAAATAATAATTTTTAAATTATTTATTTTAAAAAATAAAATATTTTATTAATACTTTATTAATAAATATTATATAAAAGATTAAAATAAATGTAAATACAATTAAAATTTTATTTAATGTATAATTATTATTAGTAATAAAATATTTATTTTATTTTTAAATAAAAATTAAAAATTACGATAAAAATTGAAATAAATAACTAATTAAGAAAGTATGAAAAAAAGAAAGAAGGGGTGGCAGGACGAAGGTAAAATTTTTTAAAAGAATTTAAAAATTTTACTAATAAGTTCTTATATTTTTCAAAATTTTTGATACCGGCCAGTATCAAACAAAATAGGCCGATATTAATTAGTATTTACACATGGTATATAAAACTTTTATTTTATTCCGTTTTCTGGCCGGTATGGTACATACTGCAAGTACCGACTAATAAGGAACGAAATTCAAAACCATGGTCTTGATACTCACTTCGTTTCTTCCCGTGGCTAGAAAAGAAAGCATATGGAGAATAAAAATTAATTAATTATTTTATTAATATATCAAAAATTGAACTAAAAGTTAAATCGGTTTTAAAAATTAAATCGATAAAACATCAACTTTAAGGTTTAAAAAGTCAAATCGGTATTAAACTATCATAAAACTAACTAAAAATTAAATAAAAATAAAAATTTTGAAATATGATTAAAAAATAATTACCCTTATTCTTATAAATTTAAATTTTACTTAAAAATTATTAATAAAATTAATTTATTCATTTTAATTTATAAAAACTTATTAATTTATAAAATTTGAATCAACCAAAAAGTTAAAAATTCAAGCTGAAAAATTAATCAATTCAAGTTTTTACCGTTGAGCCATTGAATTTTTCAATCATTAATAAATTTACAAATGCATTTTAAATTTGAGAGTTGCATTATTTAATAAATCAATAAATAACTTTAAAAAGATGTCTTATTTCTTCAAATAAAATTGAGACTATGATAAAGGAAGGCACCTTTAAAGTCCTTAGGACTAACAAATTTGTCGTCAGAGGGGCCGACGAAAAGTTAAAATACTATAGGAAGCAAGAAATTCATCCCCGGAGCCCAAAACTTTGCTCTTCTCGTCCATTGAATTTGGGATTGCCGAACAATACCTCTGACCAATTGAGCCAAATCTTACAACAAGATTGATTAATATATTTCCAAAAAAAGAAAAAAAAATGATAGCTATAGACATTAGTCGACTTCTATGCAATTTCATCCAGCTTTTAGTGGGAAGTTAGGTTGGTGCAAATACCATTAAAGCAGTATAAGTAAACACACACGGCCAAAGCAGCACAGAGGAAAACCACAGGAAGTAACATACTACTATTCTATTACGTAGTAACATGTCTTCTGAATTTCATCTGTGAGGTTCATTCGATAATGTACAAGAATCTTGTCTCGTGTTCTGTCTTTATATCATACCTACAACCTCCAAATTGGAGACATCACTCAGTTTTAAGCTTAAACAGAAGATTTTGTAATCCCAGCCAGCAAACTAGAAGTCTTGTTCCGGTCAACAACTGCCGACGAAAACTACCGGCCATAACGTTGCACATGAGAATTATAACTATTGAAAATATTATGTACATCCAAGCCGCTGTACTGGCTGGTTCAGAACTTACTGTGGAACGAAGACATAATAACAAAACTGAAAATTCAGTAGAAGGTATCTATTCCACTAATCACACTATCTATTGTTCCTTTCAACAATTAATCTGGTATTCATTTTTGACTCTTTCTATAGGTGTCCATGTCAGAATTCAACATGAAAATTGCACAGCAGCGTATTTATTAGCAACAACATCAGAAAAGCGCATGCTATATTCAAACTGTGACCAGAAGAAATGTAGTGATAACCTATTAAATGCACTGTTCCAGTCTTTTCATCCTTCACTTTGATGCTTGAAGAGCCTGAAAGTTACAAATAGAAAGGTTAGCATAGAGAATCAAGATACATAAGCTACATAAAAGCTATGTAAACCAATTCAAAGGATTGCCTTGCCGCACCCAATAGACTCTTTAACCACCCAGCCAAGGTTTTGCTTTGAAACTTCAAGTTTAAACGCACTCCACCAGACTTTTTGGTTTAAAGTTTGAACAATGGCTTTAGAAACTTAAAAGGAAAAGTAGAAGTTTGAGAATAAATACAACTCCACCATTTTCAGTGATGGAACTTTTACAACACAACAAACAATACCGGCTTACAGTTTACCCCATTTACCATCAATACCTAGAGTTTTTGCTAAGGAAAAAAAAAATGCTTTGATTAAGCTCCTATGCATAAAGAGGCTACCAAAGAAATTATGCATTAGAAATCCTCCAACCAACTCTAAACCAAGAACTTTTTCAAGTATATCATTCTTTTCCTATGCTTTCCACTTGACCTCACCAACTCTAGTGGAGATAATCGTCAAAATGTTTTAGACAAATCACATACTAAGATGCAAATAAGTCACCGTCTTCACCTTTTACTTGAAAAAGGTACACTCTCTAAATATCTCCTCCTTTCAGAGATATCCTTTTCCGGTCCTTCTCCAACACGTATTTCCTTAAGAGCCGCTACCTACACTAGTGAAGATAGTTACATCTCCTAATAGATTTCAACTAATTCCTAACCATTTTATGAGCTACAATCCAATTCAAGGTAGGTATAGATCAGTATCCACAAGTATTACTGTGAAGTATAGAACCATTGATTTCTTTTTGAATAGGAGAGGCTATAGTGAACAAGCTGGGAAAGCTGGCTTTTAATACTAGAAGTGGAAGTCCTCTGTTTCCAATACAAGCTATACCTGACCACTTAATTCCTTCCTCACTATCCTAACTATCAAATGTTATGGGCACCAAATGCCACTTGTGCTTATGTTAATATTAAGAATATGGAAAAGAACACCGAATATGTTTTGAAACTATAAGAAGCTTCACTGCAAAGAAATGTCTTAGAGCAAGAAAGACCGTTTGAAGTAAGGATGAAAATTAACTTCAGACTCACAGTCATACTCAGTCCATCCAATGGCCTGCTGTTCAAGATCATACAAGACGAGCTTATTTGAAAGAACCAAGTCTGTACAGGAAAAAAGAATTAGAACATGTAAGAAGACCGCTGATGGAGGAATCATCAACATATGAGGTAAATACAAATCAATAGTCTCTTCTTGCAATAAAGATTTCTTGTTTTTGTCAGAACAACCTCACTTGAGGGATATTGGATGATATTTGAGTAATCTAAACAAAGCTATAGATAATTGCAGTAGACTAGGGCTCAAACATTGATGTTGAAAAATGTAGCAAGGAGCATACAAGCAAAGTTACAGTGTAAGAATCAGTCTGTTGTCTCATGGATCACGACTATCAACAACTTGTATGGGAAAGACTAGGTGGTAGAAGGAAGATATGTGAGAGGAATATGAAAGTCCAAAACCAAATACACATAAAGAGGAAAGATTTAATGTTTTATGCTCTACATGCACCTCATATCAGAGGTAGAAATGTGAATATTTTCTATTACCTCCCAAAAGGGTCATGTTTCTTCTATCCCTTGACTGCATACCACTGTTTTGCCAACCAATGCACCATAAACCCTCCTGCAAAAGTCCAGTGAATGAGCCCATTCATGTGAAATTAGTACAAAAGACTGCGAAAAGGGCCTTACATGACTAGAAATATAAGACATCTACAATATACTGAAGGCAAATAGACTAGGTGACTTATACGACAATAAAAATAAGACATCCATATGACTAACTGCTTATACATAAGACGCCACATGTTATAAGATACAATCATAAGACATGAAATCTGAAGCTATTTCAAGAGAGAAGAAGAAAAGAGAACTCCAAAAGCAAAGACCTTCATGAGCATTTGCAGAGTGTACTTACAAAGGGGAACAGATAATCATGGGGATAAACCTTCAAGAATACTGAATTTGCAAAGTGGAAAGTCACATTTGGAAACCCATCGTCTACACTGTAATTAATACAAACATACATATTAAGTATAAATTTTCGTGCCTTAGTCAGTTGTTGTGTTGGAACAGTAATGTCTGTGATAGATAAAGATAAAATCAGTTTATTGATTAAGCATCCAGTATCCAGACATATATAGGCTCAAGAACAACCAGTCTATAATGACAAATCATAATCCTGACTCAAACTGCCATTTATGAGTTAAGTCTTAGCATGGATAAGTAGACAAAGAATCTCAAATAGTTACCACCTTACTCTGAAGATTGATAAATGCCAGTTAAGTCCAACTTTTGCAGTTAAAACAAATGGCTTTTCTTTTCTCAGTTCATAACAGAATAGTACCAGGAATCTCCTATGTTATATTCTCATCAGTTGCATTAAAATTTAAGCAAATGTGGATTACCCACAAAAGTTACCCAAATTGGAGGCAACCAATAACATAGTCACCAAGATCAAGTCTAAATGTAAAGGAATTTAACACATGAAACATCTTCAAACATGCACTCAAGATTAGCACTTGACACAAGTTACATAATTATAGTAAATGACTTTGGTATTTCATGATAGTCAAATATTGACACTTAGTGAATCTATCGTAAACATAATATTCAAAAGGAGATAGTAATTATCCATATGAAATGATGCCTTAAAAGCTAAACACAAAACAATTTTCAAGTTTCATTTAAAAATTAAAGATTGGTAACACAAAATAAAAGTTCCAAACCCATATAATGTACTGTATGTCATACCTTCCAGAATACTGAAAACATGTATACTCATCATGAACAGTTTGAATTTTTAGATCAGGTTGCTGTGAGACGATCTAAGAGAGATAAGAAATACATAAGTTAGGAACTCATAAGTAGAATCTGAAATAAAGAGAATCGATTTACCATACCTTGTTTACTAATGGCACATAAACTAATTCCGGAAGATAGGCCAAGGTTGTACCACTGTCAATTATTGCCCCCCTTACATCCCCTGTCTCAGATATATCTGGTGGAATACTTATCAAATCATGACCAACTTGTACCACTGTCATATTGACGTTGTAATGGGGCCTAAAATTTTACAATTGATACATAGCTTCAAATATTAACTTTGCTACATAAATCTAGCATAACTGGGATTGATCAGAAGACACTAAGCTATTAAATTAAATCATAGGCAATACCCAACGCAAAAAGAATAACATCATCAAAGAATTGAAGGTAAAAAAAAAATGCACAAAACCCATAGCAAAAGTTTAGTATAGAAATCCAACTATCAGTCACAGGTAAAAGAAAAAAGAAACAAAACATGATACACTGGAAACCCATGTATGAATTTTTGTAGGCTATAAAATCATCCTCAAATCCGTTAGTTCATGTCAGATTAGGAAATATCATTTTAGAATATTCTAGACTTATTCTAGGGAAGTATTCTTTTTAGAATACTCTGGGTTTGTTCTACACTGTAAATATAGGGATTTAAGGCTTTAATCAAGGAGTTTAGGAAGATTTATAACTGTAGTTTCCTAATTATAATTTCCTACTTCATATGCCTTATGTACCGCTATACATGCAAAGTGGAATACCTGTACACATTGCAGCAACATAACAAATTTGCTTTTTCATTTCAATTTTCAGTTAAACACACTACTTTCTGTCAAAATTCATCAGTAAGGCACAAAATTAAGGAAAATAACGATTGTCCTGAAATCAAACCAAATAAAGGTTAATTTAAATAGCACTAGAATTTGCCATTAAATCAAGAAGCATTTGCGCAATGGACTACAAGGTCATTGCTTTGTGTGGAAAAGAGGGAGTCAAGACAGATGTAGTTAAAATAACCAACCTAACTGTGAGCAGAAGTTAACCTCAATTACCAGATTGATCCAAAGGACCACAAGATCAAGCTTAACTTCACAATCCTAAAGTGTAAAGAAACATAAAACTAATAATGGAGTTATTATATTTCCCGAATTTGATACTAACCAGCAATTAATATCATATCAGAAGCCAGTTTTATAGGAACCATTAATAACTAAAAACTATTTCCTCTTAGACCTTGTGGTTCTAAGTCCACTGGATGAGTAAAGCTCGATTATGGTACTTTACAAATGGTATGAACCCCTTAGTAGATTGCTAAGGGAGGTTATGAACAAGTGAACTGGACTATCCTAACATGGATATGAACCTCCTCAACAATGAAGCAATGATAACACCTTGGATTTGAGTGGTGAAAATTGTGGTTTGGGAAACTGCAAGTTTTTGTTGCAGCTCTAAGGACCTAAGAGTCATAATTACAAACAATCCCAACTAAAACTTTTTTATACATGGTTTTAAACCCATTGGCACTATTCTAAAAAAAGATTTTAAGTAAAAAGAGACCATACTCGTTTGATATCAACGGTGTCATGTTAACTTGTGGTTGTACAACATGCCCAATAGCAAAGATACCACCTCCGTTTGTGCCATCTAAGCAGTGTGCAAATATCTTCTTTACATTTCCAGTTGCAGCAAGTTGTGAAATCAATGATGAATTTGCTTTTCCAAAACCAAGTATCCCATCAAGTGCCTCTTCATTAGATGCCGCTAAATCCCCTGATTGTCTAGCACCACAGCTACAATAAGAAAGCATCAGAACCACTGTATCAGCGTTAATAAACATAAAGATGAACAGATGCAAATATATGAGTTGATATATTTGACTACGCTATCTAGTTACCATCACCACTTGTTTCAGCATATCTACCATATAACATCAGAAAATGACCAACGTTGAGCAAAAAGGAGCCCAAGTTCAAGGTTGGTAGTATAAGCTTAACTCGTCCCATAGTTCAATATTAACTTACCCAAACATTATGCTTCCATTTGTTGCTGTTGTTTGGAGGTCTCCTGAGACTGAATCATATTGAACAAAATCACTCACAAAATAACCTGCGGTAGAGCTCCCATCTCCGTATATCTCCAAATATGGACAAGACATATTAGCTGCGCAGCTTGATAGAGCGCCACCATTTACCTCGTAGCAGAACTGCTCATAACAAGGAACCAACTTTCCAGTGCTTGACTCGTTTATATTGTATAGAGTAAGATCTATCTGTTACGAACAATACACGATTTTTAAACAGAAATTTCTGTAAAGAGAACAAGAAAAAACAGAGTAAGAATAAAACAGCAAGCCTGAAATATAAACTGTACAGATGCAAAAAGGGGAAAGGTAACAATCAAACTAACGCATCATGAATTTGGAGGCTTACACCAAGGGAGCTTGTTCTGGGACACTCTACACACTGAATGCAATTGACCCACATAATGTCACTTCCTGTATCCACCTGTACATAGTAGTCCTTGGAAGGTGTTCCAATCCCAATTCTAGCGTAATAAAGCCTAGACATTCGAAATCAGAGAGAAACAAATGCATGGCCATGTTACTATAAATGAACCAAAACAATTTAATTATTTTCTTTCTTCAATTTGTCGATAAAACAGTAGAATTGTCAAAACTAAGGATACAGAACATAAAGATTGAAGCAAGTAAACTAGGCACAAATTAAGCACTCGCCAGGAGAATTGACTTTGAAATAACTATGTCATAAGCTCACACGGAGGCTTAATATAGCTATAAGCTTAATTTATGTTTTGCACCCTACGAAATAATGCTTTCTTCTTTTCTTTCTTCAATTTTTTTAAAAACAAAATTCATGTATAATTGTCAAAAATCAAACGCAAATTAATCACTCACAAAAACCATTGAATAGGTTGACACGGAGCTTAGTGAAACATAAAACTATCAAATTCACTCAATCACAAATATCTGAGTAGTTTACTCAAAGAGAGGACAGGACAAACCCGACGCCGTCAGGACGACCGGTGCCTCCGAGAGGAAGATCGACGCCAGCAAGAATTTGGAGCTGACGCCGATCATCGTGCGCCTTGAGGTCCGTTAGAGACTGTGACTGACCAGCGTACTTGTACTTGACGCTGAAAACGCCGTTACTGGCGGAGACATCAGTAACGGTCAACCAAATGATGAGCAGAGCAAAAGGAAAAGGAAGAGTGAAGCAACTCCTGGTAAGGGCCACAACGATCTCGTTCATCGTTGTAGAATGACGTCGTTTTTCTTCTTGGAGAAAGAGAGACGTGAGGAAGTCTTGTATTTGTTGGCTTTGTGATCTTTTGATTTCACGTCATGGCGGAGAAGAGACGAAGAAGATTAAGCAAACAATAGGACCGACGAGGAGACGACTTGCGAGCAAGTAAACGAGCAGAAGGGATGGAAGTGGAACCCACGAACCTTCCATCAAAAATCGTCAGCCGCGGGTGACGGGAGCTGTTTTATGCGCGAGACATGGTGACGGCGAGCCTACGTTTCGCTTTTACTAATAGTTTAAAAGACAAAACCGCCCCTAGTTGCCTTACCATCTCTCCTCAGTTGGAACAAAAACGAGAATTGGGTCATAGTAAACGACGGTTTTATTGGGGAAAAAAAAAAAAAAACGACGGTTTTGAAAATAATTTAATTCGCAACGCCGCAAAACAATTTAAGTTTAGCTTTTTTTATGTAGTGAAAATAATTCCCACCAACTCAACTAATAATAATTCCATCACTGCCATAGATGAATAAGGGTTAAGGTTCATTCTTCTCATTTTGTTTTAATCCTGTTTCGCAGCCAATATGACATCGTTTTGTAGTTAAAACTACGTCGTATTATGTACGAAATAAGGTTATAATAAGATTATTAGAACAGAGAATTTGATCTTTATGAACAATGAGTTTTTTGTTAGTTTTTATAAGATTATCTATTAGTTTATTTATATAATATGGTCCGTTTAAACAAAAAATAATAATATAAAATATCTAACTAAATCAAATTGTTGGTTTATGTCCTGCAACTAATCGATTGGTTATAATTAAATATTGCAAATAAAATTATAATAAGATTATAATTATAACATTTATATTGCATTAATACACTATTCTTAAATTATTTTTAATCATTTTATATTAAAACTGGACATTAATATAACTAAAAAAAGACTATTACATGTTATGTTTTTTCTTATTAAGAAAGTAATTGGTTACATGTTATATTTTTCCTTATTAAGGAAGTAGTTGATTTCATAAGTAAAAGTATAAAGATACTTAAATAAACATGTGAGTGTTTATTAGATAACGAGTTTATTAAACTGATCCCATATGAAAAATCTATTTAAAATATTATTTATATGTCTACAAAATTTATCATTGTGAGGATTGTATAAGTGATCATTTAACTTCAAATTTCATAATTATCTTGTATAGTAATTATTATTTTTAATACTATTTATGACATATTCTGATCACAGATGATTCATTCAGTAGTCATTGAACGTAGCAAGAATTATACGGAGGTAGTTGAATGATCAATATAAGATTCATCACTTTAAAGTAATTAGGAAGAATGTCATATAATTCTCGATTAGTATTGATTCGGAAAATTCTTAACCAAGGTAAAATGACATTTTGTAAATAGTTTACAAATGTTGTTAATTGAGTTAATAGTTAATGATAGAGAATTAATATGATTTGATTCAAAATAGAGTGAACATTAATTCCCTACTTTATGTCTAATTGAAACATGGCATGAATAAAATATTAAATTATACAAAAAAAATCATTCACTAAAATATTAGTCAAAATCACTTTGACATTCCTAAATATTTGGACAGTCATGGTGTGTTGCTAGACATCAATCTTGATATATGGATATAAATTATTTAATTAGAGAAGTAAAAATAAATTAAACAAGTCTGATTTATCTAATCTTAAATATAATTTAGAGTTATAATTTGTATCCACTGTCAGCTAACACACTTGGGAACCTAATAGGTCTTACATAAAGAATAAGTTGAAATGAGCAAAGATATTTTAATCAAATTGGATTTGATTGTAAAGTTTGAAAAGTTTTATGATTAAATATGAGATATTTAATAAATAAGAATTAATATGAAATATTTGATATTATTTTGACATAATTAGTACTTAATTAGAATTATTTGTAATTCTAAATAAATTTTAATTGAAACTAAAATTAATTTCAATTAAATTACTAAAATGTTCAGAATTTATTACAAATAGATTTAAGTTATAATGAAGCTGACATTTATTCTTACTTAATTCTTTCTATAAAAGTTAAAGAGTTATTTCAACATATTCTGTAGGTACCGTTAAATGCTGAACATTTATGTAACTACGGTAGATTAAATTATTAAAATGTTCAGAATTTATTACAAATAGATTTAAGTTATAATGAAGTTGACATTTATTCTTACTTAATTCTTTCTATACAAGTTTAAGAGTTATTTCAACATATTCTGTAGGTATCGTTAAATGCTGAACATTTAGGTAACTATGGTAGCTGAAATGTGCCAATTTAAAAAACGATTCATAAAATATGATAAGAAAAGAAACAAACTTTGGAATAAAGAATAAATTAAGATTCATATTTTATTATAATTCACGTGTTAAATCATTTTATAAAATTAACGTAATCTTGATTTTTGAAAAATCACTGTATTATTTGGATGCAAAAGATTCAAAGAAGGAATATGAAAAATCTTCGTAATTATTATGTTTAGGTCGAGATCGAATCTTGTTCTAATTTTTCAACACAAATAAGTCTAGATAAATCTATTCTGATTAAAATAGTTGTAATTGATTTAATATTTGAATTTAAATATTTTATTTAAAAATTAAAACAAATGTGTTAACATTTTTCACTCTTTTAATATTACTAAATTTTAAATAATTTATTATAAAATAAAATAAACATGTCAACGTCTCTTACACCCTTTTAATATAATATTTTTTAAATAAATAAATTATATATAAATATAAGAATTTTAATAATATTACTTTTTTGTTAATAATATTAGTTAGAAAGAGTTTCTCGACTTTTTTAAATAGGATACAAATATTTTGATGTTCAACGAGATAAAATGTATTTATTTCATAACTTTTTACACTGATAATAGTCCCTGTATTGAAACTTTTAAATTTTAACAATAAGATAAATCAAAACACAAAGTATAAAAAATGAAATTGTATTTTCTCAAAGACAATTATCTAGCATGTAAACGTTCCTCGTCCTCAACTACAACAGGTGGCCTTATACAGGATAATGTAGGTAATTGACTTAGAGGTTTCACACAAAATCTCAGCTGGTGTTCATTGGTATCTGTGGAACTCCGGGGAGTATTTACCGGGTTCACGCTCGCGTGGAATCTAGATTATCGTCGGATTGAACTTGAAGTGGATTCTATAGCGATGATCAATATTCTATCTTCCTCAGACAACCGATCAATGACTCTCAATTTCATAGTCATGGGTATTAACAAATTGTTTATTCAGAACTGGACTGTTGTACATTGATATATATATATATATATATATCAAGAGAGCAACATATGCGCCGACCGACTTACTAACTATGCAAGTTATTTTGATGTAGGAGTCACTTATTTTGATACTACATTCATTGAGTGTCATTTTATCATTTTAGAGGATATGTGAAGGATCTGTTTCCTTAGACTTATTATGTAATATGTTTCGTTAGCTTTCTTTTTAATAAAAAAAGACAATTATCTAGTTACGTTTGTTTTGAGTATAAGATTCTAATATTTTTTAAAATATATATTTTATTTAAAGTTCAATATTCTTTAAAAGCAGTATTGGTTTAGTATTGGAACCTAAAGAGTTAAATAAATAATAATATCGTACACCGTTTTTTTTAATCTTATCAAATGAAAATAAAGTTTTATAAAAAGCAATGAAAGAAAAGTTGAATGGAATAATTAAAAAAATGATGTTCTCTTTAATAACCTTAATATTCGGATTATATTTATTATTTAAGAAAGGTTAAATTTGTAATCTTATAAATAAAATCAAGCAAGCTTAAGAATATATCTGAATGATAATTGGTTTGAGTTAAATTTAAACAAAACAAACAAACTAAAGTTTTTTTGTTAATTTTTTTTAAAAATCATTTTTAACTTAAAAGACTATTAAGTTTTTTAAAAGTTTGGTTGGCAATGAGCACAAAATTAACTAATTCCAACATACCATTAGTCAACAGTGCATACTATTACTATTTTGTTTAGTGATACTGTGTAACCATGATCAGTGCCAGCACTATCAGAGGGGGCCCCACTTCAACAGCCCCCTCTACTAACAACAAAGAAAAGTTGCCTTTGGTTGACTCTGCTGCAGGTCAATTGGATGGGAAGTTCACGTTAATGGTCTACGATTTGTATAGAATTATGGGAATTGCAAGATAACGGTCTACGATTTGTGTAGAATTATTAAAGTGGGGCCCCCTCTCATATAACGTTACTATGCTTATAATGTTAAAGTGCTTTAAATGACTTTAACGTTCGTTGTAACATTTTTTTGATGTAAAGGTAACTTTGTGGTCCCGTGCTTATAAATAGTCTTGAAATATTTAAGTGTACTCTTACCTTCTAATTTCTTTATTTTCATCAATATATGTATTTA
>JAOSBK010000005.1:9277110-9293214 GCA_027568895.1 Erythroxylum shatona | reverse complement strand
ATCTACTAAATCACCATTCCAAATTTAATTTCCAATCCACTTCCAAAATGCAAAATGCCAAAATCCAATTCCAATTTCAGTTCAACTTCAACATTTACAAATGACAAAAATCAATCAACTTCACTTCAATATCCATTCGAATTTCGGACTACTCCCGTTTCTCATTCTCAGCCGAAATCAACATCCAAATTTTCCCCCAAATCCAACACAAAAACACCAATTTTTAACCCCAAATCCACCATCATCCAACAACCAACACAATCATATAAACAATAATTTTCAAAATGCCATGAAAAATGAAACAAAGATAAAAAAAGCATACACCCCAAAACAATCGGGTCTTCGCCAATCCAGGTCGACGTCGGGTCTTGTGGTTCGTCTGAGCTAAGGTGGTTATGTGGTGCGTCGAAGGAAGAGAGACGACGAGGAGGACGAAGGAGAAGGCGGCGAGGAGTGGGCTGAGGTCGAACCGTTGAAGCCTCGAAGGGAGAAAGCAAACCAGCAGTCGAAGACTCGAAGGAGGAGGATTGGAGAACTGGAGGAGACATCGACGACGAGACACCGAGAGAGAGATCGGAGAAGAGAGGAGGCAGCGGCTTGCGTGGAAGAAGAAAGAAGAAGAATCCAGAAGGGAGGGGGGGTAATTAGATTATAGGTTAAAACTTTCAAAAATTGCAAGTTAGTCCTTGCAATTTTCGGAAGTTACGGTATCGACCGGAATTGATGGTTCCGACTGGTATCTGAGGATGGTACCGACGTTTAACGTTTCATACCATTTACCGGTTGGTACGGTACCTTCTGGTTGGTACTAGCCGAAATGGTACGAAATTTATAAGCCTGCCTAAATCTCAACCTTTTTAGGAAAAAATATCACATGTTACAAACTCTAATCGGATAAGTTAAGCCTAAAAGTCCAACCTTTTGTGCTTATTTCCTAAATGTCATTTATCATCAAAAAAATGTGATTTTATACAAAATAAAACAATATTATTTTTAATATAGTTAAGTTTTAGACTTTGAGTTGAGCTTGCTTTGAAGTCCAAAAATTATCATAGTTAAAGGTTTAATCTTGGCTCAAATTTCAATCTATTCAAATTTAGCTTGTTAGAATTCATGCTAAGTCGAGTCTAACTAGGGCTATTTTACAATTCCCAACTAAGAACAATTTATAAATAATATATAAATATATTATTAATTTCATAATTATAATGATATCATAAAATATTTTTAAATAATTTTATCACAAAAAGTACAATCAACCATTAAATATAGTACAATTGGTTTATTATTTTTTGTTGTTGGTTGGAATCCAATAAAAACTTATCTAAGAGAATAATGAGACACAATCGAAGGAATATACTCATTATTCCTGAACTCGTATTTAATGCGTCAATCGTACGTGTAATTGTGTATGGTATGATATGTGGTCATTTATATATATGTATACAGTTATTTGATTTTAGTGGATAAGCTATAAATAATAATTGCTTTAAATACCCTTCTTTTTTGTGTATTGATTAAAGTGTTATCCCTATCTGTCGTTTTCACTTAACTTGCCATTTAATATAAGTACAAGGTCACGTTACCATACGACCCGTACACTTATTTCCTTTAGCGGCCACTAGCGTGTTTCACTCAAAGGGTCATTGAGTTCAGATATTTTGTCTTATTTTGTCTTGTCCAGTTCTTTTCAATGTTATTTTAGCTATGGAATAGGATTGGATAGTCTCCAAATTTATATCTAATAATCAAAACGCTATTTTATTAGATAGTCTATAAACTTATGTCCAATGATCAAAATATTTTCAAATTGATGTTATTTTAGCTATCGGATATAATTAGATAAATTTATGTCCAATGGTTAAAACGTCATTGAATAGGATTGGATAGTCTCTAAATTTATGTCCAATAGTCCAAAAGACATAGAAAATGAAATAAGTATATAAAAAAATTTACAGAAATTCCCTACGTAAATCAATTAAAAGGGATGTAGCACAGTTTAGTAACACATTTATTTTGGGTACAAAATGTCACGGGTTTAAATTCTATCTTCGCTATCTATTATTGACTTTGCCTCTGAGCAATAACAAGGGATCAACTGAGATTAATGTAATGTTCATGTTGTTTTAGTTATTAAATAAGATTAGATGATCTCTAAATTTATGATCAAAACACCATTGAATAGGATTTGACAGTCTCTAAATTTATGTTCAATAGTTAAAACTTTTGAACATTGAACATGATTGTATAGGATAAAATTAAGCAGAAGATCTGAACCCAAATGAGTGGAGATCTTCTATCTAATTTTACTTTGTTCGACTCGTCATTTTGGCTATTGGATAGGATTGGATAATCTCTAAATTGATGTCAAATGACTAAAATGACGTAGTTTTAAATATTATTTAGAATCAAATTAAACATAAAATCTGAACCCTTATAAAATATATTTTTACATCAATATCGTTCTGAGTATTGAAATTGATTAAAAAATGATAAAATTAGGTTGAGAATTTGAAGTCTTATAAAATATACTTTTACATCAATATAAATACAAAACTCCGCAACTTTTTTTTTTGGGGGGATAGAAAAGAGCCAAATCTCAGACTTAATCATCTAAATAATATTACTTTGGTAATATTTTAAGAATTACCATAAGAAGCCGCTTCTGGCCTCTGGGTGCTGGAAACGACGCCGCGCCTGCAGTGAAATCCTTCATCTGTTATGCAAACATAGACGGACGCGATATGCAATACAGAAGCTGAGTGAGTGCGTGAGTGAATCAGTCATGGTAAACGTATTCGTTAGTTTTGTAGTTTAACCACCTGTCAGCACCAGTGATTTAAATAACACTCCTCTCAAGCTGTCTCTCTTTCTCTCTCTATAGTCTGAGCTTTCTGCTCTCTTTCCATTTCTCTGTCTCTCTCTTTCTAGGCCCGAGTGTATTTGAGCTAGGTTTTAGTTTACGGAAGATATATCAATCGCGATCGTCGTCCAATTTCGGTTTGTTTTGTTTTTCGATCCTTGCTACTCACTCATGGATCTTCCCAGCCTCGCCGTTGTCTTCCAAGCCGCTCTCAGCCCCAATCCTAACGAACGCAAAGCTGCCGAGCAGAGCCTTAATCAGGTCTTTTCTTTATTTTCTCGAATTCTGATGTTTTGCGTGTTTGTTTCTGATCATTTGTTGATTATAAGTTTTGAGTTGGAAATGATCATTGTGCTTGCTTGATGAGAATTCTGTTTCAATTAGGTTTATATGAGCGTCAAATTTGGTTGATTTTCTCTTTTATGTGCGCAGTTGCAGTACACGCCGCAGCATCTGATTAGATCATTGCGGATCATTGTGGATAATAACTGTGACATGGGAGTGCGGCAAGTTGCGAGTATTCATTTCAAGAACTTTATAGCCAAGAACTGGGCGCCGCATGATCCCGGTGTGTAATGGTTACTCCAGTATGTTAGTGGTGCTATGCTGTTAGTGGATTTGATCGAGGAAAATGTCGCTCTTGCACTTCATTTGTGTTTAAGCGTGTGGAAGGAACTATGAATTCTGTCGACTAATTGTTGTTTGCTGTTTCGTCTCATGCTTTGATGTAGATGAGAAATCAAAGATCTTGCAAAGTGATAAAGACATGTTGAGGGATCATATCCTTGTGTTTATTATTCAAGTCCCTCCTTTGCTAAGGTGCTTTCTTTCAGATATTCTCCTGTTCCATTGGTTGTGTTTGTTTAGTTTGTTTTTGCTTTTGGTCAAATAGGCTTACAAATTCAAGAGGTTAATATTAAGAAATGAATCGGATGCTCAAATATCAAATATCTTAATTTACAGGGTACAGTTGGGCGAGTGCCTCAAGACTATTATCCATGCTGACTATCCAGAGCAGTGGCCTCGTCTTTTAGATTGGATTAAGCATAACCTTCAAGATCAGCAAGTTTATGGGGCTCTCTATGTGCTGCGAATCCTTGCAAGAAAATATGAGTGAGCATATGTTTATAAATTCTTTTGTTTGCTTTTTGTACATAACAATTGCATAAACTTTTTTTCTTTCATTAATTGGGGCTTACAATTTTCATTTGGCAGGTTCAAGTCAGATGAAGAGAGGATACCAGTTTATCACGTTGTTGAGGAGACATTTCCTCATCTTCTCAACATATTCAACAAGCTTGTTCAGATATCAAACCCATCAATTGAAATAGCTGAGTTGATAAAGCTCATTTGCAAAATATTCTGGTCATCCATATATGTAAGCTTCTTTATAGTTTAAGAAAACACAAATCACGTTCTAGTTAAAGTATTCTTTGAGAGGTTAAACAATCTCAACGTGACCTATTGTTTCTTTTCTTTTCCATATAGATTTTGATTTGTTCATGTAGAGTTGTTCTTCAATTCCTACCGTATTCCTTCTCTTCTCCCTTTTGTCTTTCAAGTTTGTGGTGGTCCTGGAAATATATACTAATTTTGGCCATCATTGCTATAAAGATTCAATGGGTTTCAAGTTTCATAATTGATTGCAGATTAAACTACTTGATAAGCTTTTGTTTTAGCTATAACTTTGATATTTCCTGTTGTAGTTACACTAGAAAACTTTCCTTCTCCTGTACAAATATTACCATGAGCCATCCTTATTCAATAATCAGTAGCTAATTATTAATAAGGTGACATTTTTTCCTGTTAAGTTCGCTTGGATTCTGGTCATTCTCAGTTCCATGTCTTCATCAATTGTTTATCGTCATCTTTCTTCAGTTGGAGATTCCAAAGCAGCTCTTTGATCCAAATGTCTTCAATGCATGGATGGTTCTTTTCTTAAATGTTTTAGAGAGGCCGGTTCCTTTGGAGGGTCAGCCTGTGGATCCTGAAGTTAGGAAATCTTGGGGTTGGTGGAAGGTGAAGAAATGGACTGTTCATATCTTGAACAGGCTGTATACTAGGTATGCCTTCAACTAAGGAATATCTTATGAGTACTTTTGTGAGCATGTAGCTTATTTAAAAGCTTTTAATGATCATATGAAACCTTGTAGGTTTGGAGATTTGAAGTTGCAAAACACAGAAAACAAAGCTTTCGCCTCTACGTTTCAGAAAAACTTTGCAGGGAAGATTCTGGAGTGCCACTTGAACTTGTTAAATGTGATCCGTGTTGGCGGCTATTTACCTGACAGAGTTACAAATTTGATTCTTCAGTACTTGAGCAACAGGTATGTTCAATATGCTGTTTCACATATTTTGTTGTTCTTCGATATTTGACATTTGATTCTATCTTCTAATGCAATGTTGCATTCCCAGTTTCTGTACTATATGATTGTTTATATCTTTCTTGAATGATATTAAAATCCATGAATGCATGCATTGTTTCTTTTTCTTGATAATTCGATGGCAGTTTTATGATATAACTTATTAATCCTATAGTCCAATGAGAAGTGATAAGAGCTTTAAAGAGAGTTGGCAAGTGTCTGGATGAATTAAAAATTTGACATCCAGTTCGTCGCTTTGTTAAGTTACCTAATTTTTTAGTAGAATTTGAAATATATATCAATAATAATGCATGTGTGGTTAAACTTCATCCAGCTTTAACTGAAACATTACGAGAAACGAGTGTGCTTTTGTGTTTGTGAAGCATGTTGTTTCCTGTCCTGACTGATGAGATGACTCGTATTCGGTTATTCCTTTATGGTTATTGCACTGCTGATGTTGTTTTTGACTTTTATGGAAATTCTCCAACACTTTTGCGTAGTATCTCGAAGAATAGTATGTACAATCTACTGCAACCACGGCTTGATGTTCTACTTTTTGAGATAGTGTTCCCTCTTATGTGTTTCAATGATAATGATCAAAAGCTTTGGGATGAAGATCCTCATGAATATGTGAGGAAAGGTTATGGTGAGTATCTAATCTTTATTAAGTGAAGCGATTGACTATTGTAACTTTTATTTATGTGTGGCTTGCTTGCTACAGATATTATCGAAGATTTATATAGCCCTAGGACTGCTGCCATGGACTTTGTCAGTGAGTTGGTTAGAAAACGTGGGAAAGAGAACCTTCAAAAGTTTGTCCTATACATTGTAGAAATTTTTAAGAGGTAACTTCTTTTCTTTTTCAGTGTGGAAGATAAGAAGTAGATTCCATGATATGACTATGACCTTTGATTTTGTTTTCTCTTCTATTTTCCTGTACAGATATGATGAATCATCTGTAGAGTTTAAACCGCATCGACAAAAGGATGGTGCTCTGCTTGCAATTGGAGCGCTTTGTGATAAATTGAAACAAACTGATCCTTACAAATCTGAGTTGGAGCGAATGTTAATACAACATGTCTTTCCTGAATTTAGCAGTCCTGTTGGGCATCTCAGAGCAAAGGTATTTTCGACCTTTACTTTCTTTGACATTTTGTATGTTGTTTGCATTTTACAGGCTTTGAGTTAAGTTGAATCCTACTTTGCATGGATCATGTATCATGATGTTTTCCGCTTTTAAAGTCTGTGTTTATGTAGTGGTTATTTGGCTTAGCTTAATTATATATGTGTATTGTGTGTGTGTGTCCATATACATTCATGTATTTTCCTACTGTGTGTGGACATCAGGCGGCTTGGGTTGCTGGACAATATGCCCACATTAACTTCTCAGACCAGAACAATTTTCGTAAAGCCTTGCATAGTGTTGTTGCTGGATTACGCGACCAAGAGCTTCCTGTTCGTGTTGACTCAGTTTTTGCACTGAGGAGCTTTGTTGAAGCTTGTAGAGGCAAGTGACTGCTCCACCACTCTCTCTCTCTTCGACTTTCTTGCTGTGTGTGTGTTTGCGTGTTGAGACACTTCCCCCTATACATCTCCATATATACTTCTTCCCCTCTCTCAATTTTTCCTTTTTTTTCTTCCTGTGGTGCAGATTTGAATGAGATCCGCCCAATTCTTCCTCAACTACTTGATGGTATGTTTTGTGAAACTTTCTGATGCTATCTACACTATATATTGCCATTTATGAGCTTCCTTGCAACATCTAGCTGCCTTTAATCAATAATGAATTTCATGAGGCTTGTCTGTTTTAGTTATTGTTTCTAAAATGAACTGATTTGATATCTTAGTTGAACTTTCATGAGCTTCAGGAGTACTTAAGAATCTTATGTTTGTAACACTTATGATAACAAATGTGAGCAGTTGCGAATATTGTACTGGAGCTCATACCGATAATAGTACTGGCACGGGTATACTACTGTTATCCGTCAATACGAATACCGCTTTAGATAATTTTTAAAAATTGTAAAATAGTCCCTATTATGGTTAAAATTTTAAAAAATTGTTTTAAGTTTTGACACAATAATTCAATTTATTAAAATTAACATCAAAAAATTTTATTTTCTAAACATAATATAACTATTTATTAAAAATGTTTTTATGTTTTAAAATATTTTTTTCAATTGTCATCCAACTTTTTCTAATTTTCTTACCGGATAATTTTTTTTATATTTTGGCTTCTATCTCTGTACTGGTCATAAGCTGAAATTTTGCAGTACATCCTGGTACAAATACCTGATACAGTACGTTATTTAAATACCGTTTTCTGTCTGATATGTTCCCAACATGGCCTGTATAATATGGTAGCCTGTATAATATGGTAAACTTAACATTCCTGTGAGTATTTAACCATGCTGACCAGGAAACCTTGTCTTTATTTAAGCCTTAAAATTTAATTTCTAAAACTATGTAGTGTAATCTGGAAACTGAAGCTGAAATGTGCGGAGTATGATGTTCTTCAATCCAGTAATCTGTTTCACTTTTTGTTGAGAATTTATCTAGAGTCTTGAGGTTGTGGGAGTTTGTTAAGATTCATGATGTACATTTTCTTTTCTTTGTTCATCCTGCTTGTCCAGAATTCTTTAAACTAATGAATGAGGTTGAAAATGAGGATCTAGTTTTTACACTGGAAACTATAGTTGACAAATTTGGAGAGGAGATGGCACCCTATGCTCTGGGCTTATGCCAGAATTTGGTAATGTTTGTTTTATTTTCATTGGAGAGTATTTGTGTACTCTTTTTATTACTGATTGTGGCTCTTTAAGTTCAGGCAGCTACATTTTGGAGGTGTATGAACACTGCAGAAGCTGATGATGAACCTGATGATCCTGGTGCTTTGGCAGCAGTTGGTTGTTTGCGTGCTATCAGCACAATTCTCGAATCAGTTAGTAGGCTGCCTCATCTTTTTGTCCAAGTTGAGCCTACTTTGCTTCCTATAATGCGTAGGATGTTGACAACTGACGGTCAAGGTATGCATGTTTTCATTGTCATGTTAACCTTAAATCTTGGGGACATGTTATGGTGTTTGCCAGGTGAATGTACTTCGTCATTTTGTTTATCAATCGGGTCCTTAATTACGTAGTTCGTTTTTATTTTCTACATTCCTGCAGAGGTATTTGAAGAAGTCTTGGAAATTGTTTCATATATGACCTTTTTCTCTCCAACAATATCTTTGGATATGTGGAGTCTTTGGCCCTTGATGATGGAGGCATTGGCTGATTGGGCTATAGATTTCTTTCCAAGTATGTATTGGTACATTGCATCTCATTTACTATGTTTCATGTTATGGTGGCAATTTGTTGCTTGCAGTCTATCCTTTAACTTGTCAACTTTGCTGGGAGCTAGTTTTTCTGATTTGGTGATATATTACTTGTGACATATTTTCAATTTTCATTTCTACTTAATAACAAGACTGTTAATGCTGTGATACAGTCTCCTAAATTTTACTTTCTTGAGCACCATGTTCTTGTAAGTTCTAATTATTAATTCCGTAATGGTATATAATGCAGACATTTTGGTACCTTTGGACAACTATATCTCTAGAGGAACAGCTCATTTCCTGACGTGCAAGGAGCCTGATTACCAGCAAAGTCTTTGGAATATGATTTCATCTGTTAGTTTCTCTTTGATTATAAGGAATTTACTCTGCGATTTTCTGCTCTATTAATTGCAGGAAAATATAACTATCACTCCCCAGTACATGTGATTGTTTTTGAGTTTCAATTTTTTATTGATCGTCTTACTTGCTATTATTGACGTGCTTCATGTTTTTCCTTTTTTTCATATTCTTGGCAGACCATGACAGATAGAAATTTGGAGGACAATGATATCGAGCCAGCCCCAAAGATCGTTGAAGTAGTTTTTCAGAATTGTAAAGGGCAGGTGGACCACTGGATTGAGCCATATCTGAGAGTTACCATTGAGAGGTTGAGGAGAACCAAGAAATCATACTTGAAATGCCTTCTTATGCAAGTGGTAAGGAGGCTAGCAGTGCAGGTTTTCTGTAAGAATTTTCAGATATATGGTGCTAAGGTTGAACAACTTATGAGTATCTGCCCTTTAATAGTCTCGTTTCTTTTAATTCATTATAGGAAATGTCTATGATAAATTAGTTAGTACTTTAATGGTATTTACCTAACTCATATTGTCATCATGTGCTGCTTTCCTGCTAATCAGTATTCATTTATTCCCACCGTGCTCAGAGGAGTGTCCTCAACTTGGTAGTTCTTGACATTATTACAATTGAGACACAGTAAATAGAACACTTTGCACACTTATGCAGATTGCAAATGCGCTGTATTACAATGCGGCTTTAACACTCAGCATACTGCATAAACTTGGGGTGGCTACAGATATTTTTGGCCTTTGGTTCCAGATGCTGCAGCAACGGAAAAAGAGTGGTATTCGAGCTAATTTTAAAAGGTAATAACATGTTTCTGCTTTTACACACTATGCTTAAGTTGAGTGAAGTGGTAAAGTGGCAATTTTGAGTTTGGACTTGGTTTATTTTCCTGATCTTCTCATGTTCGTTGTTGCACAATCTCCATACTTGACCTCTACTTTTGGGAGTGCGACACTCACTCATCTAAATGATTTCTGGTGCAGGGAACATGATAAGAAAGTTTGTTGCTTGGGTTTGACATCATTGCTTTCACTGCCAGCTGATCAATTGTCTGGCGAGGCTTTGGAGCGTGTTTTCAGGGCTACACTTGATCTCCTAGTTGCGTACAAGGATCAAATTGCTGGTCCGTCACTCATCTTCATTCATTTGTTGTCATACATATGTTTATACTAATGACTTCAACTCTTCTTCATATTATGTTTGCGGGCAGAAGCTGCTAAGGAAGAAGAAGCTGAAGATGAGGATGATATGGATGGTTTCCAATCTGATGATGAAGATGATGATGATGGGTCTGACAAGGAGATGGGCGATGATACTGAGGACGGAGATGAAGCAGACCGCATTAAGCTCCAAAAGTTAGCTGCTCAGGTGTGTAATTTTTCTTATAATCATGCCATTTTATTTTTCATGTATTGTTGTCAGGATTTTGCAAGTAACTCTATAGTTTGAACCTAATTTTTAGGCAAGTACCCAACTGTCACTTAAAAGAATGTGAAAGATTGTTGACCCAAAAAAAATATTTTCTGCGGGAGACTGTTAATTTTCTTTTCTTTTTTAACTCTTATCAATTAACAATATTTCAAAATTTTCAGTCTGTCCTTACAACCTTTGTTTGTATTATTGGAAGTATTTTAAAAATACAACTATGGAGTAGGCCCAGATTCATATTAGTATATTTCCTTGTACTTTCTCTGGAAAATATTTTTGGCTGCTTGTTTGCAGAGTACCTGTGAACATATACTCTTTTGCTGTTCTATCGGCTATCGGGAACTATAGTCTTTCATTTACTTTTTATATTTCTGTGGAGATTCTATATCATGCATTACCTTGAGTTGAATATTTGTATCCATGTAATGCATGTTACATGGTTTTCAACTGCAATGTTAATGTTACAGGCAAAAGCTTTCCGCCCACGTGATGATGATGACGAAGACTCTGATGATGACTACAGCGATGATGAAGAGTTGCAATCGCCAATTGATGAGGTTGACCCTTTCATTTTCTTTGTGGATACTATCAAAGGTGAGACAGATTTTCTTCCTTAATCAGTTCCCTTTTGGCACTTTAAAATCATAATTCCTTCTAACATATAACTGAAGCTTCTTTCCTTTGAGTTCAGCCATTCAAGCTTCAGATCCTTCAAGGATCCAGAAACTTATGCAGACGCTTGATTTTCATCACCAAGCGTTGGCAAATGGAGTTGCCCAGCATGCTGAACAGAGAAGAACAGAGATTGAGAAGGAAAAACTGGAGAAAGCATCTGCAGCTGCTGCTCCATAAGATATATTTTACACAATGTGGCACAAGTTTGAGTTGCTTCTTTCTGTTTGCTGCTGCTTATCAATTCATCAGGGTAATGGTCATTCTCTTTGAAGATTTTTGTCGGTTTGGCAGTCACCGGTCAATGGGCATGCAAGTGCTGAGCTTCCAAGTTGATGGAGCTTTGCACGTCTGAGTTGGAACCTCTCAAGCCCATAGTGGGACTGGGACCTCTGAGTCTGAGGTCTCTATATCATTTGCTTGGGTTAGTCATTGTTGAGTCAAGTCTGGCCAAGTAATCGTCAAAATGGCCGCCTCTCTCCTTTCTCCATTTTCCATTTTGGGTCGCAGTTCTTCTTTCGTAGTCATTTTTGTCGTCGTTTGTTTCTTCGGGAAGAAATTCATTCAACGTCACCGGGCCATAAATATTCAAAGTAGCAAAAGCCGAAGGTGGGCTTCACTTCGCGCATAAAATATAGTGTCTGTTCATTATCACATCACAGGAATAGGAATCCCTTTTTTGCGTTGTTGATGGCTGTAATTTAATTTTGTATCTTTTTATGAGGAAGGCTATATTTTTCTCATCTCTTTCCCATTTTCGGGGATTTTGTAACGAGTATAGTCTATAAACTCCAAACAATTATGGGATTGTAAAATAGTTCATATTCTTTGTATAATGCGTATAAAAAGAAAAGGGAGGGATGGTTTGTGTATGAGCTTTGATGTGTTTTCCTTAGTACTACTAACTGTCCTTATGGATGTATAAAATGGCACTTATGCCAATGTTTTAAAAATTGAATTATAAGTTAGAACTTAGAACTGATAAAATAAAGGTTTAAAAGATTCATTCTCTCTCGTGAAATGTTAAAGATTAAATAAAATTAAATTTTTTTAAATATAATAGAACATTATTTTTATTTATTGAAGAATTTAAAAAATTATTAAACAAAATTAATTAATTAATACAAAATTGCTGATCTAATTAATAAATTGATTAATTTATAAAAATTAAAATAAATTAAACTAAAAAGTTGAAAATCAAATTAAAAAATTGAATGACTCAAATTTTAACAATTAAACAGCCAAATTGATTAAAATTTTAATCATTAAACGGATTTTTTGTCTGTAAGACTTTTTAAGACAACTATGGGACTCTAATATGTCTCCAGACGTGAAGATGAAATTACATACCATGGGTTTTTCTGATCTGTTTCTTCTGTTCTGTGTATTGAAGTACATATAAGAAGGAAAAAGAAAAGATGGTGGGGAAAAATGGGTCATGAGAGGCCACATGGTAACAATCAAGGAGGAAGCCGTCAGTACAACAGGTTTGATTGTAAGCATTATGTTTTTGTGTTTCATATTCAACACTTTGAAACTTGAAAGTAGATTTAAACGAAACATTTTCACGAAAACTAGAAATTATTATTACCGAGAACATGGGTTTTTCAAATTTAGTCGTTATTAGAATAAAAACAAGAGCCTTGAATTAACTAGTAAAAATTATTTCTTTGTGACCATAAGATCACATGATAGTTTTACATAAACCTCTTTAAAAAAATTACAAAAAAACTGCATACATTAATAAACTTCCTTCAATCTTCGCACCTTCAATTCATTTGGTCAAATACTCGAATAAGTTTGCTTGTATTTTGCGTATATAAACTGAACGTAATCCTTGTTATTGCATAGTGTTACGCAGAGCGACTTTTCATAATTTAGTCTTAAAAAATAAGCTTGTCCAAAAAGGTAAGAGGAATTTTTTGATAGACACATACAATACGGAATGTACATAAAATGGTAGAAGTTGGATTAGAAAAAGAAGTCTTAATATGAATAGGAAAGACTAACTATTGACTTCAAAATTGAAGGAGCTTTTCTAGCAAACAGCGATAACGCACAATATGTCTATATAAGATAGATAAAAGAGAAATGGAGAGCTTACGCTAAACATTTACTTCTGTTCAACACATAAAATAGGAACAATGAGTGACAGGAATGCCACATACAGCCACACAAATTATGATTATAACACACAAAATGAGTTTATAGGTTTCTAAAACTGGCATAAATACGATCCACATTTTCTTTAACTTGAACTCAAAAATCTTAATTGTACATATGTTTTTTATTTACCATGGCATCAATCAATGAGTGTCTAAAAGCAGCAAGGAATGCTTAGGAGGATGCAGCAGGAACAGAGGAGGATGGGTTGAAAGGAACTTGTTCAGCACAGGCGAGAACTTCATGAGGACCAGCCTCTTCTCTGCCAACTCCCATCAAGTCAAGGTAATACTGATAATGAGAGACGATGTTGTTCATGGCATCAATATCACCTTGCCCACAAACCATATCACCGTAGAGAATATTCATTGTGGCACCAAAGCCAGGAACCCGCTTGGACAATGTGTCGTTCTTTGTGGGTTTCCAGTTACCTACAAATGCATCATGAGCTGAAGGTTGTGATTTCTTCATTGGGGTCATCCACCTCCAAATTGCAGCTTGAAAGGCAAGAGTAGCATTCTGCTCAATGTACTCAGGATGGTTCAGCAAATCCACCTTCAAAGCTTCTCCAACAGCTCCATAATTATAGTTCCTACAATGACAGAAGCAGCAGCAGCAGCAGCAGCAGCATATAAATCCCAAGTATTATCAGTTAGACAGTTAACTATCAACAGTAGACTGTTATGTAACTATCTCTCCACAACAGTTAGACCATAAATATTGCAGTAAAATAAACATATACATACACCTACCAGTATATTGGTATAGCACCACGGCCATAGTATTCAGCCCCAGGGCTGCAAGGATAGGTGTATTTGTAGAAGTCATCACAGTAGGACTGACTAGGACTCATTTCTCTGTTGTAGCAAAGACCCCAAGCCAATGGTCCTCCAGTAGCAACTCCGTAACCACCTACAAAATTATCACCAGTAACATTATTGTTGTCAAAACAAATCAAAGAAACGAAAACAGAATAAAAACATGTTAACAACAACTGCTTTAAAAAAGACAAAACAAGATTTCCTTAACGACTTAAGCACATAAGTGAACAGAAATCCACCAACTATTTCTTTCATAGCCTGCTCAATACAGTCAAATCAAGCAAAGAACTTACCAGAAAACATCGGAACCAGAAACGGTACAAAAGAATAAAAAAAATGATGTATAATTCATTTGTAGCGGGTAGATTTTTGCACAATCTCGAACAAGACATAACATCCAAGAACAAGATAAGAAAGTTACAAGAGGTTTTGCAGCCGACGTGACCAAGAAAAGCGGAGATCTCCTTCATCTGCATAAGCTTGCCACCGGTGGTTCCAAATCCAAGAGGCTGATACAAAGCAGAGGCAGTAATGAAAGACTGATAATCCCAGAAACCAACGGCGTGAGCCACTGGAGAATTCCTCTTGGAGAAAAGATTCTCGAACTGATAAGTCTGGAAGAAATCTGAAATTGTCTGATTACAACAGTACACGGACCATTCCTTGCATTCCCACCCTCTTCTACAAACCTTCTTTCCCTTGACCTTTTTCACCTCTGTCTTTTCTGAATCATCACCAGTTACGCTTGCCACAGTCAATGCACAAATTACCAGAAGTACCCAGATGTCCTTCGTCATTTTCTCCATCTCTGATCTCCTGTAGACCCAACATTTGCAAATCCCAGATAGGAAAGCATTATATATTGCTTAAAATCCATAAAGATCAAAACTTGTACCGAAAGAGAGCATGGAAATCATTACACATTGCTTAAAATCCAGAAAGAACAAAACTTTGACAGTAAGAGAAAACCTTTAACTTACAAGAGAAGAGCAGAGATAGCTGGATCTACTTGGGGATTGTTCTTAGAAGAAAAGAACTTCGTTTTGAGGGAGTTTTTAGAGGGGTGTAAAAGAGAAGGAACCCAAAGAGTTTGCTCAGATGTCTCTTTCCAGCATCCATGAACCAGTGGTTAGAAGTCTGCTTAAGTTGGACAAGGATGGACGGTCGAGATTGCTTGATGGGTAATAGTTGCTCGAGGTTTAGTGACAACAGGCTGGATTTAACGGAGCATCTTTGCCTCAAGCTCCCACCGACAACTTCTTTCTTATTTTCTTCTAATAATTAATTAATTCTCTTGGAAGAATTTTTTTTCTTCCAATTTTGTTGTCGGCTGAAGTGCTTGTCATTATTAAGATTTTATTTTTAATATTATCCATTAATTCTCATTCACATATTTATATAAAATTTACATAAATATATAAATATCTCGCCAAAATACAACTTCTTTAAGTTAAAAATATTTTTATTATTAAATCAAAATTCTTCATAATTTGAAATATGGAAGATACGTTCCTGTCTTTATTCTTAAGCAAGCTATGCTTAGCAGTCACTTTTTATGGAACTAAAATTTAAAAGTTATAAATTTTTAATAGTTTTTATTTTTATCAAAAACCACTTTTTAAAAAACTTTAATTAAAAGACAACAATAAAATATAACATTATTATGAATATATCAATCAAATATTATTTACATATAATTCAATCAACATGACTTAATTAAACCCAACTTAAATTAAAAATTATTATATTTTTAAAGTTATTATTCATATTCAGGTAATGACCATAGAATGATGAAATTAGATGTCAACAAATCCCAAAAAATGCTTAGGTTCAAACATGTCAAGATCGACCATGAAGCACTTTAACAAGTGTTCTCCACCATAATTCTTCAATTGAAAACCAACCACATCACGGTAGCTCTTTGATAATTGCAAAGCAGTATCATACCAAAATTTGAACACATTTTGTGAAGATAGGTTCAAATTATTGTGGAAGGCGCAACTCTTAAGCCAGATCCAGTTTACGTGAGCTACAAGTGTGTTGAGACCCGGTATCAACAGCAGTATAGTAGGAAGAGAAGGGCTGGGGTAGATGAGTAATTTGGGGAGTGTAAGG
>JAOSBK010000005.1:9240959-9263194 GCA_027568895.1 Erythroxylum shatona | reverse complement strand
TTCCTCTTTCATATAGCATTTTGTACTAGGTTTTTGGATTTATGTACAGACAGTACAGGATGATAGACGTGTAAACAATTTGATTTTGATGAATTGAAATGAGGAAAAAGTTGGTTTTAAAAATATTGTGATTTACTATTGATGCTTTATAAGTGAAAAAAAAAAGATGTCATGTGAAGTAAAATAGTGATCGAACGTAGCTCACCCTTATCGTAGGATATGTACTGGAATGACCAGCAGGCGTCCCGGTGTGTACTCTGCAGTAAGGGGGCGCTACATATAAAGTAGGGATATTTTGATTTTCTGTCGAAGAAAACATGTTGTCAAAATTAAGAGAAACGATGTTTTTTTGATATCTGTAAAACTGTTGTGATTTTTTTTATTTTCAGAAACAAAAAATTACAACAAAGTAAGCAAAACATGTTTTACTTGTTTTTTTTTACAAAAACGACAACAAAAAATGAAAAAATATAAACAAACAACCCCTAAATATTACATACAATAACATGGATTAAAAAGTCACCAGCAATTATAATTAACATGATAAAATATTTAGTGATAACGTATATTAAAAATTTCACATGTAGCTAAAAAGATTTGGCTAGGTTTCTTAAATTATCGCTAATAACTTTTGGCTACGTTTTCAAAAATATAGCTAGCTAAAGAAATTTTGCTACATCTACCAAATTGTCGTCAATAACTTTTGCCGCTAAAAATTATTAGCTGCACAGACAACATTGCTAAAATTTTTAGCTACCTTTCTAGTGCTGTAGCTAATAGCGTTTAGCCACAGAAATTAAGCGTACCAAAAAAATATTGGTGACGATTTGGAATAGCGTCGCCTGTCTCTTTTCGCTACGTATGTAGTTCGTAGCAAAAAAAATATTAACGAGAATTTGGTGAAAACGTTGATTATATATTTTTTCTACGAGGATTTAAATCGTTGCTAATAATATCAACGACGACTTTGGTTGCTAAAAGTCCCTATGTTGTAGTATGCTAACATGGGGTATGACATGGCAACTGATGTGGCGTATAATATGGTAGTAACTAGCGACACATGAACAATTGATTAGATCATATATGGTATGAATATTGACTGGATCTCCATATTTCTTAAATAAAAATGATGTTGACTTAATTAAGATGACTTAAAACGATATTATTTTGTGTCGTCTTCAACTTCTAGATGCTAGAGTTTCTTAATTGAACAGTGGACTTTTGGGGGCATCTGGGAATGTGTGGAGTAGTTAGATGATGAAGTTTTTTGTAGCCATGTGAACGTCTTGAAGAGTAAATAGTTAGTTATATAGCAAATATTATTTGGATGATCAAGTTATATTTGAAAATTTCAAAATTAGAAGATCAAAAGAATACCTTTTTAAAAAAGCTATAATATTATATAGAAAAGAAAAAAGTTTGAACAAGAAAGATGTTTGTACTATTGTAGATCTAAACTATTACATAATGGAAGTATTTATATATGTTATTGTTGCATAACTCTTATGTAGAATAATGACTGATCAACTATTTTTTAACAGATTGAGAGATATTTAGCTATTTGATCATGTCAATAGTTGATAATCATGTTTGGTCATTAACTGACTGGGTTGGCGGATTGAACCTAATCCACTATTTTAAAAAACGCTCCTATAAGGAGCATTTTGCTCTAACGACTGAGAAATGAAAAGGCTAAAAGATGATTGTGCCCAAAAGTTATTACATATTACTCAAGATAGGAGATAAGAAAGAAAGAGAGATAGAGGTAGAGATAAATAAGCATAAAGTGTGAATTTAATTCAAAAAATGCTCTAGTTTATTAAAAAATTAAACAAAGTTGAAAATTTTCTTTAATAAAATTTTGTGCTTCATATCGATATCATTATTTTTAAAAATTATTTTATGTTTAATTAAATAAAATAAGTATCACTGGAATTGGTATTATACAATACAAAAACAACCACTAAATTATTTTATACTAACCAAAATTTTCTATAATGTTAGATTCAAAGACTATTCATTGTTTTTTTATCAAACGGAGGAACCCACAGCCACTATCATTTGGATGCACATTGGATAAACCTCCAGATTGACGCAATAACTTGTAAATCACGTCAATTAGGTACTCTGCACTAGGCAAGCTCTGTATGACAGGCTCGATCGAGAGAGTGTAGGTAGGAGAATTCAAACACAGGATCTTTTGACCCCATATCCCCCACTCCACCAACTTGACCACCCCCTAAGGGGTGATTCATTGTACTTATTAATATTTAGATTAAATTTTGTAATTAAGAAGAATTAAATCATTAAATTAAATATACGTTTTTATATTTAAATATTTTTAAACATAAAAATGTTTCTAAAAATAGTTATTGTGTCTAAAAAATTATTTTAATGTTAATTTTAATAGATAAATTAATTAAAATTAATTTTTTAGTTTTGGTTATAAGATAAGACTAATTTTATTAAGGGATTATATTTTCATATAATTAAAAAAAATTATGCTTATTGACTACTATATTTTTCAGTTTTGTTTTTAACATTAATTTAAATAATTATTTTTATTTTGAACATAGGCAAATGGGTTTTAATTTATTTAATTTTAACTAGTTGATTGAAGCAAATTAAAACGTAAGTATAAAATTGAAATTGAACCAATAATTTCTAATTCTAATTCAATAGAGTAATTTTTTTGCAAGAATACTTTCATAATGAAAGAAAAAAAGGAACTTTTAAAATGATTTTAATTGCTTGTTTTAAAGGTATACCAAGAAAAATCAAATGAAGTTCATTAAATTCATTTACTAATCTTAAAAATTCAATCAATTTTTTTCGATTAACAACATTTAAGCAAACAAGTTGACATTACATTCTCTGTGTAGATCTTTTTTTTTGTTGGTATCCCAACACCACTATACTATGAAATGAATTCCCATATAATTTTTAAACAATAAACTAATGTTTTCACATAAAATTCATAAACTATTAGTTCCAAGTTATTAGTATACATTAAAGTTAATTTTTTCATAAAATATTAACATAATTAAATAAATCCACATAAGATGATACCAAATAATAGACAAAGAACATATAACAATAAGCATATGTAAGGAACCATGCATGACTTTATATCTAACATGAGAACTATGAATGAATGAATTATTGAATAGTCATAAAAAACGGTATTTTAATATATTGAGGATGAATCAAAATATATTTCGTTAATTATACATGATTTTGAAAAACAATTATGATTTGATGTCAATTATGCATGATTTTGGAAACTATCTTTTTTGTAGAATCATGCCCTCATAAGTCATTTTACGTATAAATAGTTAATACTAAACATTTAAATTTACCAAACATCTTTAAAAAATAATTGATATTATTCGCAATTATTATTTACTAGTCAAATCAACTATATTAATCCGTTGTCAACTAACCGCTGATAAAATTAACTATGCTCCAATATTTAGAATGTAAAAAATGTAGAAAATATCTATAATGGATTTACCTCATCAATCCCCTTAAAACCAATAGATACTTGATTGATAAAGTCAGGTGTGGGGACAACGAATGTATGTACGCAGTATTGGTGCTAACGGAATCTTGGTAATCCCTTTCAATGAGGAGTGTTTTTGCATGCACGATTGATTAATGTGATAAGTTCGGGATCTTCTCCTTCTTTCTCAGCAAAGTAAAGAATTGGTTTGCCGCATCCCACCTTTATTCATTGCCCACCACTCCTTGTAATGCTGATATCCCATTCATTTTCCATTTAAAAATCCTGATAAAGTAAGCTGTCTAATACATTGAAACGCATGTGTGAACAAAATCATCATAGCTTGATGAGGCATAAAAGAAAACAAATGAGAGTCAAAAGCAACCCAAAAAAGGAAATTGGAGAGTGGTGGATTAGCCTACAAGGGATGCCACACTCACGAACCCAACCAACCAAAGCAAGACTATAGCAATCAACACAAATTCCATACATGTTATATATTATGTAACAGATGGAAAATGGGGTTAGTGGGCTCACACTAACCATACTACTAGTAATGGAATCTTCTGCAATCAGCATGAATTAGGTCGAAGGTGTCTCAGTTTAACCTACTAACTACGCCAACCCACTCCAAAATCCCTTCCCAACACCTCTCTTCTTATCCAACATGAAACACCCAAGTGTTGGGTAGATCTCAATGTTTCCGCATGTAATTATCATTCTCGCTTCAAAAACAAGACAGTAACAACCAGTGTACCAGAACCCCCCTTCCATTCCATGTATGTTTATCTTGTTGCTTGGAACTTGTGTTTATAAATATCTTCCAACCGTTCACATCTGTTTCTGGTATACTGCATACCCTCCTTTTCAGTTTGTTTCGTTAACTTTTTATGGTCTGTGAAGAAACGACATGAGACCACGCAGAGAAAGATCAGCAGTTCTTCCGTTTTCCATTGGCTGTAACTCTCAGTCCAGTGTAGAAGTTGCCAACGCAAAACCATCTGCAGCAAGTATGTCTGTAATCAATTCCTTACCATTCCTGGACAGGGTTGATGGGTTTTTCTCCTTGTTTGATTTTAGTTCCTTTTTTGTTGATTATATTGTAAAGGGAAACAAGAAAAAGAGCAGAAGCATGGGAAGGATAGGATAAGGAAGACCGTGAGTTTCATGGCTCTTCCAAAGCCTAACATATCTCGTGGAATACACAAAATGGTGAGGAGCATTAGAAGTGTCTCCCAAGTACTATTTGGTGAGTAGTTCGTTCAGTATTTACAAACACCATGGATACGATATTTAACAGGTGCACAGAAACGCATATTGAACCTGTGTTCTTGATTTAGGATAAAGAATTTCAATTTGTCTACCTTCAGGGAACTGAAGATGAAGACTACTTGACGAGTCTCTCCTACTAAAAGTTATGGATTGAAAAGATGATTTGCATAATGCAAGAGAAAACAGATCCTTTTGTTTCTATCTTCTTTGTTAATTACTGCAACCTTCTGGACTTACCATGTATTTCTTCTTTCTTTTCTGAGAAATTGTCTCGTTTCCCTTTCAAGATAAGGCTTGTTTCTCTTCACCATGTCAAAAGCAAATCCAATGTCATATGAATTCCATGATATTGAACTTTTAACCTTGCTTACAGTATGGACTTTTAACCTTGCTTGTTATTTCTGTATCTTATTTCCTTAGAAGATAAGGCTTCCCTTTCCTTATCATACCAAAACAATCATGTGATGAATAGACCTTTCCTCTTCTCTTCTCTGTCTTATCAATACATCACGACAACTATTTCGCATCGTTCCAAGAAATACTCAACATGTCTTTACATGTAGGCAAGAGTAATTACTTTTTTTTTCTTTTTTTTTTTGTGGAGCTGTAGTTTACAAAGAGGAAGAGGAAGAGGAATCAGAAAGAGAAATGGAGATAGGATACCCAACTGATGTGAAGCATGTTACACACATAGGAGCGGATGGCACAACTACTACCAATCCTGTAAAGGGCTGGGAGGGCTTGAAAGCTCCTGAAGTCATCTCATTTCCTGCAATTTCTTTAAGGCAATTTGAGCTTTCAATGGCTGCTCAAGCTCATCCTCATCCTCAACCCAATCTCTGTTCTTAGTCCTTCCAATATTTGACTGATACCACAGAAATGAGATTGTAATGTGTATAAACAAGTCTTTTTTTTTTTTCTTCTTTTCAATTGGGAAGTTCACATTTTTAGCTTCCAGATTTATTGACAGAAAACATATTGAGTGAAGAATAATTAATTTAATTGCTGCTTATTCATTTTAAACTAATGGTAATAACTTTTCCGATAATTAAAGATAATGCTATGTTCAGATTCAACGTGTTAGTAGGATTTTTGTCGGATTGTTGTTGTTGCTATTTTTAAATAATTTTAAACCATAATTCCAACAAATTACTCAATTATAAACATATATTTTTTTATAAGTAGTAAATACTTAATTTGGCATCATTCAAGTTAATCACATAATCATTAAAAAAAACTAGCAATTTGATTGTCAAACACTTCTTGAGTTTTGATTATAGATATTTATAGCATAAAAACTCAATATTTCTCCCTAAACATAAAACATTTTATAAAACAAATCAACAAAATTAACAATCTATATTATAATATTTAAAAGTTGGATATTCTATCAAAACATTTTTAAAAATTAAAAGACTAAAAATAAAAAATGTCAATTTAACAGGCGTTAAATTATTATCACACTTAGTTCGAAGTCTAGCAATAAAGTGAAATTTAGGGAGGTTTGATAATATACAACCTTATCCTTACATAGTAAATAGGTTATTTCCGGTAGACCTATATACAGATGTGACAATAAAAGAAGCTTTAAATAATAAGAAAAAAATGACTTGTATACCAACAATTAATTCTTTAAAAAAAGTTTGATTAAGATTGTACCATGTGTAGTAAAAGTTGGGCCTTGAAGTAATTGACAAGTTCAGTGAAATGAATCTTATACCGTATTGATCGATACACTTATCGACACAAAAATGGTACAAAATAAGATGTTTCGACACTGGGTCTAAATACCGACCTATTTCACTGGTATCGCTTAGTACTGTCAGTATTTGAAATATTGTTCGATACTGAAAATTTTTAAAAAATCATGAGATTTTTTGCAAAAAATAAAAATTTAAAACAACATTGAAGGACTATTTTGCCATTTATAAAAAATTTAGGGACTATTTTATAAAATTAAAAATTTACCTAAAATAGTACCTGATATTGATCAATACTAAAATAATATTATATCATAATCTAATCCAGTATTAAGTTTGGTAAGATATTCATAATATTACATAAAATTACTCCTTTGCCACTAAAAAAATTATATATTTGAGTCACGAAAGAATGCATAATTATCCGGTGAGGCATGCTCTTATATGCACTTGTGTGGTAATTATCAAGATAAATAGGGATATTTTAGTAATTTAGACGAAATGCCAATACAAGCACTAAGTAGCCGGAGAATGTGACGTTCCGAGAAATGGCCTTGTGCCGATCCGCACTGTTTAACTCCCCTCTTCGCTGTACCAGAACCAAGTCCACTTTATCCTTCCCAAGTTACCCTCTCAAGTTCTCCAAATTTACCAAGCTGCCACTCTTCTCTCAAAATGTAATAATCTCCAGGTGCTTGTGTCTGCCTTTAGTATCATCTTCCATGGAGTCTCCCCCTGTAGGGTATAGAAGAAACGTTGGCATCTGCCTCATAAATCCATCCAAGAAGGTGGGTGCTGATTTAACTTAACGTAATGTGCTTTGATAAGTTAACTGTTAACATGATTTTGAGCTTCTTTATGTTTGACGACCTCTGCAGATATTTGCTGCTTCTAGGTTAGATATACCCAATGCGTGGCAGATGCCACAGGTATCTAATTTTTTATTCTTTCTGTTAAATTCTGTTTCTGGGTGCTTACGTTGGTGATGTTTAGTGGTTTCTCTTTTTGTCTGAAAATCATTTGGTGTTTGGAAACATTGAATTCTGGTTTTGGAATCAATTTATGATTGTTGATAGTTTTGAACGGTCAGGACATAGTCAATGGCTGGTTTGCGCAAGAAGATGTGGCAAACTATCAGTTTGATCTTGTTATCTAAATTTGATAAAACCCTCTACTTTTGACGAAGGAGAAGATGGGTAGTTTGTTTGTTTCTCTTAGTTCAAATTTATAAATGATTTATTTGATTTGGATACTTGAGGCTTTGTGTTTTTGTCGACAAAGTCGTCTTAAATGAAACATCCAAGAAAAGAATTGGCTGTCAAGGTATTTGAGAATAGAAATCAGAAAGTTAATGCCTACATATTGATTGCATATTGAGGTTGTTGAAATTATAATTGGACTACTTTCACATTCATATTTCACCTTCAGATTGGTCATGTGAAAGGTAGAAAGAAATCATAGCATTCGTGTTCAGCTAGCTCATATTAATAGAGCAGTAGGTTTTATAATCTGAAAGTTTTATTCCTGTAGAACAGGCTAGCCTCTGTATGTGAGACTTTTTCTTTCAGGAAGATGTGGCTTCTCTGGGTGAGATACTGATAATTAAGTAATCATTTGAAACAGGGTGGCATTGATGACAATGAAGATCCAAAAGTTGCAGCCCTAAGGGAACTGAAAGAAGAGACCGGTGTAAGTTCCGCGGAAGTTCTAGCAGAGGTTTGGCTTTAAATGTGCTTTTCTCTTCTACAAGATTTTTGTCTATTGAGTTGACAATGAAGCATGTGCATACTTTGCGCTTTGGTCTGGTTCAATGTTGCGATTTGACATTTACTTAATGCCTGTTAATTTGCAGTGAGTGTTTAACATCTAATCTTCTGATAATAAGAAGGAAATAAAGTTAAGAAGCCATACCACATGCAAAAATTAACTGGAAAAATGATCTGACCTTTACAGGTCTCCTAAATTTCTGATTGAAGAGATTGAACCTTTTATCGTATTATTAGTTGTTGAACCCATAAAAAGTATATGTTCTCTTTGGACAACAATTCAGTTTCATGAGTCTTGCAATTCATTTCAGGAGCAACTGCAAGCAGTGTAAGATGGAGCTCCTATTCCAATTGTATTATGTAAACATATTATTTCATTGAAGACAATCTAGTTCATTATTCATACTAAACTGGCTGTCACATCCTAAAAATTTAGTACTTGAGTGTTTAAGCTAAGTTCTATGTTTTCACCAAACTTTCTTTAAAGTACAGTTTGGCTCTTTTTAGACAATGCTTATGCAGCAGGTAGCCACATGCATTGCTATAGGGAATAGAATCTTTCAACATACACATTCATCTGTTTTTATTGAAATCTATCATCGTTCTTTGATGGGGAGTGCTGGGTTGAATTTGAAATGGGGACATAAGTTTAATGCAAAAAAGATTCTAATTCCAAATTTTGAGATCTGACTTTTTGTTCTGTCTAGTACTTCGATCCAATGATTTTTTTCATGATGTTGTGAGGTACTTATTCATTGGGTGGTGAAGCTTAAAATTTTGCTTCAGATTATGCTACTGCATTAAAATTTTCTCATTCCAAATTTTGAGATCTGACTTTTCGGTCTGTCTAGTAGTTTGATCCAATGATTTGTCTCATGATGTTGTGAGGTACTTATTCATTGGTTGGTGAAGCCTAAAATTTTGCTGCAGATTATGCTATTCGTGAGGCTTTTAGTTATATGCTTGATACTTTTTGTTTTTGGTGGCCTTTTGAGTATCAGGCAATCTTCTAATGGTTGACTCATCTATAATAAGTTGTGGATATTTTTGGTGCCAAAGTTGAATGAGATCTTCTGGTTTGATCAATGTCTCCCTCAATTTTCTTTTTAAATTCTAAGCAACTTCAAGTATAAACCGGATGGATTATATGTACAGGTGCCATATTGGTTGACCTACGACTTTCCACCCGATGTTAGAGAAAAGCTCAATCAACAGTGGGGATCTGACTGGAAAGGTCAGGCACAAAAGTGGTGAGTATCTGAGCAGTTTGGTCTACTATGATTCAATAATTACTTGATAATTCTTCAGGCATTTAGCCGAGTGATGTATATCAATTCATGTCTGAACTGATTCCAACTCTGTCTAAAAGCCTTTAGGTTTGTAATTAATCCCATTTAAGTTGCTCTCAAATGTGATGCCAGTGCTTTTCATTTCTTTACCATTTTGACTTCTCCCATGTTATGGTAACACATTAACTACATTGCCAAGTACAGGTTTCTACTTAAATTTACAGGGAAGGAGGAAGAGATTAATCTTCAGGGTGATGGCACTGAGAAACCTGAGTTTGGAGAATGGTCATGGATGAATCCGGAGCAAATAATTGACCTTGTGAGTAGATGTTAATCGCAGATTGTTCATTTGGCATCAATCAAACAAAACATTTGGCATTCTAGTGTTATCATTAATCAATTGCTTATTCTTCTTTCATTCCTAGGCTGTGGATTTCAAGAAGCCTGTCTACAAGGAAGTTTTGACAGTGTTCGCTCCCTATTTTCAGTAAACTCACAATGGAGAAAATACCAAAAATTTCTGGACTATCAAGTGAATCAGTGATATTGAAAATTGGCATTAGAGTTTCAAATTGAGATCCCAATTTGGGATGGAATAAACTTTGTTGTAGTGTTCTTCATTCATAAGATGTGGATGAATGATTGAACACTGGTTTACGTAGTTGAATTGAGAACTAGACTACATCACATATATCAAATAATAACAACACATTTAGTATAAATCCTGCGTTGAGAAAGTTTAGTAGTATGCAATTTTTCCAGTAACTAGTAGAGAGACTGTTTTAAAAACTACGTTGCATGTATATACAATAAATCATACGATCATTTTATCATTAAAAATTGGTTTTGGTTATGAAATTGCAACTTCAATTCTCACATAATATTCCAATCTGCAATGCTTTTCCAAACAAAGCCTTAGGTTATAACTCCTAGTTTAGTCCTCGCTATTCGTATTTGCTTTATCTCAATGGCTCACAACACTACTGATCAGGCGTTCTACCCGACGACTGTCATCGCCTATGGTGGCTGACTAATGCTTCTCTAAAAACAAAGTCAAGTGCTAGCTTTTCTCTGTTGTAGAACTCGAACAACATTTGCTGCTACTCTTCTGGATCTATAGTTCTATACTTTCGATTTTCTTTTTCTCCTTAATGTTGTATTATTGTTTACCCATCACTCCTGACTATTATCTAACTCCGGAACCTTGTTCTAACTCTCATAAATTAGAGACTTAGAACATTATGCAATTGGTGTCATTGAAGAATTAAACAGTTGTTCTTCAAGTTGTTGGGTGGTTGGAATGACAAATGAGACATTGCATGCAGCACAAGACTTAAGTCTAGTTTAGAACATTGTGCAATTGGTGTCTGAAGAATTAAACCGTTGTTCTTCAAGATGTTGGGTGGTTGGAATGACAACTGAGACATTGCATGCGACACAAGATTTGAGTCTAGTTTGTCCATTGTTGTGGACCTGTAGTATGAATTCTGGTATTGGGAATTATGAAGGTATGTAGCTGGAAGTAGAATTCATAGTTTGTCTTCTCGTCTTTGCCTTTCGGCAGCCATGCACTTGTCAGCTATGGTTCTTGATAAGTCTCGACAATTACCTTTCCCTTCTTTCAAACAAGTGAAAAGACATTGTGAATGGGGATGTGGTCCAAGATTTGAAGATAGATGACAAATCTGTCAGACAGACATGTACGGCAAAGTAGACATCAAGTATAGACAATGATAAACATGGATATGAGTTCAATTCGATGTTGGAGTTTTCATGACATGTTTACTCCTTCAAAGACCAATAATTCAATGAAAGCCTTTTCTATTTGTTTGTTTCCTTTTTATTTTTCTCAAAATCAGTTCTTGTTTCTTTTAGATTTTCACTCAAATCTGTGTTTTTTTATTTGTTTTCTGGAGTTAATAAAGATTTTGCAAAATATATCTGCGAATTGCTTTAAAGGCAACCATGGATATTGAAACAAGAAGGTATAGAAAATATCAGAAAAAAAACTACTTTATTTTTTTGATTATATATAATTTATACATGAGTATAACCTATTCTAATACTACTAAACTATTATATTTTTCGTATATACTAACGTATCTAATCTATAGTATATCTTATCTAGAAGATAAGTTTATCTCCTAGAGGATAATCTCCTAAGCTAACTAAACTTATCTAAAATAATTATCTAACACTCCCTCTCAAGTTGAGGAGTAGTTATTTATCATTTCCAACTTGCTTAGAATTGTCTCAAATCTAAGCGCAGGTATGATCTTTGTGAAGATATCGGCTTCCTGTACTTCAGTAGGGATATAGCATAGATCAATTCCCCCTTCTATTTCACATTTGATAAAGCTCCTGTCAATTCTAACATGTTTTGTCCTGTCAATTCTAACATGTTTTGTTATATCATATTGAACTGGATTCTTTATATACTGATGGTTGATTTACTATCACTAAAAACTTTGGTGAGAAAGGAAGTGGTGATCTGTAGGTCCTGTATCAACCTCTCTAACCAAACAACTTCACAATTTCCTTGTGCAATTGCCTTAAACTCTGCTCCTGCACTGCTTCTTGCTATTACGAACTGCTTCTTGCTTCTCCATATGACAATATTCTCCCATAGTTGAGTACAATAACTAGATGTTGACCTACTGTCTTTAATACAACCAGCCCAATTTACATCCATGAAACTTTCTATGCTTCTTTTGTCATTTTTCTGAAACATTAATCCTCTACCTAGACTGCCTTTGAGATATCTTGTAATATAGTTGACTGCCTCTAAATATCTTTGAGTTGGAAAGTGGATAAATTGGCTAACAATACTCACAGAATAAGCAATATCTAGTCTGATTAGTGACAAATAGATAAGTTTTCCTACTAACCTTTGGTATATTCCTTTGTCAATAGGAGGATCTTCTGCATTTTCTTGAATTTCCAGTTTCTTTCTAGTGGAGTTCCTATAGGTTTGCAACCTATCTTTCTTGTTTCCTCCAGTAAATCAAGAATGTATTTTCGTTGAGATACGAAATTACCTTGCTTACTTCTAGCAATCTCCATTATAAGAAAGTGTCTTAATGCTCCGAAGTCTTTTACCCTAAACTCCAACCTCAATTTTTGTTTAAGATCATTGATCTCACTAGTGTCATCACCTGTGATTATAATATCATCCACATACAAAATCAAGATGGATTTCTTTCCATTTTTTCAACGCTTCACAAACATTGTGTGATCAGCTTGTCCCTGTTTGTATCCAAACCTGCAAAGAGTGTCACTAAACCTCTTCAACCATGCTTGTGGAGACTATTTGAGGCCGTATAAGGATTTTTTTTTAGTTTGCAAACTCTTCCCCTTCCTTCTTCGGTTTCTAAACCTAATGGTATCGTCATATATATTTCCTTATCTAATGTACCATTTAGGAAGGCATTTTTAATGTCGAGCTGATGGAGTTCCCAATCTAAATTTACAGCTAATGTTAGAAGGACTCTAATTGTGTTCAACTTTGCAATTGGAAAAAATGTTTCCTCATAATCTATTCCATAGGTTTGTGTAAAGCCTTAGCTACTAATTTAGCCTTATACCTTTCAATCTCTCCATCTGCCCTATACTTCTCAGTGAACATCTACTTGCTCCCAACGACCTTTTTCTCCTCCGGGTAGATCCACAATTTCCCATGTTTTATTATCAAGTAAAGCTTTCATTTCTTCAAGTACAACTTCCTTCCACTTAGGTATTTGGAATGCATCGTGTACATTTCTTAGAATTCTTACACTTTCAAGCTTAGTAGTGAAAGCTTTAAACTTAGAAGATAATTTTGAGTAAGTCAAATAATTTGAAATAGGATATTTAGAACATGATCTTACCCCCTTTCGTAGTGCAATTGGCACATCTAAGTAACTTACCATAGTCTCTCTAGGAGCCGGTTCCTGATCCAATGATTGGCCTTGTTGAGAATACACTAAGGTTGGTTTTTCGGGAATTGTTTCTCCCACTGCATTAGATTGGACAGTTTCAGGTTCAATGGTAGCTATTTGCGGGTTTTGTGGGAAGGTTTGTGAGATACGAAGTAGTATGCTTGGGTCCTAATAAATCTTCATGGGATGTCTCCCTCTGAAGAGAGGTATTGGTGAAGTATAATTGTTTTTCAAAAAAAGTGACCCATGCTGGTGGGCGTTGGAGAGTTTCTCTCACTAGGGTTTCTACCTTGGTTTCGTTCACCTTGCTCCTTCTCCTTGTTTCGATTTTCTGCTTCATCCACACGACCATTTCAAGCTTTTGCCTCCTATCTGATTTTTTCTGGTATCGTATTTTGCAACTTTTCTCCGACTCCTTGGTGTTAAGCTTCTGCGGGTACCCTACTTGCCTACTGATTTTAGTGCCAACTTACCTCCCTTCGGTGGACTGTGCGTCTGTGCACGGACGCCCCTGGGCGGTACTGGATGAGCATTTCTTTGACACCCCTGGTGTGGGCGTATTCTCTAGCTGACTTTACCACTTGGTCAGCCTTCGATTAGAAACCAAGAACCAATGACTAAGAAGAAACAACATGGAAGAGACATTACAAAGGAGATTATCCAATCACCTTCTAAACTTTCAGATGAGAAAGGGCTCAAAGGTGCGACTATGAGGAAGAAAATGGTAAGTCCTACTACTGCTGACTCGGGGGATGAGGTAGCATCCACAGGGTCAGAGGATTCTGATGACAACAGTTCTGAAAGTGATGGTAATGGTGACGCTACATCTTCGGAGAGCTCTAGCAGCTCACAGGAGGAACCTTCTTGCCAGGTGCTTGATAAAAAGTGAACACCATCCTCCAAATCATCTTATGCTGGTCTGTTTAAAAACAACCGTATGCTATCACAAGGGGTTCAACTGGAGCATAAGCCCGTAGATGACATTGTCAAAATATCCCCTGAAGATTTTCACCCTGTTGAGGAAGCCTGGGGTTATTGCTGGGTTGGTCATTTTACTGGCCATTTTTTGGGCATGAAAGCTGTTGAGGAGCTGCTGACCAAATGGGGAGTGCAATGCCGACTACTCCCTCATGACCAAGGATGGTTAATTTCCCGATTCACTAATGAAACAGATCGTACTACAGTTTTGATGGGGGGTCCGTATACTCTTTATGGTAAAACTTTGTTGCTGAAGGAATTGAGTAAAGGTTTTGCCTTTAACAATGATGAGTTTCTGAAAATCCCCATTTGGATTAAACTCCACAATGTCCCTCTTGACTTTTGGCATGTGGATGCCCTCTCGAAGCTTGGATCGAGGCTCGGTAAGCCTATTTGCACGGATCAAATTACGAGTCAACGTATTAGGATCGGTTATGCTCGCCTGTTAGTAGAAGTTGACGTTTCCAAACTGCCTCTACCAAGTTTCCAAGTTTAGCTGCCGGAGGGCCACTGTTATACACAACAGGTTGAGTATGAAACCTTTTCTTATTTTTGTAGCACTTGTCGAAGAACAGGACACCTCCAGGCGGATTGTCAATTCACCACTAGTGGTTAGCCGCTACAGACTAAAGTTCTTCCTACTGCTGGAGGTAAGCAGGAGAGGTCTCGACCACCCACAAGGAAGAGCTAGAAAGCGCGTGAAAGTATTCTAGTAAAAACAAATGTTCTTCAGACCACTGTGGCACCCTTTGATGCAGACCCAACTATGTTGTTTCCATCCACAGTCCCTCACACATTGGATAGGGTCGTAGCTACTGACCCCATCCTTTGCAATACTAGTGCTCATGAGAATATGGCAAGAGACATGGCAAATGCTGAGAATAATGTGGCTCATCCACCAGCAGATCCGACACCTAATAGTACTCATCATTTAGATCCTGTGATGACCGAAAGGGACCTTTTTGAACCTTTGGCTAGACAGACTGGGAAAGGTCTTAAAAATGATTTCCAAAGAGGGATGGACTCTAAAGACATAGCAATGGCTCACCGTAAAGATATGGAGACAAGTCTGAAACCAAAACAGATTGAGAAGGCTGATGGTAGGGCTCCTATTCGCAGGAATGAGGGAAGGGCTGGCCCTTCCTCATTGATAAAATGAGTTTCTTATGTTGGAATGTCCAAGGGCTGAACAAACTCTCGAGACAACACAGTGTTAGCCTATTAACTAGACAGCACAATTGTCGTTTTATATGTCTTTTGGAAACTAAACTTGATGTGGGTGGCTTGGAGAAATTCCTACGAAACAAATTTCCTAGCTGGGAGTTTCGGCATAACTTTCTACAAATTCATAGGGGCCGAATGGTGGTGGCGTGGGATCCTTTGTTTTATACTTGTAGCATCCTTGCTACAGGTGAACAACCTATTCACTGTGAGATTAGTAGCAAAATAACCAAAGAACAATTTTTGGTTTCGTGTATTTATGGTTTATATAGTGTACCTTAATGGAGAGATCTTTGGCAGTATCTATTAGGGCTGAATGTGAATCCGCAAACTCCTTGGCTACTTATAGGAGATTTCAATTGTGTATGCTTACCAAATGAAAGGAGAGGAGGCCGTACTCCTTCAGCCTATTTCCTTAAGGATCTTCAAGACTTTCGGATGGCTTTAAGTTTGGAAGATGCTCCCTCTAAAGTTGAATTCTACACTTGGCATAAAAACCAATGGATGGCCAAATTAGACCGAGTACTCCTCAATCCAGCTTGGGGTGTCCGCGACTTATTCTGTTTTGCTACCTTTCTCCCTATGATGGCTGATTCGGACCATTGTCCAATGCTCATTGACATCCATCAACACCAGGCCCATGGTATGAAACCTTTCAAATGTTTTAGCATGTGGATTACTCACCCCCCTTTTTCAAGAGACTGTGGCTGACACTTGGAGCATGGTTGTACATGACATTGCTCAATTTTCCCTATGCACTAAACTGAAATCACTTAAAGTTCCTTTAAAAGCTTTAAATCGATAGGCTTTTGGGCGCATCACTACTAAAGTACAATCAGCACAAGAAGACTTTCAGCGAGCTTATCAGGCCCTCCTTCAATCCCTAGATGATGAGGACTTGCAAACTTTGGTCAATCTAAAGCGGAAGCAAGCACACTTTTTTCAGGATGTAGAACGACGTTTCTTTCAACAAAAGGCGAAGTGTACTCATCTAATGGAGGCTGATCGGAGTACTAGCTATTTTCACTCTATTGTTAGAAAGAAAGTTAAACAGAACACTGTCACTCATATTCTGACTAATGATGGGTCTGAAACTTCACCCATAGAAGATGTCACTGATCAGCTCCTACAATATTACATGAATCTCTTGGGCTCTCCGTCCCCTAGAAGGTCATCGGATGCACAGGTGATCCATCATGGACCCATTTTAGCTTCTTCTGACCATGCTCATTTGGTTGCCCCTATTACTATGGTTGAAATTAAACAGGCCCTTTTTGATATTGGCGATGATAAAGCACCGGGTCCGGATGGCTACACGGCTGCTTTCTTTAAAAAGCAATGGACTCGGGTAGGGATGGATGTTGTGCAGGCAGTGCAGGAATTCTTTGAGAGTGGTCGATTACTTAAGCAGCTTAATCACACAGTTCTTACACTCATACCTAAAACGAGCTCTTCACCATGAGTGTTTGATTTTAGGCCAATTGCTTGCCTTAATGTTGTGTATAAGATCATCACCAAAATATTGGCAGCAAGATTAACCATGGTAGTGGAGCAACTAGTCGACCAAGCTCAAGCAGGGTTTCTTCCGGCAGGAACATGTTGGACAATGTTTTTCTTGCACAAAAATTTATGAGGGGTTATAGTCGTAAACACATTTCACCCAGATGTATGCTAAAGATAGATATCACCAAGGATTTCTTAGCTGAAATTTTACACGAATTAAACTTCTCTACACAATTTATTGGGTGGATTATGGAGTGTGTTTCCACTTCCTCTTTCTTGCTCATGATTAATGGAACTCTCCATGGTATGTTCAAAGGAAAGCGTGGACTACGTCAAGGTGACCCAATGTCTCCCATCCTTTTCCTACTCTGCTTGGAATATCTTTCACGGGTGTTAAAAAAGAACATGACAAGAACTTCTTTTAACTATCATCCGAAGTGTCACCAGCTAGCAATTACTCATTTTGCTTTTGCTGATGATCTTATGCTCCTCTTTAGAGGTGATATTACTTCCATACGAATCTTACTGGATAGTTTGAAAGAGCTCCAGGAGGTGGCTGGGCTGCATGTTAATCCGACCAAATCTAACATATATCTGGCAGGTGTATGGGGTTGAGAGCGTGATAATATATTACAAGCAGTGGACTTCCCACCTGGTGAATTTCCGGTAAGATATTTAGGGGTTCCTTTAGCCCCAATAAAAATTTATGTTGCACAATACTCAGTTTTGCTAGAACGAGTGGAAAACTTCATACATACATGGAATGGTAAGAGTTTGTCTTATGCTGGCCAATGTGAATTGATTAATTCAATAATTCAAGGGGTTCTCTCATTTTGGCTTCAAGCTTTTCCCCTCCCGACTGTTATTATTGATAAAATTACCTCATTTTGTCGGCTTTTCTTATGGGGAGGTAAACATTACAAAGTGGCGTGGCATACTATGTGTTTACCTAAAAAAGAGGGAGGTTTGGGCTTCAAACAATATAAAGTCTGGAATTCTGCTTTGTTGGCCAAAACATTATGGAATATACATGCGGAAGTGGATTCATTGTGGGTCCGCTGGATTCATGCCATATATTTACGGGGAACTTCAATATGGGAATGGCAAGTCTGCCCCCGTGATTCAGCCTTAATGCAAAAAAAATAGCTGCCATCTGAGACGCTTTGTTGAGCAAACTGGGGGATATCACTACGACAGTTGGAGTATTGCAACAAAGTTGCGTAAATGGTACTTTGTCTTCTCAAAAAATTTATGAAATATTGCAAACTAAGCAAACGAGTCAGCCTTGGATGTCTTTAATCTGGAAACGTTATATCCCTCCAAAATACTCTTTTATTGCTTGGCTTGGCTTAAGGAATAGACTTCCCACAAAGGATAATCTCATGTTCTTGGAGATGGATAGAACTTGCATCCTATGCGGCCTTAAACAGAAATTGCAACTCACCTATTTTTCTCCTGCAGTTTCACCAAAGATGTATGGGCAGCAATCCGCCATTGGTTGGGCATTACTAGAGAAATGTCCTCCCTTTTGCAAGCCATTAAATGGATATGCTTGGAATATTATGGAGGCCTTATTTGGTGCAAAGCTGCAAGGTTAGGACTCCTCTGCACTGTCTATATTATCTGGAAGACCCAAAATGAGATACAATTGGCTGATGCTACTTATACTCGTGTTGATATTGTGGCAATGATTAAAACCGTGGTGTATAAGCTGCTCTATAAGTTATACCCCCTGGAGTTAATCACCTTCTGACGTCTAGTAATTGATGCACAGCCGCATTTTTGCTCCTTTTACTTAACTCCGACTGAGTAATAGGTGCTGATGGAGTCCTTTGATTTCTTCCGCATTTGCTGGATGTTACATGGCCCATGCAGCGTCTATCATGTGCAGTCCACGACTATGCATTTAGAGGTAGCTACTGACGATGATAAATGGAGCTGGCTGCCTCATGACATTTTGGCCCGACATCAAATTTCTACTTTTATTTTTGATCCCCATAGTATAAGTTGTGAGTTACGCAATTTTTATTGGATTCCATCAGATGTAATGGACTTATAAGAGATGTCCTAATTTAATTATGGGTGTAAGGGGAATTATTGGACTTTATTTTGTTCTCATTTTGCTGATTGGGGTATGCACCAAAATCAGATGTATATAACTCGTTTTGATAAATATAATTTACATTTTATCAAAAAAAAAGTTGCATTGGAAGCTAGGAAGGAGTTATTAAGGATGCAAGGCCTACTTTATTCTAGTTGGAGGGGATTAAGAAATCAAGGCATTAGAAACCAGGGCTTTGAAGTCTTACAATAAAGCATCCAAATCAATTATTCACTCCTAAAATGGGGATCAAGAGTTTTGTGGCTCAAAAAGGGGAAAAGATGGTCCAATTTTTATTTTAAGGGAATCCTAGCTACGAAAAACTTCAATAAAATAGTTTCCATGATTAGGGCTAAAGGTAAAAAGACTAATAACCAAGAAGAAATATAAGAGAAAGCTTACAACTATTTCTTTACATCCTATGCTTATACGAATACAACTCCATCTTCCCTAATCATCTTACAGGATGTTGTAAAAGAGCAAATCACTCCTTAGAAAATGAAATTTCCAAGATCTCCTTTTGCTAATCAGGATGTGGAGCAGGCACTTTTTGAGTCGTATCCTAATAAAGTCCTAAGCCCATATATATTGAACACATATTTCTTTCAAAAATTTTGGTTTGTACTTAAATACTTAGTGAATGAGGTTATTCTAGAGTTCTTTAATCATAGAAAGCTTTTAAAAAAGCTCAACAAGACCTTCATTTGCCTAATACTTAAGGTACCTTCTCCTAACTCCTTGAAGGATTTTAGGCTTATTTCCTATTGTAACACCTTTTAAAAAATCATTTCCAAACTCCTCTTTAATAGTCTCAAAGTTGTTCTTTCAAAATATATTGATTACTTTCATAAAGCTTTTATAAGGGGGAGGCAAATTGGGACAATATACTTTTAGCCTAAGAATTATTTAATAATTACAATAGGAAGAGTCATAAGAGAGATTGTTCCTTGAAAATAATTTTTTGTAAAGCTTTTGATACTATAGAGTAGAGGTTTATTTTAAGCACACTTAGAGCCTTTGGCTTTCCAACTAGTTAAGTGAGTTGGATTCATCAATGTATATTAATAGTTTCTTATTGTGTGCTTATCAACGGTGAGCTAATCAATGGCATCAAGAGAGCAAAAGGAGTGAAAAAGGGGGACCCTTTTTTCCTATACTTATTCATTATAAGTGGAGGTTTTGAACAAAATCATCAAATTTATTATTTCATAAGAAAATAATTTCAAATACCTCTCTAAATGCAAGAAATTGGGTATTATGAATGTAAATTTTGTTGATAGTCTAATACTTTTTTTCTAAAAGGTTGAATCTTGCTCTATTAAAGCTTTAATAATAGCCCTTAATATTATTCAAAGATATCTCAGAGCTGTTTATCAACATGAATAAGAGCATTTTAGTTCTATCTACTAGTGAAAACCTCTAGTTATCTATTTAGGAAACCTTATCACTTCTAAAAGGTTAACTCAAGCTAATTTTCAGCTTCTGATTGAGAAGGTGCAAAAGAGGATTAGAAATTGGTGTAACTTTTCTCTATCCTTTGCAATTAAAACTGAGCTATTGATTTTATATCTAAAATTAGTTACATTTATGGAAATCAACTATTTGATGCGAACACTATTTTTATAAATGGAAAGAGTATGCATGATGACAAGTCATTGCATATATGAATATATAACATCTAAATCTAGATATGAAAATTTAAATGCTCATACTTCATCCTTTAGGTTCCACATAAAGGAAAATTTTATATATTATGGTTGTGATGTAGACTAAATTTATGGTAGGCCTGTTAGGTTGGTCTAAAGACTATAGGCCTATAAAATAAGCTACTCAAAGGTAAAGGTGATCCTAATAAAGATACTCTAACACTTAATTTAGTGAAAGAAGAGGGATCTTAAAAATGCATGGGAATCTATAATTGGGCTTAATGATAGTGGTTATGTGAACTAACCTTAGGATGTCTCTCTTTTATATCAACCTTTGAGGAGTGTAGATGGATTCTAAACATCTTTAATAGAGATGGATCCAACTCCTACTAGTAGCTTAGTTGGTTTTTTTTATTAAGACTCTACTTATGTGGATGAATCCTATCTTGATCAACGTTACCATTTTCAAACTATTGGGCCTTTTACATAAATCTAAAACCCATGTACCTGAAGAAGGATGATAAGTCGTGTTAAATAAGTTAGGCTTGACTAATACACTAATTAAGAGTGTATTAGGTTTGCATTTTAAACTTAGAGGATTGTATTACGTTTACATTCTAAACTTAGATGATTGTATTAAGTTTACATTCTAAACTTAGATGACCTAATATTTAAGACAAAAATAAGACTAATTTTTTATGAAAAGCCACACTAAAAGTTGATGCAACATTTCCTCAATTCATATAGGTCTTTCATTCTCTTTATTATTAAAGTAGCACAAAACAATCTTATATTCATTATGAGTCTTACTATAAGGAAAATGTATGATGTAGGCTCCCATTCATCTTAAGCTATATTTTATCAAAGAAGCATGCCATTTTCCAATTCATATACTAGGCATCATAGTTATATAAGGAGAGCATTATACACCCTCCCTTACATCTAAAAATGAGCTCTCATTCATCACTACTTCTAAAAAAGACTCAAAATACATAGTTTCTATATTCATAAAAGTCTTATTCATTTGATCCATACAACAAATCTTTTCATATGAAATCCTATCTTTGTGATAATTATGAACATATCAATAGAGATAGCTTTTTGAAACCATTCTTATTATATAAACCCAAAAGGACTTAAGTAAAAAGAAAAAAGGTTTAAGAGCTAACCCTTAATGACCTAAGTTTGTATAAGCACCTAAAATATGTTAGTTTTTTTTTTGCTTATAGGTCAATACCAAATGGTATTAAATATGTAACATCCCCCCCTACTGGAAGGGTAAAATGGTAAAATTGGCATAGGATGGGATAGATACTGCTTATGCATAATAGGATTGCTAC
>JAOSBK010000005.1:9200862-9225799 GCA_027568895.1 Erythroxylum shatona | reverse complement strand
CGCTGATTCATTCTACCTTTTATGACGTTTTCTAAAACGTCGTTCAATCTGCATCGTTTCCTCGACGTTTTCCATAACGCCGATTGTGTTTCCTTACTATACCTTCAACGACGTTTTTTGTGACATTTTCAAAAACGTCACAAAAGACAATCTGCGACGTTTATTGATCATTTCTGACGTTTTTAAAACGTCGTTGAATGGGTATTTTTCTTGTAGTTTACCTTTTTATTTTTTATTTTGAAGAAGAAAGAATGTATTACTATTATAAGGCAATAATTGAAAAAGTTCATAAAAGGCTATATAATCAAAGACTAAACTACTATGATTAGAAATCACTAATGGCTACATCTAGGAATCAATAACCTAGTTGATTCTTCAAGTGAGTTGACATTGAGAACTAAAGCAATAGTTGTCCTTATCAGCAAAAATGTGTTACATGAAAGACTAGCAAAGAAGTTTCTTTGGTGTTGAGAGAATCACAAAATATCATATCATGTTGTTTCTTTCTTCTTATAAGCCAGCAACTAGGTAGCTAAAGGTAACTTTGAACAACCATAAGTCCCCTTCACATTTCATTTGAACATTACTACAACATTCAATAATATCTAACCAGGAATCTAGTGGCTTGGCTAGGTTACATAAATGAGTAAATGCAGTCCATATGCATTGACTGTACTAGCATTGAAAGAAAATATGATCCACATTTTCATTGGAAAACTTGCATAGAATGCACGTTTAGCAAAGCAGATAATGTGTTATTCTATCTATTGTGGGAAGTCTGTTTCTGATGACAAGCCATAAAGTGGTTGAGGCATGAGAGTTAAGCTTATACCATGTGAGTTTGTGCCAAACGACAGTGTGATTGATTTTTCTGAAGAGGGACTCACGTGGGTAGTTCAGTTGATCATTGGAAAGGAAAGTGAGTTCAAAGTTTTAGGTTCGAATCTCGGCAGTGGCAGTGTTGGAGCTCATCCAATGTGGTGACTCTTTGTGCTCATCGAGCACTGGGCCGCCTTTCCGAAAAGCTGGCTGGAATCAAACAGTGATTTACCTCCCTCACATAATGTCGAACCGAAATGTGGGGGTGCCTAAAGTGGGCGTTCCACCTTTTAAATCCAAGAGCAAATGTTAGAAGGAGTGGCATCCGTTGAATTAAGTCTTCAGCAATGGCAGTACCGTTGCTAGCAAAGCAAAGAGTTCCCAAGGCAAGGGTCTCATTTCAATTCATAAGCCTTGACTTCTTCTAATACTGAATTGCAGAAGGGATATTTAAATTTTGGGACAAGTGTCCAATAACGAAGAAAAAGAAAGGAAGAGAGAAATAGGAGTTCAGATCTTTTATCTAATATTATGATGTTATTATGATGTTTTATTATTTTTAATAAATTTTAATTATTTATTTATATAAATCTTACGTATATTTTGTAAAATAAATGGCTGAAATTTTAGAAGTAGGATAATATTGAAGCGAGTATCTTCTCTCGATATGTAGAACGCGAACGTTGTAGACCTTTCCTCGTTCACTTTAATGATTTTGCTGACGTATTATCTTATCTAAGCAGTGCACTTCAGACATTTCCACTTTGGTGCTGTTTTCCTATTTCTGGCCTAAGCTCAAACGTAAGCGGACAGCACCTGTCTCCTTCCACCTACCCTCACAATCATTTTCTACTTTGACCATAAGTCGTCACTTGGAGTTTTTATAATCCATTTACCACTGTCATCTATCTAACTCATTAGGGTTGTTTCTGGTCACTGAAACATATTTGCTGAACGTAAAGTTTCAATTTTTAACATGGCGGTGAGGAGAATAAAGCTAGGATCACAAGGGCTTGAGGTGTCAGCTCAAGGACTTGGTTGTATGGGCATGTCCGCCTTCTACGGCCCTCCGAAACCGGAATCCGACATGATTGCTCTCATCCATCACGCCGTCGATAGAGGTGTTACTATGCTTGACACATCCGATATCTATGGCCCTAAAACCAACGAAATTCTTCTGGGCAAGGTTAGATTTTTACTTTTTTTATTACAATGATTGTTATCAGTAACTAAATTTTTTTTAAAAAAAGGTCTCGTCTTCGATTCCGTGTTGTCTAGTTATAGAAAGTGGCTGACCCATGTCCTTGTTTCTTTTTTTGCTTTCTTTTTACTTTTTTGTGTGTGGTTTGAAAATGCAAGTGCAGGCTTTGAAAGGAGGAGTGAGGGAGAGAGTTGAATTGGCAACCAAGTTTGGAATAAGCTATGAGGAAGGGAAAAGGGAATTTCGTGGAGATCCAGGTTATGTGAGGGCTGCTTGTGAGGCCAGCCTGAAGCGACTCGATGTTGAATGCATTGACCTTTATTACCAACATCGCATTGATACCAGAGTTCCCATTGAAGTCACGGTTTTGCCTCTTCTCATCCTTTGCTCTTTAAGTTACTTTTATGTGGATTGTTTAGATTCCTTTTCCACTTATCTATCTCCTCTTTTGCAAATTAAGCTACTTTTATATGTATGAATGACACATTAGTCTATGCTTTTGCAAAGCTAAGAGATTGCCTGCAATATGATACTTTGTTACTAAACTAGAACTTAGTCAAAGAAAAGGCAGACATTGAACTTGAACTATTGGGGAACGCATTTAGGATATGTGTTGGTTAGAACAATATTCCAATGGGGTAATGTCAAAGACGCCATGGGACGAGGCCTCACTGGTATGTGCATGAGATAGACCAAACCGTATAATTATTACATTAAACCTTACTAGGATGAGGTTGAAACTTGACCAAGTGAAAAAAATAGGAGTTTTGCATATCCAACTCTCACGTTGTGAAATCTTCTGGCTTTGCATCTGGTGTATCTTTTGTAAATCTCCTTAAAGATGCAACAATTAATAACATGATGATGGTCTGTAACTTAAAATCTCTATAAATCAATTGTATGCTGAAGCTGCAATATCTAAAATCAATCAACCGTTAGCAGAATGCATCATGCCTTGTGAATGTGAATCTCGTTCAGATTCCTGCTGCAAATTGCAAAATTAATTTGAACTTTGGGTAATGACATTCCATGTCTTCATCTAGCAATTCTTACTATGCTATTCTGTCTACATTGTGTGATTTCAAGTTTTTAATTTGGGATATAGGTCTATTGCACTAACACTGTGGAGTAGTAATGCAACTACAACTAATTGCAGCTGACGTGTAGTCAATTTGATGATGGTTAATACAGTTGTCCCCGTATGGAATTGATGAAAGTTTTTAAAGTTTCGTATTTTGTCTTTGCAAGATTGGGGAACTCAAGAAACTGGTTGAAGAGGGTAAAATAAAACATATTGGTTTATCTGAGGCCTCTGCTTCAACAATCAGACGAGCTCATGCTGTTCACCAGATAACAGCCGTACAGTTGGAGTGGTCCTTGTGGTCAAGAGATGTGGAGGAAGAGATAATTCCTACATGCAGGTTGAGCATCTTTGAAACAACCTCCTTTATGGAGCTGATTAGTGTTTAAATCATATAAATATTCAATCCTCATCTCGTCTCAATAACTTTTCAGGGAACTTGGCATTGGGATTGTTGCATACAGTCCTCTAGGACGAGGGTTCTTTTCATCAGGACCTAAAATGGTTGATAACTTAACTGAGGATGACTTTCGGAAGGTTGGTCATAATAATTAATCAAAGTGAATATACTATTAGGGAAACTGTATCAGGCATTTATAGTTAGGTGAAGTAGGTTGCTATAAAATGTAATTATGTTTTCATGATATTTTCTTTCAGTTGCCATTGTTTTGTCACTGAAATGAGTTTTTGGATTGTCACAGCATCTACCTAGGTTTCAGCCTGAAAATCTGGAGCACAACAAGAAGCTGTTTGAGCGGGTTAATGAAATTGCAGCGAAGAAAGGGTGCACTCCATCACAGCTAGCACTGGCCTGGGTCCATCACCAAGGAGACGATGTATGCCCCATCCCTGGGACCACCAAGATTGAAAACCTCAATCAGAACATCGGAGCTTTATCTGTGAAACTGACACCAGAAGAAATGGCCGAACTTGAAGCCATTGCTTCAGCAGATAATGTAAAGGGTGAGAGATACATGGCTGGCTTTGCTACCTTCAAGGAATCTGAAACTCCACCACTGTCCTCATGGAAGGCTGTATAGAGCAAGCCCCTTCATCGCATCTATGCTATCTTCTTACCACTTTCATGGTTTTCTTTGAGGTTCAATCCGAGCATGCCAGCGTATGAATCTTTTGTAGAGTGATATTAAATAAGACTAAGATTTGCGGAGAAGAACATGTTGTACTAGATTTTAGTTTTAAGTCTATCCAAAGACTCTAAATCTTGTGCTGTTAAGACTTTGTAGGTTAAAAGGAGAGTGATATTAAATAAGACTAAGGTTTGCGGAGAAGAACATGTTATACTAGATTTTAGTTTCAAGTCTGTCCAGAGACTCTAAACCCTGTGTTGTTAAGATTTTGCATGTTAAAAGCGAGCAGAACATCTGGAGGAGAAGGAATAAGACATACTGTTCTATTGATTGAATGTATCCTAATTAAAGTTTACATTGGATTTTGGTTTCGAGAATGGAGCTAGTACTTCATGATGATTATGCTCTTCTTCAACATTCACAAGTTTATGACACACCAAAATTTGGTTTTGTACCAGTCAGAGAAAAAGGCTTTGGCTCAGGAAGTGGCTGATGTACTAGAGAAGTTTCTTAACTTAGTATTTTGTCTTTTTTCTCCATTTTCATAACTAAGATACAATCCTTTGCTCATACTACAAAACCCTCATCAACAGTCCACAGAGATCGCTTTCAGAGAGATTAAATAGGTGTAATATTCACAAAGGTATGTTAACGTATAGATGTATGTGCTTCACGTGAATTAAGAGCTCCAAACTCTAGAGAGGAATGCTGGAAATTTTAATCAATATCAAGCCGGAAATTTGTGCACAGAAAACATACCCCACACCATCAAAAGTTAAACCATTGAAATTGTGACTGCCAATGTCAGAAAAGCGTCGAAATCTCTATATCAGCATAAAATCTTGTATTCTCAATTAGCAATGTCATTCTCTGTTATTTTTGTTGCTTCTCTTTCTTTTGGATTGTAATACAAACTCACCGGTTAAGCAGGAATGGTGAAGTGGCATTAATGCTTCTGTATGTTCAGATACTATTAAACAGAACCATAGTAAGATAAAAAGAAATATGTTGGTCATACGCAATTCTTCAGTGAATCTCCAGCTCCCTGGAAGAAGCAATATGAGAGCACAAAATCGGCAATGAAGATACCAACAAGTGATATAACCACAGCCGAAGTCGTTGACTCTCCAACACCCTTGGCACCTCCCATTGTGGTCACCCCCCAAGCACAGCTAACAACAGATATGATCGCACCAAAAACCTGGGACTTGAGCATTGCACTGATTAAATCCCATGATTTAAGCGCTCTCTGAGCTGAATCCAATATGATGTTTATGCTGATCCCATAGACAGCGTCAGCCAGTAAGGCACTGGATGCCATCCCCACTGTGAAACACATCAAAGTCAAAAAGGGTAGAGCAAGACAGGAAGCAATTACTCGAGGGGTGACCAAATAATCAACAGGGTTTGCACCAAGGACTCTCAGTGTATCAGTTTGCTCAGAAACCTGCATTGTCCCCAACTCTGCTGCAAATGCACTCCCAATCCGCCCTGCAACAACAATTGATGTCACTACAGGGCTTAGCTCCCTTGAAAAGGCTAGAGCCAGTACACCACCAACAGACTTGTTCAAACCCAATCTGGTAAACTCTCTAACAAATTGAATGGTGAAAGCCATGCCAACAAATGCTGAAGTCAAGAGACAGACCCCAACAGACCTTGGTCCAACTCTCTCCAGCTGTTGCAAAGTATTCCTCCAGTGAATTTTTCCCTTTAAACTCCTGATTATAACCTGACCTGTCAATACAAGAACTGATAACCCCCTCCAAAGGTATCCAGGAGGTGACCACTTACTCAGAAATGTGTCTGCTTCAGAACTGGGTACATGGTTAGAGTTCGTGTCATCATCTACAACTGAGACAGAAGGATGGCCATCATTTGTGTTTGGAATCGCAAACAGTTTATTAACTGGCAATAGTAACTGGCTTTTAAAATGACGAAATCCTCTATGGAAACCAAGTGGACTGAAATTTGAGATCTTCAGCTTCCTCCCACAAACAGGCTTCACATAGCTTCTTCTGCAATTCATCTAGTACTTCAATAAACTCTATTTTCAATTATTTTCATTGAAAGTTAAAACAACTTCTTTCTTATATTCAAGGCGGAAAAGAAGATATGTATGCACATAAGAGGCAGAGGAAAGACCTGTATTGATTGGAGAAGTACAGGGACGAATGAAGAGAAGAAGCTGTCTGCATCTCTGGTTCCCTCTCTTATTTTATTTCCTGAATAATCTTGAGTCCAGATGCGTGAAAGATTATAGATGCAAAGTGGAAAAGGAAGATTTCATAAAATTTCAAATTTTCCAAATGGATTCTTCTTCCATTGCAGTTAAATTGACCTGACATGTAACAACCACATCAATTAAGAAATAAACCTCAATTCATCAAAATCATGGAATCACCATACTCAGGCAAAGGTGGCACTCGGTTGAGACTCAAGTTCCCTAAACAAACAGCTCACTGACATCAAGGTTAAACAACAAAAGGAAAAGGACAATGTATACTACGCATGAATTCAGCCTCATTCAACCCACGAAAAAAAGCGAAATAAAGATGACTCGTTCAACAACGTATTGCAGTCGTTCTCTAATTTTCTGGTATCTAGGTTATAGTCTAAAAGCCTTAGCTAATGTGAAGCTGCTCCCAAGAAAAAGTTAAGCGAATGCCTGCTATCCGCTGACAGCATGAACACCCAATTGAAAGGAGGCTATTTTCTCCAATTCTAAACGAAGTCCAAATGGGAGGGGGAAAAAAGGACAAAATCAACATAAAATCTGCTGATTCACAGTTGATTCTCTAGAAATGAGTGCCCTTGAATATCTTGAAGCTATGAGATTTTCCAAAATGTGAACTTGCAAATAAGAACATAAACTCAACCAATTGAAGACAAATTAAATTCAAAAGAGAACTTCATTGCACAAAAACTGAAACATTTCTGCTTAGGAAACAGAAATTTCCTGAAAATGGTTGAGAGTCTCATACCTTCGAGAGTACAGGGTGGTTGAGTAAGCACAAAAATCTGAAATCTCAGCCCAGTTGCGAAGGGAAGTGAAGAAACAGGCGGATAAAGTTTGTCGACCAGGGTATCGAAGCAGACGGCGGATTAGGCCGGATAAACGACAAGATACATCGGTCCGATTTGGGGTTTTAGCAGCGACCAGCGAGAAAGAAAGAAAATGGGAGCAGACATATGAGTGCAGTAGTATTTATTTTAATCATTTAATAATAATTCTTTAAAAAATGCACATCTCTTTTTCGGTTTAATGGTTAAAAAAAACTCAAATTTTCTTTTTATAACCTTAACTTTTTAAAGTGGGTTCAATTTTTTGATTATTTCAATTTTTACTCAAAAATTAAAAAATAATAAAATATTTAAACTTTTACTTTTTTTTCAATTTTAGTTCGATTTTCTCAATTATTCTCTGGACATTCTTAGTTATTTGTTTTATATTTATTCTTATGATACCTCAAACTATTCTAACATTACAGTCTACTGCATCAGTAAGGTCGTCAGAACTACGTAATATAACTTAGGTCATTTTAAAGTTAATGAAAATAACTCACGTCGGGTTAAAATTAAAAAAAATTAAAAGTTTGAGTTATTTGTCACTATTTTTTGAAGTTCGTGTTATAATTGAAAAAAAATATAGGCATTTTTATTATCACTTTTTAAAGTTTAAGCTATGATTGAAAATTTGACAAAAGTTTAAATTTTTATGTAATTAATCCCATTTTTCATCTGTATATAAATCTATTTTATCCAACTTTTTTAGGAAAAGCTACGGGATAATTGATAAAATTATTCTTTTGTGATCATAAAATCACATATTAAAGTCATAAAAATAGTCTCTTTGTAAAGATACAAAAGAAAGGTTGCATACATTATGATCATCTGCAAATACCTGCGATACGTTGCCTTGATTTTCATTTCATATATCTTTTAACTATTAATTATAGAAAAATTAAACTTCGCTAAATTTTACAACATTAACTTAAATTTATAAAAATGATACTCAAATATTTAAACTTTTAAATTTATACAAATATAGCCTAACGTTAAATTTTTCGCCGCCAACATATTACGTCAAATAAATTTTTCGTTGCTAACGTATTTCATCAAATCAATAATTTTGGCACACTTTTAACACATCTTCAAATTGTTTTATAATTATTTAGAAGTGAAAAATCATATAATTATTTTTGTCACTACTAATAGTCTTAGATCGAGTTTGATATCGTTATCGAGAAAGTGTCGAGCAATACAAGGATTGAGAGGTTCAGATCTTCTGTATCACTTTAAAACGTTCCAATTTTATTTCTACCCCAAAAAAGACATCATTTTATATATATTAAGGCATAACAGAGAGTTGAGTTAATATCGTAAAATTAAGTAAAGTTAAAGATTTTATTATAATTAACTATTTTCTTAATTGTTCTATTTTTATAACTAAAGATTATAAATTTAATAATGAGTTTTAAAAAAAATATTTATTCTTTTATTACAAATTTCTGTAGGTAAAAAAAAAGGGAGATATTATTGTTTTTTGAGATTTCAGACAGCACGTGTCACAACGTGGAGAAAATATCTCCAAGCTTCACTCATCATGTCGCTCTTTCTCTTCCATTTCTAAGCTCTCCTTCCCTTTGACCCTCTCCTCTCCTCTGTTTAAATTAAGCAACCTCTGTTTCCTTCTGTTCTGTTCTGTTCTTCCTCTGTAACAGCCAAGCTGATATTGTCACGGCTTTAAAAAGACGATGGATTCTCTTCGTGCCTTGCACTGCACCAGGATCCTTGCACACGGTAACCAACTCAAATCCCACACTTCATCCCACTGTCCCCATTTTGGGTCTCGATTCTCGCATCCCAGGATCTTTTTCCCTTCTTACAATCGGTGTTTTCAAGAGCCATCCTCAAAGAGTTTCACAAGAGTTGTTTCTGCTGTTTCCTCCACGGAAACCAGGTACCCTTTTGCGTTCTTTTTGTTGCTTTTGTTTGGTTTTGTGTGGTATTCCTAGAGGAAACCAAAAAGAGATTTAAAACTATGCTTGATGTTCGATGGGATGACATTTTGTTGTAGAGAGGAGGAGAAGATGAAGAAAACAAAAACGAAGGGGGGTCGTGGAAACGTGCAGGTTAACGTTCGGCTTGATCACCAAGTTGAATTTGGTGAGCATGTAGTCATTCTCGGATCGACAAAAGAATTGGGTTCATGGAAAAAGAAGACGCCTATGAATTGGACAGAAGCTGGATGGGTGTGTGATCTGGATTTGAAAGGGGGTGAATCTGTTGAATTTAAGTTTGTTATTGTAAGTAAAGACAAGAGCATGATATGGGAACGTGGTGATAACCGAATTTTGGAACTGCCAAATAGTGGAAGTTTTGAAATGGTGTGTCGATGGAATGCGACTGGGGAAGCTGTTGATTTATTGCCTTTGGTTTCAGGAGACAATGTGGAGTTAGTAGAGGATAAGGGCGACAACGGTTCCGCTAGTGTTGGTACGGTTTTGGATGTGGAATCAAGTCCTTTTGTTGGGCAGTGGCAAGGGAAGGATGTGTCTTTCATGCGGTCAAATGATCATCGTGCCAGAGAAACTGAAAGAAGGTGGGATACTTCAGGCCTTGAGGGATTGGCTTTAATGTTAGTGGAAGGTGATCGAAGTGCCAGAAACTGGTGGAAAAAGGTATGGTTTCTGTATCTCTGGTCTCAGTTTCTAGGATATATATTTCATCTCCTTTTGGTAAATACTTAATTAGAGACACATGTTTATGTTTCTTAATGACTTTCTGTTAACGCTGCTATCCCTTCTGTCTTAAGCTTGAAGTTGTACGTGAGCTCCTAGTAGGAAGTATGCAAACTGGCAACCGTTTGGAGGCTCTTATATATTGTGCAATTTATCTGAAGGTTTTCTTTATAACTTTGGTCTTCTCGTTATCTAGCTGCCTTTTCTTTTGTGGCTTCTTAGATCTTTTCCTTTTTCAGTGGATTAACACAGGGCAAATTCCTTGCTTTGAAGATGGAGGTCATCACCGACCGAATCGGCATGCTGAAATTTCTAGACTAATATTCCGGGAACTGGAGCGACTTTCTTGCATGAGAGATACCTCACCCCAGGTGCTATATCATTTATTAGCGATGGTTGGGGTGCTTGATGGTTGCTTTATCTGCTTGCCTAACAAGAGTTGCATGTATTCTGTATTTTCTTATTTCTTACAAAGTCGACGACAGTAAAAAGTCATTGACGTTGTCTGTTTGCCTTATTGTTGGGATGTCATGTTCTATTTCTGGAGACATTGTTGTTAGAATGATAATTGCTTGTGATTTTATTTGTGTTAAGTAAGGCAGTTTTTCTGTGAAAATGATTGCATTAAGGTTCTGCTTATCATGTATCAGTAGCATCGTCAAACCTTGTGTCTGTAAGTAATAATGATCAAGAAAGAAAATGTTTCCTCGATACAGAATATTTTTATCTCAAATATTGAAGATGATACTGGGTTTATTTCTGTCTCTTGAAGCCATTTTTCACCCATAACTGTATGTATCTTTTGAGTGCCACTAGCTTCTACTGAGCTTTTATTATTTGCATCACTAGCTTTGAGATTTCTGGTCAATAGGTGCTGATAAAACTGGCTTAAGCTGGGAATTTGAGATAATTTCATAATTTCCTTGTCACAAGTAAAAATGGATCGATGTCTTGTGCAACCATTTTTTGCCACTTCTGCTGTGAAGCTAAGTTCCACCTGTGGTTGATTTAAATTAAGTAAATGCCAATTTTCTTCTTCTTTTAAGCCTTATCTCTTACATCTGATGGCCAGGAAATACTTGTTAGCCGAAAAATTCATCCATGTTTGCCATCTTTCAAGGCAGAATTTACAGCATCTGTTCCACTAACACGAATTAGAGATATTGCTCACCGTAATGATATCCCTCATAACCTTAAGGTTAGACACCATAAAGCAACTGGCAAGTGGTCTTTACTGCAATTAGGCGCATCCTGCTAATTCTTTTTTCTTGTTTTGCACTACCAGCAAGAAATCAAGCATACTATACAAAACAAGCTTCATCGCAATGCTGGACCAGAAGATTTAGTTGCTACAGAAGCAATGCTTGCTAGAATTACTAAGACCTCTGGAGAATATAGTGACGCTTTTGTTGAGCAGTTCAAAATATTCCACCGTGAACTCAAAGATTTCTTCAATGCTGGAAGGTTTGATTAACACTAAAATGTTATTAAAATTTTAATTGGTGGTGGACCCTAGCTTAAAACCTGTTTTTAACTTAAAATTTATGAAGTTTTATGCTGCTTTCATGTTTGTGAAATTGAACATCTTTTTACTTTATTATATCGCGAATATGCATTTACTCTGACTCTCAGAGCTTCTCTCTGTGCAGTCTTGCTGAACAGCTTGAGTCAATTAGGGAATCCTTGGATGAAAGAGGTATTTCGGCTCTGACACTTTTCTTGGACTGCAAAAAGGTAACTATGTTCTCCTTGATACTATTTTCTCTTTCTGGTTGGCTTCCATAATTCTGTCATATGATACACAGTATAATGATAAATTGATTTAACATCGAGGATAAAAATCAACAGTAATATGCGAAAATTCGTAGTCTCTAATTACACTTTGTGCTATATATCCAAGAGAATTTTTATTGTTTCTTTAACTTCGCTTCTGTATTGACTTTAATGTGGACTCTCCAGACGCAGCGCTATGTATCTCCTTTATTGGTTTCTATACTTCTCAAAGCTGCAATTCCTTCAAAACTATTTGATAGGTTGCAAAAGTTATATTTTGATGCTTCAAATTATGATGTGATTGGGCAATTCTTTTTTCTTCACTTCTCTCCTTCTATATTCTTTCTCCAGATGGTAGATGCCTTCCACAGTTTTCCTTTTTTGCTGTCTTCCATTTCTCTAGTTACATTTGTCTGGCTAGTTTTACTTGAAATCGGCCATTGTGCTCAAATTTATTTTTTCCGTTTTCTTTATCAATTGATGGGAGGGATATGTAAATTTCAGAATATGGACAGCATTGGAGACTCGAATAATTCTTTTGAGTTGATGAAAATCATGAGATCCTTGAATGCATTAAGAGATGTAATTGTAAAAGGTCTTGAAAGTGGTTTGAGAAATGATGCTCCTGATTCTGCGATAGCTATGCGTCAAAAGGTGAGACTATTTCACTTTAGATATTTGCAATTCAATCAAACTAGGGAAAAAGTCAGAGTTTGATATCTGCTACCTCTGATTCCATTTTTCTGCTTTTTTGGGTTTGGGTGTAATTAACAGTGGCGACTTTGTGAAATTGGCCTTGAAGACTATTCTTTTGTTCTTTTAAGCAGGTATAAGCAAGTTTGTCTTATCTTAATTGAGACACTCGTTTAAGTGTCCAGATTGTAATCTGGTTCTATGAACTTGATTATATGTTTTTCACTGCGTAATGAGACATAAATAACTTTTACTATGGCTCTCCGAGGCTTGCTGAATTTGAGACCACAATCGACATATTTGAGACCAGTGAGGAAACCTTGTGAATCATGTTATACTTAAAGAAAGAGGTATGCTGGAGACTAAAAGGATGCATAACCTACATGAAGCACAAAATTGAATGTCATTATTCCAGCCACCATGAAATTGTTATAGGTTCATTACCTCCTAAATTTGTAGAATATTGGATCAACTCCTGATTAAACTACATTCTTTCAAACTGAAGAAAGATAAACATAAGATTATATGGTCTAATCTAGATGACAGTCCCCTATGCTGAATATGTCAATCTTACGCTTTCTTGATCCGCTTTGCATTTGGATCAAGATCTAATTCTTTTTTGCATATCCATATCTTCTATATTGTTAAACTTATATATTTTCAAGATCTCTTACCATCAATTTCTTTTGTATAGATTTATCAATGCACTTGAAGCTGCAGGAGGGGCTAAGTGGCTGTCAGACAATGTGGAATCAAAAAATGTAAGCTCTTGGAATGATCCACTTGGTGCCCTGACAATTGGTGTGCGTCAGCTAGGTCTATCTGGTTGGAAGCCTGAAGAATGTGTGGTGATTGGAAGTGAGCTTCTTGCCTGGCAAGAGAAAGGTCTCTTCGAAAGGGAAGGTACCCTTCTTGTCCTTTGCCTCCTGCAGTCTTGAGACATTGAACACACATAGCGAGGACATTATCCATATACCTTACTTGTTGGCCTCCTGTTGTTTGTTCAGGGAGCGAAGATGGAAAGATAATTTGGGCATTGAGGTTCAAAGCTACTCTCGATCGTGCAAGAAGACTAACTGAGGAATATTCTGAAGCACTTCTTCAAATGTTTCCACAAAAAGTGCAGGTATAAAAAGTTGTGAAAACCAAAACCGCTTTCATTTGCGCTGTGCCTTATAGTTTAGATTTGGCTTTCTTGGTTGACAAAGCATTGGTGCTCTTATTCTATTTATCCCTGATGATTGGTTGTTTATTTTGACATTATTATCTTCTGTAATATGTATTTCTTCATATCTAGTAGAGGTTTACTGGCATTTTTGTAAAGTTGTGTAGAAAATGTCATTATTAACATTTTCTCCTGGACCCTGGCAGTTGTTAGGTAAAGCTTTTGGAATTCCTGAGAACAGTGTAAGAACGTATGCTGAAGCTGAGATTCGTGCCGGGTGTGTTTGAACTTTAACTTTCACAATGATAAGTTGTTTACTGCTAGAGATTGATTTTTAACTGTATCTGATATGGGAATGCCATGTATAGGGTCATTTTCCAGGTTTCAAAAATGTGTACTCTGCTTCTGAAAGCTGTTCGAAGTTTACTCGGTTCTCAAGGTTGGGACGTTCTGGTCTCTGGAGCTGCTTCTGGCACATTGGTTCCGGTACCTTCAACACATTTTAAGTGATGGACCTTGAATGTTTAATAGCAACAGTAGTGGTTATGTCGTTCGACATTTTTGGTCTTCCTTAAATTGATGAGCTGCATACAAGGGGAGTCATACATATGTATCACAACCAGTTTAGCAATTGCCTTAGTTCACATAGAGCCACAAGACTATTAACTGATCCTTTTGCATCAGTAAACTCTCAACATGACATGTAATTGATTTGTTGCACCAGCAATTATCCTTTCTGTAGTCCCAATCCCTGTGTTTTCCTTTCTATAAAAAGAAACAATAGTAAAGTACTTTCAAACATATGCACTTATGTATTTATAAGTATTTCTTACATATAAGAATAATCAGTCTGATACAAAATTCTTCCTTTCTGTAGGTAAAGAGCATTGTGCCTGGATCATTGCCATCTGCTGCAAAAGGACCTGTTATTCTTTTGGTCAACAAAGCTGATGGAGATGAGGAGGTTTTCATGTCTTGTTCTTTTTGTATTTCCCTTATAGTTTTTGCATATTGAGGCAACAGATTCACATGTTTAATTTGTAATGCAGGTAACAGCTGCTGGTAGAAACATAGTTGGAGTTGTGTTACTGCAAGAACTACCTCACTTATCCCATCTTGGTGTCAGGGCCCGGCAGGTAAGTCCCGTGCTAAGAACGCCTACTTGTATTATCAGCACGTGTTAACTAAGACTAGCATTGAACGTGTTTTTGTAGGAGAGGGTTGTCTTCGTGGCATGCGAAGATGATGATGTGGTTGCTGATATACAAAGGCTTGCAGGAAAATACGTGAGGTTGTTTGGCCTCTAGATATCTCAGAACACATTTCTGTTTGTTCATTGGAGTATTCCTGATATTCATTTGGATGATTGGAAGTCTATCTGTCAATCTCACATCTTGATCTGCTTTCGTTGTCCCCTTGTCTGTTTGATACCCACAGGTTAGAAGCTTCAACGAGTGGTGTAAATCTCTCTCTTTCTGCATCAGATGATACCCCTAACTTTTTAAATGTTAAGGATCTTCCTGGGACTGCCTCATCTGCAGTTGAAGCCTCTGGTCATCATGATCCATCATCGTCTGCAATTAAGGCTCCCTACACATTTGAGGTTTAAATTCATTTACTTATTACTTCAATATGGAAAAAAGCTATTGTTACAGTCATGTTTCATTGAAATGCAACATGATCCATTAAAATTGACAAAGCCCTCAATTTGAACAAGGGCGGCTCAACTGGAGGTGTTGTAAAGCTTGTCGATGCAGATGCATTGACTTCAGGTGCAAAGGCTGCTGCTTGTGGTCGGCTAGCTTCTTTGGCCCTGGTTTCAAATAAAGGTAACGCTACAGGACCTTGCAATATGCAACTTTGTGATTAATGAAGGTCAATACAGTGGCTTGCAATGTTGGCAGGAGGGCTTTCTCTTTTGAGAATAATCCTCGTGTTAAAATTCTCATTGGTTGACCATAGAGTTAAACCATCATTGATCAACTTGTTTCTTTCCATGCATTTTTTTTCTTGAAAACTCACACTTGAGACTGAACTTATTTGCAAAGTATCATTGCTCACATGTGATACATGCTTTTATAGTAGGATTACAATTCATTATATGGTACATTACTTCAAATATCTTGAACTATGAGCAGAATATCAAATATATAACAACTTCTATTTTTCAATACTAGATATCACGACCTATAAAAAAAATGCATGTTTGTGTATCCTAGTTGGCAACAAAGCTTAACTATGACAAATTGTTACCCTTCTAAAAACTAACAATTAAAATTTTGACATGAAATTTTTTCCAAGTGTTTAGAATAATCCAATAAAATTTCAGTAAAAGTTTGAAAAATGAGTATATTATTTTTTATGATCTTTTAAAGGTCAATTTTAAAAATCATAAAAATATAAAAAAAATTTAAAAAAAGTCACCATAGTTTATAAGATGCTTCAAAACAATGTTGGACTTCATGAAAAAAGTCTATTTAAGCACTAATGAGTTTTGCCACTAACATTGTTATAGTGGAGTATATATTTATGTATTTTTTATAAGTCGTAATATGTAGTATTACAAAATAAAAGTTGTGGTATATTTGATAAATTACTAAAAATTCAGCATATTCAGCACAATTTATCTTACATTTTAATCAAAAAGTATTTCAAACACATGTTTTAATTTCAAATAATTCATCCATATGGTTGAGTTAATATTTGGTCCATACTTGGGCCTCATTTAGCAGGTTAAAAATTTTGGGTAGAAAGGGTTTGTGAAATAATATTAGAGGCTTTATGACGATGAAGTCTCAAGTTGAAATCATGATGCCCTTGTTTGTATGGTGGGTTTTTGATGATTTGTCCACTCTTTCTCCCTAATTGACTTTGAGTGAAGGCATATCTCAGAGTGTTGTATGTGGTTCTTCATACTAAACATAGTTGTCAAGTGCGATGAACTGAAGCATAATTTAGGTGAGAAATTGTGAGTTATCATTTCTTTGGACAGAGAGAAGTTGATCTACAGAGGGAAATCTGATTTATGGAGTATTGTTTACAGAGAAAGAGAGAGAGTAGGAATGGTGGATAAATACATTCTCCTTAATATGGTTCAAAGAGTTTCAACCTTTCAAGTGATATATATGAGGGATATGCAATCCCACCAGCTATTAATTACTTGTCTAGCTGATGCATAACGAGGTAATCAAGCACAAAATATAGCTGTTGTGGGCTGAGTGATGAACAAATAGATGCTTTGTTTATAAAGTCAGAAACTTTTAGTCTTGAACTAAGAGTTTCTTTCAATATAGTCTACTACTACAGCACTCAGTTAGATTACATCCTTTTCATATTCTCCCTAATCCAAGGTATGATGGATGTTGTAAATATTTGTGTTGTTACATGATTTATACTTCCGTCTTTCAATACTTTGCTCCAATATAACAAATCTGTGGAAATATTAAATGGTCACAGGACTTTGAATGTAGTAGCAATTTAGAGAATATGTTATCAGCATAAAGGGTGTTTGTGATGCAATTAAACTCAGTCACAGTTTGAAGAAATTACTAATAGATATGATTTGGTGCTCGATTATTTCATGTGTTTAGTCTTGACAGCCTTCATATTTTGCTTTTAAAATGTCAGTTTACAGTGACCAAGGGGTGCCTGCATCATTTAAAGTGCCTAAGGGAGTAGTTATACCATTTGGTTCTATGCAATTGGCTTTGGATCGTAGCAAATCAATGGAAACATTCTGGTCCTTTCTGGAGCAGCTAGAAACAGCTCAACTGGAAAGTGGTGAACTGGACAATCTGTGTTCCCAACTCCAGAAGTTAATATGTTCTTTGCAACCCGAGAAAGATGTGATTGATGCCATAGGACGAATTTTTCCAAGTGATGCTCATTTGATTGTACGTTCAAGTGCCAATGTCGAGGACTTGGCTGGGTTATCTGCCGCTGGACTCTATGAATCAATTCCTAACGTTAGCCCATCAAACCCAACTATATTTGGAGCTGCTGTGAGTCAAGTATGGTCATCTCTTTACACAAGGAGAGCAGTTTTAAGCCGTCAAGCTGCCGGTGTCTCTCAGAAGGATGCTGCAATGGCTGTTTTGGTGCAAGAAATGCTTTCTCCTGATCTCTCATTTGTGCTCCACACACTCAGTCCAACTGACCACGACCACACTACTGTTGAGGCAGAGATTGCTCCAGGGCTTGGTGAAACATTAGCTTCTGGCACTCGAGGCACTCCATGGCGTCTTTCGTCTGGGAAGTTCAATGGGAATGTGCGGACATTGGCTTTTGCAAATTTTAGCGAGGAAATGCTAGTGTCTGCTGCAGGTCCTGCTGATGGAGAAGTCATCCGTCGCACTGTAGACTACAGCAAGAAACGATTAACTGTTGACCCTATATTCCGCAGGCAGCTGGGGGAACGACTTTGTGCAGTTGGCTTTTTCCTAGAAAGAAAATTTGGCGGCCCACAGGATATAGAAGGATGCATGGTTGGAAACGATATCTACATTGTTCAGACACGTCCTCAACCTCATTAGAAGTTTATCTGAAACTGGCCTTGAAAGTTTTGCCACATAATGCTGAAACTGGACTCTCCATATTTAGTGCAAGCGCGAGCATTATCTGCAGTTGTTAGCCATCTCTCCATAACCATCATGTATCCTGAGAAGTTGGTTGCAGGGAGATCCTTGCCCTTAGTACTGGAAGCTAAGCGTTTGTTGTGTAGTTACTGATTTCTATCTATGCCAGCATTTTAAGTGGCTTCAATTGCTTCTGCAAGGTCTTAGTTCTGTTAACGTTTCAAGTGTCAGTAAGGCAACTAATAATCGAGCATCGATGAAGAATGCCATTTCACAGACTACTAAATACTAATAAAAATAAGTTGGACTTGCTTTGTTGCATACTCGTATGATTTCAAAGGCTACCATGATTTCGCATTCTTTTGAATTCCATCCATGATGTCTTGGATTAGTTTGGTAAATTGGCAAATTAATCTTTCAAATTGTAACAAAATTGAGTCCCTTTTCTGATATCTTTAGCAGTGCAATCATCTGCAGTACCTCCTTAAAGAAAAGCCAGATTCCTTAAGAGTTATTCAAAAACTTCCTAAATTGCAGTCACTAATTAAAAATAGAAGCATAATTAATTACTTTATACTCGGGAATCATTACTTGAAACACCAAAAAAAAAGGATAATGTCAACCTTCTTCGAGCTCTCCCCTATGACACTTAAAAAAGAGTCACAAAAGAATTTACAAATGAGCAAAGTACAGAACATACAAAAACCAATCCTATTCCACTTTATAAACATGATAATTTAGGGGTAATCCAACAGTGCAAACTTTACATGCAAACCAATTTTACCACCATCTGTGACTAGCTTGGCAGCTGTGACAAGCCAATGTCCTGGAGCATCATGTGGACCACGCACCACCTCAGCCGTCTCCACATATTTAAGCAGCTTTCCAGAGCGAACGGGAACGGGAGGGCCATCCGGGTACACACCAGAGTTGAGAGTTGCTGGAGCCTGCTTTTCTGGCACCCCAACAGTATGCCGAGTAAATGTGAAAGTTGTGCTCAGGTTTGTGAGAAAAGTTGACTTGTGAGTTCCTTCTGGTGCAGCAGCCCACTCTGTCTTCCTGATACTGCAGTTAGGCAGGTTCTTGAATAGTAAACGGAGGTGAAGCACTACATTTGGCCACTTCCCTTTACTCAGGAGCTGTGCACCAGTCACAATAAAAACACCGGCTGTATCCTGCATCCAGTTAGGATCATGCTTAACAACAGTTGTGCAAACTTTTGAATATCTCTTCCATCGAACTGCTTCCAAGAATTGCTCGCTAGATTTGTAGTCGTCAGAGCCTCGCCATTGGCAGGGCCTGCATATGCTGGTGTTTGCAGATGGAATGGTCATGATGTTTGGAGGGCTTGAAAGATGCTGTATATGCAGTGCCAGCCTATTGCATTTCTTCCCTTCTAAGAATAATCGTAGGCCGACCACTGGCTTTTGATCACTTGAAACCTAAAAAGGAAGAAATCTAATATAAGTCACACAGAAAACCCAGCTCGACATAAACTACTTGCAAAGATTGCACAAGTTATACATCCTTAATAAGGAGAGGTAACAATTCTAGATGAACATGAAACTGACTAATCACAAGAACTACAGAAAAAGGCATGCCTTTCATTTTTTATCCTTTTTGTACTCAGATTATTGACAAGGCATATTACTGCCTAGGTGATCTATGTAGTTGAAATATATTTGTCAAGTGCAATGCAAGTATTGCAGTACCTGGGCGGAGCTAACATTAATTTTAGGACCCAAAAAGCTAAATCGAAGTGCAGGGCAGGAGTTTTTTCTTTGATGTCGTAGAGGTAGCTCGCAAAACATGGGCGCCCATTGCTTTGGAACTTGAAACTCCAAGAAATATTGTAGATCCTCTGGAGCAGGCTTATCTGGACAGAGACAATAAATCAGAGAGATGCAATTTCCTTGTTTGCATAAAGATCTTACCTCAGAACACAAGCACATAAGTTCTTCATGCGGGTATTAAAAATGCACATAATATATGAAATAATTAATAAGTGATGTCCCAGAGAGCATTCTATTTTGTGCAGCTAAACACATAAAACCTAATATCAAGAGTCCTAGATAATCTGTATCAAATTTTATGAAATTGCAGTTTAAGTTAACAACTTGGTACTTTTATATGCAGGCTGGCTCAAGCAGTGTGGAACCTCTGCTACTCAACTAACTTTTATTTTTAATAGGTAAACTGCTCAACAGCATTGTCCCCCCAAAAAGGTACATGGTTTGGTAAGAAAGAATGAATGATACTATCCCAACTTTTGGTGGTGATTGGTAAGTAGGAATTAAGTTAAGCTTTTCCAAAGTGGGATATGAGATATTCCCATGTAAAATCACCATTACTATCTAAAAACACCGTTGACCATCTCCCACACCCCCCATGAAATCATCAGCTTCCACCTGAGATCAACCACCCCCAACTCCCAGCCTTCAACTATCACTCTTATAAGCACTCTCCAGGAACCAGTATCAGTCACATTTCAGCACCCTGTGATTACCACCTCCAACACAAACCAAACAACATGACCAGTAATAACTCAGTAATGATGCCAATGCTCCACATGCTAATGCAAATCTTGATATATATACCAAACATAACATCTGCAAATCCAATGTCTTATCAAAGAAGCTATAAGATGGTCTCAATAAGGTGACAGCAATTTGTTAGCCAAATCTCCAGAGCTTGACTGCAAACTTGAAATATTTTCAATAGTTAGGCATAGGAGCACTTACATCGCAAATACAAGTTGATTGCATGGCTAAGATAGCCACTGCCTGGAACACCAGTAAGAAGAGAAGTAATAGGCACAAACTTAAAGAGAATTGCTTCTGGTTTGGCAGGCACTGTTTGCAGCCAACTGGAATGATCATGTGAGAAAACATCCCCTCCTCTCTTAGAACAAACAATTGTGAGCCCCTGTTCAAGAATGTGAAGGAAACATTATGCCAATGAAGGCTTACAGTTGTTAGTTGAAAACCAAAAAAATATCCCAAAAATACTTGACTCACATCCTTGCTTGATGTTTCTGTAATGCTGGTCAATTGGAGGGTGTTGGACCGCAGAATGCGACTGAAAACTTCTGGAACCTATGAAGTAAATTATCTTATTCATCAACCACTGTTAACTAAATAGAAAATTCAGAGAATAATGATAGATGCAAATACCTTCTGTCTCTCATTTCTTGCATTCCTCTGAAGTAAGGAAGGACTTCGTCTGTCTGAAAATAAGAAATCTCCAAGATCCTCTAAATGCCTTCTGAGCTCGGCCGGGGGAATTGGTGAAGATGGTTTCTGTCTAACACAAATCACATCTTGACCACCAACAGCCAAACCTACAATTATATGCGTGCCATATGTGCGGATGAACCTGCCTAATAAAACTAGTCAGAATCCATGTAGCACAACAATCCAAAATATTAATCACTTAAATGAATAGGATCAAGTAAACTACTGAATGGACATTAATGGCTAGAGAACAATAAGACAGGAAAAAATGAGACCCACACATGTACAGCTTAAAAATGAGTGAGGTTGACTGAGTGGGTAAAATGTGGTGAAGAGGGAATAAATTCTAGAAACTCTTCGCTGGATTGTAACTAATTCATATTGCAAAAAATGAACAATGGGATGCATCTAAGGTAAGTAAGAATGAAATTATTTTGTCTCCCTAAGCTCCATTAGGTCTTCTCTCTGGTTTTGGAAATAGCCATGATTTTGACGGCAAGATATATAGATTTCTATTCACGTTTTATCACCTCAGACCCAAGAAATATATGTGCAGCAATGGAGGGTTGTATGATCGGGCAAGATTAGTGTCACCACAAGTGCTTCTAAACACGATGTAACAAATTAAAGTTTTCAAGAAAGACCAAGTGTCTTGTCAAAGATGGCTATTCAAATTGCAAATGTGGTAAAGGTACCTAGCCAGTGAAGCTGGATCCCAATGAGGTGGAACAGACTTCTTAACTTTGTCTTGCAATATTAGCGGAGATGCTGTTAGGTGTAAATAGTACAAGGAGATGAAGTAACCATCAAAGGCAAGATATTTGGTCTCGGCAGCATCACGAAGCCAATCCCCACTCAAATCAAATATTGAATTAAGATAGCCAGAGGGGACTTTTCCTTGTATTGAAGATTTTTGATTCAGTAGCTCTGACATCTGCACTTCAAACAAAATGGAATTAAGGAAAAGCTCCAAGCATGCTTAGTCAAAGGAATTAAGAAAAGATGTAGAAGAAGCAACCAGATTTTTTCAATCAACTCAAAGAGGTATTGACTAAACTGAAACCCTCTGGCAACAGATAGTGATTAGCTTCTTCAGGTCAGCCTTTGTGAAAGATTCACACATAATATCTAACATCTAGAATATTCAGTAACACTTCCTCCATCCCCATAATCTTCAATTACCAATAACGCTTTCAGTTCCTAAATTACCATCTCCTTTAAAAAGCAGAAGTCTACCTAGCATTTAATGGATTCTAATCTCTATCAAGCAAAAACTACAGCTCAACGCTCAATCCTAAATTTCCCGAAAAGCATCAATTTTTAATCAAAAGTTGAGATGCAAGCCAACAAAGAGCAAGTATGCTACAAACATGCAAGTATACAGCTTACCTGATTGAACTCAAGAACGTCAGATTTGAAGCGGATACGGTCTCCTTTATCACATCGAATATCCTCGGAAATATTAGGAATGGTAATACCACCAGGAATAACAATGTTTCCTTTGCGACTCTCATCTAATACCACCAACCTTCCACCTCTTTCACTTTTAATTTCCTTTGCAAACTTCAACCTGAAATCACCACTGAGATCGAACCCTTTCCCTAAAGCCTCCACAGCCGTCAACTCCAAGACCTTCCCAGTTTCCATTCCCCAAATCTCCAACGTTGAAAAACGCCCTTCCCCAGAAAGAGAAGATGGCAAAAGACTAATCTTTTCACCAAGTTTCGATCTTCTTCCTTTGCACTTCGCAATAATACAAAGAGACGGCTGCAAAACCTGCAGATATTGAAGCTTCTGAGCTGAAAATTAGAAAGAGGAAAAGAAGAGTAACTGCTGACAAAGATGTTATAATCCTAGAAACGACATGCCATATCCAGAAGGTAAAGAATGCACACAGACAAAGGCCCAACAAAAGTATATCCCGAAATGAAGGGCCATAGCGCATAAAATTAGACAGATGGGGTTGATCATTAAGAGAGCCGGGACCACTTGGAGTTGAATGTTGAAAGCTTTGGACCATCGATTCGCCAGAAAAGTCGATTTCAAAGTCAACCACGGTAAGCTACAGCTTACCTACTCGTGTGACAAAGTTCTGTAAATACTTTTATACGGAAACCTTACCTACTACCTTAACCTTGCTTTGGGGTTGCCCACTTCAGTTCCACACACGTGTTCTCGAAGTGAAAACTCCCAATCTTTTCATCTTTAGAAGAGTACTATACGCCGTTGCGTTGTTGCGTCAAGATCGTCAGTTGCAGGCGGAATAAGGATGATGACAAGTGGCTATTTCTTCATAGATTGTCCTCAGGCTTTTAATCTCACTTGACTGGACTGGAGGTGCAAAACTAAAACTAAATACATTTGACAATCAAGATAGTCAGTTGCTGGCAGAATATCGATGGTGACAAATGGCTACTTCTTCATGGGTTGTTCTCAGGCTTTTAATCTCACTTGACTGGACTGGACATGCAAAACTAAGTACATTTGACAAAAAGCTCTGAACTTTCATCTTCATTGCATTAAAAAATAAGGACTTTTACCACCGAGCACCGAAGCAGAGTAGTAAGGGCTGGTGTTCGCTTAATTAAGGTTGGAGTTCGGCTTGTCGCCCTTCAGATTATACAAAGCATAACCTTAAAAACCAAAAACGAAAAAAAAAAAAGAAGACTTTTCATTTGTAGACCATATAATCTGTGATGGGTTGGAGACTTGGTGGAGCCAACAGCCGGCCATTGATAACGAAAGGGTGCGTGGAGAGGCGGGAAACTAATTTCGCCGTAAACCCATCATATCATGCGATGAGTAATCGTACGAGGTACCTTAAAGAAAATAGAAGGATTCACATCTAAAGGCATGTTTTCCGATTAATTGCACATGGTAGCTTCTTTCGGCAGATTGGTGCGTGCAACTGACGGCTGATAGTGCTGGTCATAAGCTTGGAGTTTCCAAGTATTGTGGATTAGATCACAGGAGGCGGTCAACTCATCCCTGGAGTAAAGATAAAAGTGGTAACACTTTCACACAATTTCCTCTCTCTCTCTCATAGCTTTCCCTGTTTGTCGCATGCAGAACTGTCAAAAGAGCAAGTTTGATTTTGATGCTGCACACATTTGGGTACGCGAGATTGTTGACTGAGCTCAAGTTATGATGTACCAGATTCATCGAACTTTGAAGTCAAAACACGCGCCATTTTAGCTGTGCTACTGTTGGAAACGAAGAAAATTAGAGCAAGTACGAAATCAGTTGAATTCGGCACAATCTCTTTATTACTAATAAATAATACTGTGTATTATCGAAATTTTCAAACTTTATTTTATTGCAAAACTTCGAAATATGACGATGATGATGACGATAACAATTATGAATTGGGTTGGACAAAACTTGTCTAGAAATAAATATTTTTTTAATTAAATAAATTTTATTATAAAAATTTTAAATTTAAATCAGTTTTTAATGGTTATATAAAATATAAATTAATTTATTAAATTATCGATTAAATAAAATCAAATAGAAAAGTTACTTTAAAAAAGTTATTTTAAAAATAACTTAAATATAGTCTAATAATT
>JAOSBK010000005.1:9174042-9185117 GCA_027568895.1 Erythroxylum shatona | reverse complement strand
CATGAATGCATGCCATAATACTATGCACACTTAAGCAATAAGCAAATAATTCTAACCCCTAATTTGGGGCGCTACAGAATGAATTAATTATATTTTAATTGAATATATTGTAATTAATTAATTAATTAATTAATAATAATATTTTAATTGATTGTATTGTGATTAATTATATTTAAATTAATTAATTGATTATAATATTTTAATTAATGAATAATTATATTTTAATTAGTTATATCTTAATTAATTATAATGTAATAACTAAATAAATAAATAATATTTTAATTAATTATATTGTCAAACAATTAATTAAAATATATTTAATTAATTATAGTATTTTAATTATTAACATTATTTAAATTAATTATATTATAACTAATTAATTGTAATTAGCATTAAAATATTAAAAAAGAGTCAAAATAAATATAATTTCTCTACTAACTGAAAGGTACGGATAATTTCTCCAAAGTAAAATATCAAATTATTTACAAAAAAAACAAAAAAATAAAAAAATAAAAAAATAAATAACTAATTACTTACTTTTTATTTCTTACCAATTAAGTCCTTCCAAAATTCATATACAGAAAGGTGGTCATTTCTTGTTATATAAAATGCAAAGTAAAATCAGAAGAGAAGTCATTCTTGAATTTTCAATCGAGGAAAGAGCACAAGACGTACGGAAAATGCAAGAGATTTGCGTCCAAAGTCCAAACACTTTCCACGAAACATCGTTTATGCCGCATGCAATATACGTGTACATACATACTATCATGCATTTGTGTACACACGTGGCCCCACTTTCCAGCATTTGTCCTTTTTTGCTTCGATTTGTTTTGTCTCCTTTCTTCTTGGACCCATTCACAGCTGTCCGAATTGCCGCCTCATAATGATACATGACATGTATGTATGTACATATGCATGCCAATTCATCATCGACATCACGATTTTATAATATGGAAATAAATAAATAAGGAAAGTGGATCTGATCGGATCGGATCGGTTCATCAGGTGCAGCTTTATAAGGGCCTGTGATTGCCTCTCTCTGTCTCACAAAGAAGCAAGAGATAGGGAGGCTCTAGTGAGAGAAAATATTTAGAGAGAAATGGCAAACGCATGTTGTGAACATGAATCACGGGTTTCTTCAACAGAACTGGTCCAAAGAGTTGTTGAAACAGAAACCCCATCTTCTGAAACTAATGTAAATGATGAGTCTTTCTACCCGGAGGCTGATGACGTGTGGGCAAGAATGACCGAAAGTGACCCCATTGTCACAGAAAGCAATAGTCTTTCACAGACCGTGATGAAGAAGAAGAAGAAGAAGAAAAACCAGGTCTTGCTTGAAGGGTATGTGGAATTGGCAAATGACAGCAGCAACAGTTGTGAGGATGATTTGAAGAGAGCCAAGAGTTTGACTGATGATGATCTCGATGAGCTCAAAGGGTGCTTGGATCTTGGGTTTGGGTTCAGTTATGATGAGATTCCTGAGCTATGCAATACTCTCCCAGCTCTTGAGCTTTGTTACTCTATGAGCCAGAAATTCCTTGATGAGCACACCAAGTCCCCGGATAGAAGCAGCTCTCCTGATGTGCCTGAGGCTGCAACTCCTATTGCTAATTGGAAGATCTCCAGTCCTGGTGAGACAGCTGTTTATAGCCGCTTTATTTTCTAGCTGTTTGATTCTTGTTTTGTTATACGGGTTAATTTTGGTGTAAGTCTAGTTGTTGAGATGTTTTGATATCACACATCTGTCAATGGTTGGTTATTTTGCTTGGATCTTTCTCAGAAATATTAGATTTAGATGAGAATACTTCTTTCTAATCTTTGTATTACCATTAGCCTTTTGAATCTTAACCTAGGATTCTAGTTATGCTTATGTTGTAAACGTTGTTGGCGCTTTTTGCTCTGTAGTTATACGTCAGTGTGCATTCTCAAATATTCTGTTTATGCATTACAAAACGAAAGGATCCTTTTGTCTAGGATGTATGACCTTTAAGTGTAGCTAAGAACTTTTGTATGATTTAACGGAATCATATTTCTGATATCAGCATCTATTTCCTGTTATTGATACTGTAAGAAGTCCAAGTATATTTTCTCAATGCTTAGAATTATCTTTCAAGTTGTTCTATGGATGTGAAATATGGAATACCAGCGATTATAGAATTAATTCAACTATATTCCTTGTTTAACTGATTGACATACCATTCAATTGCGTGTTAATTACCTGTCGCTTGCGGTATTTATTCAGGTGATCATCCTGAAGATGTTAAGGCAAGGCTCAAATTTTGGGCTCAGGCAGTGGCATGCACTGTTAGACTATGCAGCTGAGAGAGATTTAATAATAAAAATGGATTTATCAACAAGTGATATGGTTATATGGTCCTTGGCGAAGAAAAATCAATAGCCTGGACTTCATGCTAAGCTTGTGCTTGACTGATCTGTTGTGCTGGATCCGTTTATAGGAATTACGTTCCTGCAACTCTTTAGATCTGTATGCGGGCACCAGTTCCTATTCAATGATGGGTTGAAAGGAGCAATTGTTTCAGGTTTGGGATTTTACCAAAGCCGATATGAGTTTGACTTAATTAGAGAAAGGCTATGATATGTTGCTATAATAAATGTATTTCATCAGGTTGTCAACGGCTTTGAATAAAAACTATTCTTTTTTGTAGTTACTGCTACTAGTAGTTTTTTGTTGGATGTGCTAATTAGATTCCAACTTAAGCTGATTATTTTGATGCAGTGATGAGGGCCTTCCTTAGAGCCTTTACCAACTACTTTCAGACCTCTGCATTTGCTGAGGTAACTAATCTAACTGGGTTGAATCTGTGGTTAATGTGGTTTCGCACTTTAGTTGATCCAGGAATGATTGCTGTGTTGCCCTTACACTTAACAATGTTTCGCACAAGCTAACAACTGGTTTTTGTTTATCCATCATATGGATAGATTAACTACCCCCATTATGCCGGTATCGAAAAGGAACCGGGGGAGAATTTTGATGGAAGAGGTGAAGCTGGAGAAGCAGTGCAATATATGCCTGTCTGATGTTTGTGAAGTTTTCTTCTGTCTTATCCAAGTTCTTGGTTTGAATAACAGGATGTGACGATAACCTAATTATTGGAGCTTATAGGTTAAGTTTTGTTATGTGGGTTTGGTACCTCATTCTGGTTTATGACAAACTCATTTGGAGTCTTTCTTGGCTATCTATAATTGTTGACTTGGTAATGGAATTTACAGACAACAATAGATCTTCCCTGTGGAAATACTGGTTAAGTGATCATTAGAGCCTTTGAGTAGCAAAGCATGAACGTTTTTCTACTAATCACTATTCCAGATTATTAGCTTCGCAGAAACGCCGGGGGATCACAAAAAGGAAAAAAAGAAAAGCTTATTAGAGATCTAGTTGTGGGGTGTCTATCTTTTCCTAGAGGGCTTGTCTACAGGTTTTATGCTTGAGCTCTTACAGGAAGAATAACGATATCCTTTGTTTGAGATTTGATGGATTTGGCAAGTGGGATGGATCAGTTGAGTTCCAATTAACTGCAGTACACGAAAGGCAACCATGCCTGCCATACTTTTTGAACATGCCATAAGAACATGGCTATCAGGCTGACTAATATCATCAAGTTTAGGATAAGTTGACAGGGAAATGCTCCATACCTTTCTGGCATGGATGTTACAACTTAAGAATCAGTTGCCCATCAACAGGAAGTGACCTTTTAAGCTATTGTTGTTCATGTCAAGATCATCTTAAAATGGAGAGTGAGGTTACTTAACCACTAAACTCTCCTAAGATGAGTTTCAACAACTTGGAAAATTTTGAATCAACTTTTCTACTATCCCCAAAAACTAAATTTTGGCTCGAGTCAACCTCTAGCTTAAATAAAGTGTATATTTAATTTCAACCACGAGCTAAAACTTTGGTCCAAACGTATGAAACTCAATGGATGATAATGCTTGTACTTTCTAAATTCTTACCATATGATGCACCTTACTTCTAAGGATGTCCTGATTTCCCTTGAATGGAATTTCCAAATTAGTACAAAGTTCATCATGACACTCAATCATGTTGCTTCATTTTGACCAAAAACAATCTTCAAGTCATTTTCTTGAATGCAAGCAATAATTCCATTTCTTTGAACTGGTCGCCTGTGGCCATGGAGGGTCTTCTATTTTAATAAGCAATTGCTTTCCAAGGTGGAGGAACTAAACTGCAACTTTTTCAGTGACATCAGAGCGCTTTCTAGAAGGATAGAATAAGTCAAGGATAGAACAAGACAAACTGTATAATACAATAAAACCAACAAGTGCTACTAGGGGGAAGAAAACAAAGCATATATTGTTGTCTGAAACAAAAACCTCACTCTGGTTGCCATTATCAAACGTTGGCAGTGACAGGCATCCATTATCAGAATCTTCATCCCTAAGTTTGAACTTTCCTTTCTTAATACTTGGATATGATCAAGTTTTTGCCTTGAGTTTCCAATCTTTGACAGGTTCTTATCTTTTACTTACAGTCACAGACAACTTACTGCCTCGTGTTTTTGTATCTTCAAGAACTGCTTGTAGTAAATGATGGTATAATTGGTTGGCACTTGGCAGAGTCTAGTTGCTTGTTCATTTCTGCACTAACAGAAAACTAGATCCTCATGGATGCTACTCCCAATATTTACCATCTTGATATAATATTATCCTATCTAGGGATGTATCTAATTGTATGTCCAGGGGAACTGCCTGAAAAGAAATATGGAGTCTCTGAATATAAAGCATAGAAAAGCTGTGGTACTACATATGCAGTCATTCAGTGGCTCTAGATGCAAGATTTTTACATCTATAGACAAGAATTATCCAGTTAGAATAAAGATGTGCATGTTTATTAACAAAGAAGTGAAATCTAGTAGCAATTGAAAATTCCAACAGATAAATCATTACAGCATTGAAAGTTTTTCTAAGCAGTTCAGGCTGCTTATACTGCTGGATTACAATGTCTCTCCACCATAGGCAATCTCATTCTTTGGTCCCTAGGCACTTTCCAGCTGGTTTTGTATGTCCTTCTGTAAAAAGTAACAAAACAAGAAATTAGATAATGAAAATCCCATAAATGTAACAATTCCAAGACGATGAGGATTTCCAAACCTCAATTTTAAGGGGAGCTGTCGTGGGAGCATATCTTTCCACCACCTTCCCTTCTTTGTTCACCAAAAATTTAGTGAAATTCCATTTGATTGCATCACCAAAGTATCCGCCCTTTTCTGACTTTAGGAACTTGTAAAGAGGTTCTGCATTCTTTCCATTCACTTCAACCTACAACAACCAGATGAAATATAATGAATAGACTTCTTCATGATAAGTTGCTGGAACCAGCCACTGTCCCTAGATATATGGCTTATACCAGCAGATGGCTACTTTCTGCAAGTCGTTCCTGAATACTAGTCACTAACGAATGGACAAAATAGCTAGCTGTAAAGCTTTGATCAGAGTCTTTGTAAAGAACTGCTACAAGAATGTTATAATGACTTTTACCTTGTCAAATATTGGAAATTCAGCTTTGAACATTGTGCATGCAACTTCCTGAATCTCCTCGTTGGTTCCTGGTTCTTGTCCAGCAAATTGGTTGCAAGGAAATGCCAAGATTTCAAATCCTGTCGAAAAAAGAAGAAACAAAATCTAGGTTACCAACTTCAAGGATGCAAAATTTAAAGCAATAAGAGAATGATGAAGCTAATAAACAACCTTTTTTTTATTTTCTTCGACAAACAGACAACTTTTAATTGCTGAAACTAGAAAACTATGTCATACAGTGGTGAGGATGGAATTTGCTGACAGGAATTTCAGTTCATGATCAAGTCTAGAACCATTTTCATAGTTCATATCGATGCAAAGTTTTTCAATGCTACAAGCACCAACAAAAAGTTTTTCATTGTAAATAGATTTTGATTCTAATACATGTTGAAAATGGAAATTTTAAAGCATTTTCTGAGAAGTTAATGACAAGTCCGATAAGTTGAATGTTGTCCTATATATGAGCAAATGAACAACCTTGATTCCTGAACTTTTCATACAGAACATTCAATTCCTTGTAGTTCGATGTCGTTAAGCCGCTGCAGAAACATAGATAGAAATAAGTATCAGTGCAAATGATTCTTCATCTGACTAGCAGTTGTTATTAAAAGAGCATTTCTTTATCATGAGCAGGAAATTTTAAACTACAATGTCACGATAGAATGAAGTGAACGTTTTTAATTTATGATCATAACAGGAAGAACGATTTACTAGCCAACAGCCATACATAAACTACAAGCGAAGTCGACAAATTTTAATTTACAAGAAAAACAACTTGTCAATGGAAACCAAAAGAAAGGACATGAAGAACACTTGAATAATATTTTGGTGGACAAGTGGATTCTTAAGCGAGAGAATCTACTATGAAAGTTGTCCACTTTGAGATCACACAGTCCCGTCTTTCCAGCTGGCTTTATCAGTTCTGTATCAAAAACTTCAACTTAATAAAAAATATATAAAAAAAAAAGTTCACACATCTTCCTGTCAACATGACAGCATCTACACGATCTCTGCAAGTCAATCCAATAATGGTCATATCTCACCTAACAATTACTTCCAACCTACAGCTGAAATTCTTTCATCTACTAGCAAAATCAGAGGAAATATAAAAATCACAAAGGCAGAATGGCCAAGAAAGTCAAGCACAGATAGGATCATGAATGAGTTACCATTTGGACGCGACATTAACTATTAGAAGAGCCTTTCCTCGATAGTCACCCAAATTGACGTCATTTCCACGGATATCCTGCAATCAAGATCAAAATTATACACGCAACAACAGTCAAAAGGCGAGGCCTTCATAGTTCTAAGCAATGTTTTCTTTTTTATCCATGAATAGCAGGTTTCTCTAGGAGCTGAAAAAGTGTAGATGTTAATAAAAGATCACAACATAATTGTAGTCTCTGTTTCTGATCTAAAATGGCAACCAACTAAAGCAAAATACCAGAAAATAGATTTGATGAAGTCAGAGGCCAAAAGAGAAGAAAAAAACAAAGTTAAGTACCCCCGTGAACAAGAAACGGGAAAATCATTCTAAAACTGACTACTTGCAGACAAAAGCAGCGAACTTGAGAAAAACTTCAAACTTGCAAACTTTCCTTTCTACCTTCCATGTTTTCCACCAAGAACTACAATGAGAATGGAAACAAGAAACAAAGCTCAACCGTTACCTTGACAGTGAAGTCATAGATGGACTGGGAGGTTTCTTCAGCCATGTTCTTTGCAATGAAAGGAGAGAAGAAGGGTAAGCGTAGAAGATGACTGCAAGGCAATGAAAACAAGAGAACCGCAGTTGGTGAGATGCATGATTCTCGTTATCTATACATAATAAAGAACGCTGACACGACATTTTGCTTGCCTGGAAGACTAATGACACCTATCAAAGGAAATGTTTTCAAAGTGTTGTACAGAAGCAACGGAAACGGTTGTGGGCAACTTAAAGTTACGATATGGTATGCATTTAAGAGGAATGGTTGGCAGGTACAAAGCGCTGGTAGGCTAAGCTAACGCAACATGCCTGTTACTATATTTATAACATGTTCTATCTTCAGGGGGTAGAATAAGGTTAATTGTGTCATTTCATAATTGTGATGAATTATAGTTCAATAGGTCAACTTGTAGTTATTGGGGTACTATCGTATGCCTCAAATGTAGTTAGTAAATTATTAATCATTCAATTATAGTTATTAAACATATATTAGGTAATTCAATTAATGGTTGTGAATATGAAAGTTGTGATTATATTAGTCGATATACTTATGACGTTCTCATACCTGGACAATATAATCAAATCACTATACCAATTTCTATCATCCAAAGATAGTCAAATAAATCATATGTAATATTATATTGATACGATATATTTACTACTTATGATTAGGCCATGAAGATATTCAAATACAACAATAATCATTAAAAAAACATGTATGTAGTACAACAACTGAGACTGTGCATTTGTCTTCTTTTGTACCTGTCATTTTGCCAAAATATATATATACATCAACATATGTATATCAATATTAATAAGAAGTAACTGCAAATATTATTATGCATGTTTCATATATAAAAGTAACCCAGTGGGTTAGTGTGAGTGGTGCATACTCTCATCGCTTAACCAAGAGGTTCCAGGTTCGATCCTTGCCCTTGGGAACGCAGCGAACTCCTGGGCCAGCTGTAGCTCCCATATGGGATGTATCAGGCAGCGAAGGAGGATTAGTCACCGGCTTCGGCCCAGTGGACACCTCCTGGGAGACCAAAAAATATATAAAAGTTATAAGCAATTCGTACAAAGTACTAATATGTTCAATACAAAATAGCAAACACCACTAATCTTATCAAGCTAGATTTCTAACAATCCCATGTGGGAGACGTGTTTTGCAAACACACGTATAGGTAAGCCATTTGTAAGTGGATCTACTAGCATGATAGTTGTAGGCGTATACTTAACAGTAGTGAGGGATTCAACACTTTCTCTTTAACAAGATAGTACTTTATATTAATATGCTTTATGCAAGAAGTACTTGTAGTGTTCTTAGATAAAACTACAATTTTAGAGTTATCACAATACAATTTTAGCGGACTCGAAATAGAGTCTACAATACCTAATGTTGAAATGAAATTTCACAGCCATATACTCTGCCTTCATTGTAAAGGACGTTGTGAGTGTTTGTTTGACACTTTTCAATGATACAGATCCGCCATAGCCTTAAGTGGACGTTTATCATCCATGCATCCTGTATAATCGGTGTTACTAAACTCAACTATATCAAGAGTGTCAGCTCGCTGATAAGTCAACATATGATCCTTGCTACCCTGAAGATACCTTATGACTTTCTTGGCGACTTTTCGATTGCCAAGTTTAGGATCACTTAAGTATCTTCCTAACACGCTTACAACAAAAGCAATATTAGGGTGTGTGCATACTTGAGCATATATCAGACTGCCTATAAGTGACACATAAGGAATGACTTTCATTTAATCTCTCTCTTTATCATTTTGTGGACATTGGGCCTTTGAGAATTTATCACCCTTCACTATTGTTACCTTTCTAGGAGAACAAGAATGCATATTTAATCTTTTCAAGATCCGATCAATGTAAGTCTTTTGAGATAACTGAAGCATCCCATTAGCTCTATCTCAGAGAATCTGAATTCTAAGTACCTAAGAGGCCTTGCCAAGATCTTTCATATTAAAATGGCTAAATAATAGTTGTTTTGCCTCAAATAATATATCAATGTCATTAGGAGCAAGTAGAATATCATCAACATACAGTATCAAGAAAATGAAATTGCTCCCATTGAACTTCCTGTATATACATTGATCAACTATGTATAGCCCCAAAATATACCATAGTTGAAATAATACATGTTTATGAAAGTACATGTGTGATAGGAGTTAAAATTTTGCTATGATTAGAATATGAAAGATATATGATTTGAACTTTTTTGGTCAAGTGGATAATGGTTAGTGAATTGGAATTAATTGATTCCATTAGATAATTGAGGCATTTAAAATGCATATTTATATTAGGAAAACTTTCAAGTGACAAGATAAATTAGTATATGAAAATTTCAATGATTAAGCCTATGAGTTCGTGACATTTGGCATAGTTGATACATTGACAAATGGCATATTTAATAAAGTGACAAGTGACCTAATTGTGGAATTTGGCAGCATTCATTAAGTGAAACATGGTTTAATGGAAGTGTGACAAATAGTAGCTTAAGTGCATGACATATGTGACACATGCAAGAAGACACATGCCTTATGGAGTTAGTGACACCTAGGTGGTGATGAAGCAAGTTTCTACTAGAAACTTTTCTATTTTTCATTTTTTACTCACTTTGCTTTCTTCTCTCCACGAAACCTCCCATCTCTTCTCCACTTTTGGACCTTTTCTGAAGCTTGGATCATCATCTTTGTAAGTTATTTCATCAAGAATCTAGTTGGTGCTGAAAGTTACACCTTAAACTTAGGTATGTGCTAGATGTTTGGAAGCTTGGTTTAGCTGGATTCTTGGAGATAAATTTGAAGTTTAGTAAGGTAAGGGAATTATAAACTTGGTATCCTATGATAACATGTGTTGTTTGATGTTACTGAAATGGGAAAGAATGGAGGTTTGATACATGATGGAAACTGGTTCAGATGAATAGTTCTATTAGACATGTTTTGGTATTTTAGCCATATCTTGCTCTCTAGGTATCCAAATTGGATGAATTTAAATTTGTATTAAACTAGAAACTTATATCTACAGAAGGCGTTGAATTTTGATTTATGTCGCTAAATGTGTCAAAAGTTGGCTTGAAGTTGAGTATCTGGAATCTGTCACTGTTTGTGAACAGTTTGTAGTCATTTGGGGGTAATTTTCAAAATACTGAACCAAATTGCATAACATTGGTGTCAGTAGAAACTTAAGACATAAAGGAACAAATATTTAGAGAATGTTTGGCCTAAATCCTTCATTTTCATTGTCAAAATGATCGTGTAACATTGACCCAAAAGTTTGTTCTGGGGAAAAGCTGGAAGAAAATGATGAAGTATGTGTTTTCACTGAACTTGCTTTCGTATTTTGATTATAACTTGAACTATGGATCTCCAAATGAGTTGGTTCTTAATTCAGATTAAACTAGATACATATTTATAAAACTTTATTGAAGAAGTCTAATTTTAATTTTGTCTTTAAAATTTTCAAATTTTGGTATGAAATTGAGTCTTGTCTTAGGCTATAGCACTACCAGGGACAGAAATCATATCTTGTGGTTTTTGAATAAACTGTATTGATGTAGGCCGAATTAGACTAAGGTGTCTTCACAAAATTTGAAGCTTATTCTCTTAGAGTTAAATTAGTATAAAGTTTGTAATTTTTGGATATTGGAATTGAGAGTTATGAGGTGTACAACTTGGAGGTATGATCATGCATTAGTCAAAATTTCAAATGTACATAGTCTGTGGTATTTTGAGCATAACTCATTGAATACTAAACCAAATTGGATGAACTTGGTATCATTGGAAACCTAAGA
>JAOSBK010000005.1:9161200-9173942 GCA_027568895.1 Erythroxylum shatona | reverse complement strand
TGAATTGTTGTTATATATATATACATAAGTGAGATGTTGTGGAAAAGAAAGATAGGAATCATGAATGATGAGATGTAGTTGACTATAAAGAGTCAAATGAATTAAGGTTGAGAGTTTGATAAATTCCAATAGGTAGTGGAAATTGATGTAAATGATGTTGCATAGAGGAAGTGAAAATGAGAAAATTTTCAAGCTTTTCATGGGGGTAGGAATTGTGTTCTGAATTCAGGAAGAAAATTGGATTGATATAGGTAGAACTAGACAAAATTGTCTTATAGAAAGTTGTAGTTTATTCTCTTAGCTTTCCAACGCTATAAAGTACATAAATTTTGGATATCAGAGTTGATAGATATGAGCATTATAAATTGGTAATGCTGCATAAGATGTATAACATGATAGCTATGGTGAATGATGAGAATTATTGTATAAGATGAATCATTTGAGTTGGGATTTGGGGGATTTATGAAATCAAATTGGTAATTGAATGTTTTAGAAGTGATATTATATTGGAGAAAGTGAATTTGGGAAGATTATGAGTGATTATGGAGTTAGAAAGGAGGATGGAAACATTGGAGAGGCATTGGAGGAGTTTGGGGAACCCCAATGTCCATTAAACGGATATGGATGTCCATTAAACGGACCTTCTCGAATGAAAAAGGACCCCCTGTCTCACCAATGTATGTTAAATGGACATGGATGTTCGTTAAACTGACCTTCTCAAGTGAAAAATGATTCCAAGCCAGTCTATGTCCGTTAAACGGACATTCATTGGATAGATATAGTAAATTGAGATTTTGGTTATCTTAGAGGCAGCATCTTGCTTGAAGTTCTTCATGAAAGTTATAGATATCGAACTCTTGTTTCCAACAGTCTAAACATAACATCAATCCAACATTTGTAGCAAAAGTTATGGCAATTTCTCCAAAACAGGTACAAAATGATTAAGTACATAAACATGTTGGATTCTTTTGGCCATAACTTCGTCATTCAACCTCCGAATGAAGTAATTCTTGAAAAAATAGACTCCTAATGAATTTTTATACTTCTAAACAAAAATTGGTAGCTTTTTGTGTTGAATTGAAAAAGATTGATGGAAATAAAATGAGGGATCGATTGTATGAACATAATCAGGTTATGAACATAATTTGAGATTTTAAGAATATCTTGAGCTATAAAGCTCCGAATGAGGTGGTTCTTGTTTCAAAATAAACTAGGGACATAGAGCTACAATTGTATTGAAGAAGTCAAATTGAGATATTGGTGATTGGCTGGTGTAGGTAAGCCACCCCTGTGAGATGACGGCTAATGAGGGTTCATTGAAATAACCCTTCAAGGAAACCCGCTCACGCTTTCTGACTCCAGATTGTTGAGCTTCGGAAAGGCTTTGAAAATAGGGCCCAACATCTTGTGGTATCAGAGCCCAAAATTGAGATCTTACATGGGCATATTTGGAAATATGTATCAAGTTACATGCATTTTTGACAAGTCTTAGCATGTCGCAGCGACTAATCCCTAGTATGAGTCGCATGTGTAAGCCACACGCATGAGAAATTGTTTAGGGTTTGGGCTGTTAGAATTAATGGGGAAAAAAGAAAGTTGTGGATATTTAGAAATAAGAAATATGACGTAGTTCGATATGTTAGGCATAGATTCAATATTTGTGGTTATGTCAACAAATTTGGTAACGGAATTTTGTTGGGGAAATGTACTTGAATTGATATGGATGTGAAAATATTTTCATGAATTGATTGAAAAAGAAATGAAGATTGTAACACCCCATATTAGTTGTTAGAATATTAAGAAAATTCAGTACATTTTATGCTTTGCATATTTGAATATTTGTTTATTATGTATAAGCATTTTGGACACATACAACATGCATTCATGACATTTTTTCGGGTAAAATGGAATTATAAATTGTGAATAAATTATGGAAATTTTATTAAGAGATTATTAGTATTATTTTGAAATTTTTAGTAAAATATTGAAAGTTGGACCAATCCTAAGGTGACATGTGGACCGATTCAAGATTGACATGTGGCATCATTCATTGTGTGACAAATGGCTTGACATGTTGGTAACATGTGGTAGCTTGCATGAAGGACAAGTGGCTCACATGCATAGAGCCATGTGTCAAATTGGCAGTAACTCACGTAGGCACATGTTTAGGTAAGGAAATTTCTGCAGTTTCCATGTTCTTCATTTGAGTTGTTCTTCATCCACCGAGAACTTCATTGCTGGAATTTGAGCTGAACCAAGGTAAGCGAAGTTAAGTTTCTAAGTTCTGTGGATGCTTTTGATAATGTGTTGTGTATTGGAAATCAGTACATGCATGAGTTGGATGATGTTTTAGGTGTTGAGAATGGGCACTTGCATGAGAAGTTTCAATATTATAGCTTCGGTAATGCCTAGGATGTTTTATCTATACTTGGTGTAATTTCAAAAATATACAGATTATGTATTTGAGATTGGGGGATATGGAAGTTAATTGTGATGTAGTTAAGCGCAAAAAATTGTGGTAAAGAACAGTGTGGATATAGGTTCTGCATTGGTTGTAATTTGAAAGTTAAGTCATGGCAGTAAGAATGGAAAATACGCAGTAGTGAGAGAAAGTGAATAGATAGTTTCGGATTTCTGATGTGTTTATGGAACTGGACTTTTAGTTTATTTGAAGTTATGGAGTTGAAATGGAAGTAGAAGAATTGATTTAAGTGTGTTATATGTTCATTGAATAAGATGGACGTGAGAAAATCTGTGAAAAGAATGAAAGAAGAAGATGATGATTAACGCAGTAGAGTTCGCCGCGACCAACTCTTTTTAGTTCCTCGTGGCCAACTTGGAGGATTTTAGTTCTGTAAAAGTTCATCGTCGCAAACTCTTGAGTTCTCCGCGGCAAACTTTTAAGAAAGGTTGAAGAATTCTGTTATCTGGAAAGTTCGCCGCGGTGAACTTTTGGCTCACCACGGTGAAGTTTCCTGATAGCTTAAATATACTTTGGTATTTTAGGCATAATTTTCTCTATAGTTATCCGAATGGAGTAATTTTTGATTTGGAGTAAATTAGAGACATAAGGATATAAATTGTCTGAAGAGATTAAATTATAATTCTGCCTATAAGAATTTCATATTTTGATTGGAAGTTGAGATAAGAATTTTGATGAAGCTTAAGAATAGCCTAAAATCTTTTGAGTATAACTTTCAGTATACTAAACCAATTTAGACGAACTTAGTATCATTGGAAACCTAAGAAAAAGATAAACAACTTTCTAGAAGGAAGTATTACCTAATTACCTCAACTACTTGATGAGAATAATTGAGAAATGTGGACTCGAAAGTTGAGTGTAAAATAAATCTTGATTGAGAAATTTAGTATGGTTTCTCTTGATTGATAATATGACAAGATTAAGGATAAGAAACCCGAATTTGTCATGAACATGCATTATACATATTCAGTATACATGATTGTGCATAATTGAATTTATAATTATGCACAATAGTAATATGTGCTTGTATTAAATGCTATAGAGGAACACATCGAGCAATCGATTCTAGATATTAGTGGGACGTCAAGACAATAGGCAATAAGGGAGATTTTTGTAAGTAATCTTAGACGGTATTTTGTGTAAGTAATTTTATATGATAATTTTTGTAAGTAATTTAGACAGTAACTTTTGTGAGTAACCTAAGATGGTCTCACCTTAATTTGTTTTGTTTATTACTGAATTGAATTTGATATTGATGAATGTGTATTGAATTGTGTACTGATCTCGGACATAAAGGTTTGAGGTATTAATCGATGAATGTGATATTGAAGTGCTTACCTTACTTTGTTTTGCTTGTTGAGTTTGATTTATGTTGATTGTGTTCTGAATCGAACAATGATTATCCGAGGCATTTGATGCATGTTTATATCATTGGAAGTGCTATTTGCATGTGAATATAATTGACTACTTGCTTTGCACATGTAATGTCTGAAATGACCTTGTTTTGTTTTAAAATCGTTGAGTCCTAGTTGTGGGTAAATAGGTATACCTAGAAGGGTTTGCAGCTATTTATGTGACACTTTGGTGTCTAACACTTCGATGTTTTCTGTCATTGACACTTCAGTGTCTTCTGTTATTGAGACATAAGTCTCTTCTGTGATATGATACTAATTATGGTATCTTCTGTATAAGTCTCGTTACCCACTTCTGTTGACGGATTAGCAGTCATTTGATTGTGTTCTGATATATGTTGGATTTTGAAATAAACAAAATGATGTTTTGAACTGAAGGGATTGTGCCTTCTTTGATACCCAGTGCTATTAACTATGCAATTATTAAAAAATTTAAATATCTTCTTTTGCTATAACTTAATTCAGTATGATTAATTGTCAAACTATGCATAGTTTAGTTATTACTCACTAAGTTATATGCTTAGCACGGTATATTTGCCCCGTGTAGGTTCTGAGCGACGTTTATAAAGACTGGGATGAGACAATCGCAATGACCAATGAAGTCTGAGTTTTGTTTTGAAAATAATGTAAAATATTTGGTTTGATTTTTGGGCTTGTATCTAATATGTATATGTGAATTTGTTTGTAAGTTTGTAACAATGATACTTCAGTTTGGTTTGGATTTTTCAGCGAGTTTGTGTTAAGTACTATGTAATTTAATGTATGTTTGTCTGAATTGTTTACTGGAAGTTTTCGTATGCTTTGATTTGTTTGTACTGTTTTGTGTGGCATTCATATATCCTTTCAGGGGCTATGTGAGTGTTACAAACTACATTCTCCTTGAAACCATTTTCAGTGACAACCATATCAAACTTGAGATACCTCAAGATGCTTGTTTTAACTCATAGATAGACTTCTTGAGCTTGAAAACCATGTGCTCTTTACCAGTCATCTCGAAACCAATTGGTTGAGTAATATAAACATATTTATATGGATCTCCATTCAAGAAGGTGGTTCTCACATCCATTTGATTGAGTTCCAAATCAAAATGAGCACAGGATGAAGTCATTGATAGTGAGGAATTTGTTCAATCATAGGGTCATCAGTAGGAGTGGAAGTGACGGGTATAAGGATTAGAATACATTCTTCTATGAATACAATTTCTCTTGACCCTTGACCTGAACCAAATTCATCTTCAAAATAGACAGCTCTATCTGATTCTATGATTTTGGTCGTGTGAGATAAGAAATAGAATCTAGAATCCTTTGATCCGATGGTGTAATCTACAAAGTAGTCACTAATAGTTTTCGGATCAAGCTTATTAGATTGTAGATTATAGGGCCTTACTTCTGCTTTGCATCCCCAAACATGAAAATGGCGCAATCTTTGGTTCTTACTTTACCATAAATCATTTGGAGTCTTTGGGACTAACTTGCTAGGTACTTGATTCAAGATATAAGTGATTGTTTTCAATGCCTCACTCGACAAAAATTATGGTAAACTAGAATGAATCAACATACACCGCAACATATCAAGAAATGTGTGGTTTCTTCTTTCAGCGCTTCCATTCCGTTGAGATGTTCCTGGCATTGTATATTTTGCTTTAATATCACATTCTTGCAAGTATCTAGCAAAAGGCCCTAGATTCCTTCCACTCTCATCGTAGCACCCATAATACTCTCCACCTCTGTCAGAATTAACTACCTTGATTTTCTTCCCATTTTGAAGCTCAACATTCGTATTAAAAATCTTAAACGCATCCAAAGATTCAGATTTTTCACGAATGAGCTCCACATGATTATACAAAAAAAAGCATCAATAAAAGTGATAAAGTATTTATAACCACATAGCAGGTAGAATAAATGATCCACATATATTAGTATGAATCAACTCCAACAATTCTAAGCACTTGTCTGTTTTGCATTTTTTAATCGTGGTGGTCAACTTTTCTTTAATACAATCAACATAGGCAGTGAAATCTGAAAAATCAAGATCCTGAAGTACACCATCTTTTACCAACCTCTCCATTATGTCTCTAAAAATACGGCCTAATTTATGCCATAACATAGAAGATCTCAAATCCAACCTCATATGTTTGGAACCAACAACACTATTAAGAGAAGAAGAAGAAGCATTAGTAACAACATCATTCAACTTAAGTTTGTATAAATTTTCACATAAAATTTCATTTCCCACCAAAAGAGAGTCATACAAAGTCAATTTTTTAGTTCCAAAAAGAAGACTATAACCTAGTATATCCAAAATAGATACATAAATCAAAATCCTCCTAATAGAGGGTAAATAAACAATATCATGTAACTCCAAAAGATGTCATGTATTCAACTGTAGTCTAACTGTCCCAAAAAATTTAACTTGGACTTTGGTATTGTCTCCCATGTACATATGTTGCTCAGAACTGTCGACCTTCTTTGACTTGTCAGTTTCTACAAGGAATTCATAACGTGAATTGTTGCTCAAGTATCTAACTACCAAGTATTTGAGGGCACATCAGTAATATTAGATTCTAAACAAACCATCACAAGACAATTACCTTTCTTCTCTATGTGAGCTTTGAGCTTTCAGCAATCAGCTTTCTCGTGCCCAAAATTTTGACAAAAGTTGCATTTCTCTTTGAAAAATTTATTCTTCTGACTAATAGAAAATCAGCCCACCTGTCCACTTCCTTTAGGACTAACAACTATCTTTTTGAAAAGCTTTTGGTCACTTAAGCTATTAGAAGTGAACTTTTTCTTTTGATAATTGTTGTGGTTTGTTATCATGGAGATGCTTCTTGCCCTTCCCTTTTTCATATCACCCTCTTTCTTAACAAGAATAATAGTCATCTCTTCAATAGTTCATTGCTCTTTTTGAGCATTATAGCTTGATCTGAGCGAATCAAATTTGGAAGGAAGAGTCCTTATCACAAAGCATACCATGTAATCCTCACCAAGATCCATATCCATAGCCTTAAGCTTATGGTAACAACTCATGAGCTTTTCGATGTGAGCCCTAATGTCACTTTACCATCGTAAATGGCATGATGAAGCATATTCAAGTAATCATTGTTCTCATTATTTGAGAACTTCTTGTACTTCTTCTTAATGGTAGCAAGAAAATCCATTGCACTATCAACCTCAGGAATACTATCACGAATGGATTCATCCATGTGATACCTCATAATCATCAAGCAACATCAGTTAGAGTATTCCCATTCCTTATAGGATTTCTTATCCTTTTCAGTAGCATCATCAACGGGTTGAGGTGGTGCATCAATTCTTAAGGCTAACTCCATTCACATGATAGTCAAATTTATCATGAGAGATTTAACCACTGCTTATGGTTCGTTTTATTCAGCATTAAGATGGTAGAAACTCTCAGATTGCTTAAAGCTGAATGAGAACCAAAAGCAATAACCATGATATGCATGTTAAAATAGAATCATGCAAATATAGAACTCATTCAAATGTACGAATAATTTATTAAATATTACAATCAAATCATCAATGTACTATTGAAATGATAGAAAAATTATGCGGTTCATAATATTTCAATAAAAATTATTCACCATATTAAGCATCCTATTAAGTATTAATTATCAACAAAATAATTAATTAGTCGTATGGATCTTAATGTTATTTTAGAGGAAAAACACAAAATTTAAACATATATTAATATTTAAAAGTTCCTCATTACAAATAGTTTCACATGCTCAATTTTATGATAGGAAAAGATAAGCATTCACTATTGTCAACAAATAATCATATTTATGCCACAATAAGATTAAAAACAATTAGAATTATAAGATAAAAAGCACCGATTAATCTTATGCATAAATATATGAAAAGATAGAATAAAAATGGAGAAAAAAGATGAAAAATGGTCCAAATATAACCTTTCATATGCCCCCACGTGCCATTGTACAAAAAAAATTATGATTATTATTTATTTTCATTATTATTATTATCAAGGTCTGGGACAACGCCGTATCTGACGTGCCCTGACCCACCTGAAACTCGGCGTCCAGTTGCCCATTTTCGATGAGACTTGACGATTTTTTTCTATTTTTCATGCTCTATCGATTTCCAATACCCATTTCAGCCAAAAATACTCCAAAACGTGAAAGCTTCTAACCCATTTTGTCCATTACCAAACCCTTGGAAAATTTAAAAAAATCTCACCCAAAAACGAGATTCATATGCCCAAAACAAAGTTAAAAGTCAATAACAATAACCAACAACAAGTTCTACACCTTCAATGCATCATTTCAAGATCATTCGTAATAAAAAGCACGTTTGAAAAAATGAGTTTATACCTGCAGAAATTCTAAACTGTTGTATTTCACTCACATTTCATCAGTACATAGATACAAGTATATATAGAAATAGAGAGGGCTACTCTAGGATACTAATATCTTTACATAATATCTTAATATCTATACATAATATCATATTTGATTTCCTAACTATTTAGGAGTCAATAATATCGAGGAAATATCCAACTGGATATTTTCCAACACTCCCCCTCAAGCTGGCTTGTATATGTCATCCATAGCCAACTTGGTAACCAGAACATTGAACTACCTCTTGTGTAATGCCTTTGTAAGAATGTCAGCTACCTATTGTGATGTTGGAATATAGTGAACACAAATTAATCCTTCTTCAATCTTTTCCTTGATGAAGTGCTTGTCAACCTCACCATGTTTTGTTCTATCATGAAGAACAGGGTTGTGAGCAATTGAAATTGCGGCTTTGTTGTCGCAACACACTTTCATAGGAAATAAAATAGGAATTTGTAGTTTCTTCAATACCTTTTAATTCAAAGGACTTCATAAATTTCATGTGCCATTGAACGAAACTCAGCTTCGACATTGCTTCTTGCAACAACACTTTATTTCTTACTCCTTCAAGTTACTAAGTTATCACCAACAAATGTGCAATAACTTGAAATTGATCGTCTATCTGTAGCACTCCTTGCCCAATCAGCATCAATACAGACTTCTATTTGAAGGTTGTTCTGCTTATGAAACATTAAACCTTGCCCAGGAGTTCCTTTTCAATATCTTAGTATCCTATATACATCATCCAGATGTTTTTGGCCTGGTGAGTGCATAAATTGACTCACTAAGCTCATGACAAAGGCTATATTAGGTCGGGTGTGTGACAAGTATACCTCCTAACTAGTTACTAGTATCTCTCCTTATTAATAATGTTTTTAGGTTGAACTGGTCTTAAATTTACATCAATCTCAATAGGAGTATCAGCTACCTTGCATCCTAGTAATTCAGTTTCATTCAATAAGTCCATAATATTTTTCCGTTGGTTCACAAAAATTCCATCCTTGGATCTAGAAAATTTCATTCCTAGGAAGTATTTTAGAGATCCAAGATCTTTAATCTCAAATTCTTTGGCTAATCTCTTCTTCAACTCTACTATTCCAGATACATCATCTCCTGTTATGACAATGTCATCTATATAAACAATAAGAATCGATTGCATATCTACCTTGGACTGCTTGTAGAATAATGTATGATCAGTTTAGCTTTGACAATAGTCGTAGCTCTTCATAGCCCTTCCAAACCTGTCAAACCATGCTATAAAGAACTGTTTTAGTCCATATAAAGACTTCCTTAACTTGCACACCTTATTTCTCCTACAGGTATCCTCAAAAACCTAGGGGTAAGCTCATAAAGGCTTCTTCTTCTAGGTCTCCATTAAAAAATGCATTTTTTACATCTAGTTGATCTAAAGTCCACTAAAAATTTACAGCCAAGGATAGCAATACTCGAATTGTATTTACCTTTGTAACAGTAGCAAATGTCTCTTGGTAGTCAATAACATAGGTTTAAGTAAATCCCTTAGCAACTAATTTTGCCTTCAACCTTTCCACACTACCATGGACCTTAAACTTAATAGTGAAAAGCCATTTGCAACCTATCAAACTTTTATCTCTAGGAGAGTTCACAAGTTCCTAAGTTTTATTTTTCTCAAGAGCATTTACTTCTTCCATAATAGCTGATCTCCAATCTGGATCTTAAAGTGTTTCCTAAATGTTTCTTGGAATAAACAGATTAGTGATTTTAGAGATAAACGATTTATTTTTGGGTGATAGTTTCCTATAAATAGGTACTTTGATATGGGATGATTAGTGCAAGCTTGTTTCCCCTTTTTAAATGCTATGGGTAGGTAATTATTAGCAGAGAGCTCAGTAGGAATATCACTTATAATTTGTGGGTTAGTAGGTATAAGTTGATCATTACTAGACACAATAAGGGGTAAAGTAGCATAAGGGTTACCTGAAATGTTCCCAGGTTCCTTCTTCGAGGGATTTGAGAGGCTATGCATTGTAGGTTGTTCTCTACTTCTTAATTGAGTCTTCCTCTTGCTATAAACATGAAGCTTAGTATTTTGTTCATTAGGAGTGGACAGTAGTATTTCTCCCCTTACGGATGAATCGGGATTTCCTGGCATGAACAGATTAGAAGTTGTATCTTTGGCTTCATTATCAAAAATTATATTTTGATTAATAATGACCGTAGTTAGGGGAATAGGAGTAATGACCCAAAAATTTCCTGCTTCATTAGAGTTCTCTCCCTGAAGATTTTTTTTTTATATTCTAGGAATGTGACATCCATGGAGACAACAATTTTTTAAGTTAAAGGATTGTGGCACTTATAACCTCGTTGACTAGGAACATACCCAATGAAGACATATTTTTCAGCTCTTGGATCTATTTTGGAGTTTCCCCTATTTGAGTTGTGAACATATGCAGTACACCCAAATACCCGAAAAGGAAGAGTAGAGTAAAGTCTATCATTATTTAAACATATCTAAGAGTGTTTCATAATGCAAAACACAGCTAGACATTCGGTTAATTAAGTATGATGCAGTCAAAACAACCTCACTCCAAAGGTATCTTGGCACATTCATTGTAAATATAATGGATCGAGCGACTTCTAGTAAATGTTTATTTTCCTCTCACGATACCATTTTGTTGAGAAGTGTCAACACACGTAGATTGGTGAACAATTTAGACTTAAGAAATTTCCCAAGGACTTCATTAAAATACTTGGTACCATTTTCAGAGTGAAGTATACCAATGCGTGTGTGAAATTGAGTTTTTAACCATATTATAGAAGTTTTGAAAGATTTGAGCAACTTTAGATTTTCACGTATTAAATAGACTGAACATAACTGAGTATGATCATCAATAAAAGTTACAAACTATTTTTTCCTGGTAAGAGTTTTAACACAAAGTGGACCCCAAACATCACTCTGAAGTTTTGGATAAAATGCACTGGTAAGAGTTTTATAGGGTAAGGAATCTTATGACTTTTGGATAAAATGCACTGCTCACAATGAAGTTTTGAACAACTACAAACTTAAACAAATGAGGTAAAAGTCTTTTTAGATAAGAGAAATTAGGATGTCCTAATCTATTACGCCAAAGCAAAATCTGTTCTTTAGCAGAGGTAGAACGAATACTACTTAAGCTAAGAGCTTCTTTATTCTTCAAGTTATCATCAATTAAGTAGTAGAGACCATCTATCAACTTAGCATGGCCAATCATCTTCCTCGAAGTTAGTTCCTAAAAACATAATATGAGTCAAAAAATGTATGTTACAATTAGAGTCACGGGTTAGTTTGCTTATGGATAGCAGATTACAAGCTAGTTTTGCAACATGTAGGACAAATTTAACACAGATATTTAAAGATAGAGTTACTGAACCTTTACCAGCTACAGTAGAAAATGATCCATCAGCTATGCAAATTTTTTCATGACTAGAACAACGGTCATAAGTATGAAATAAATTAGAAGAACTAGTCATATGGTTAGATGCTCCTGAATCAATGATCCAAGGAGCAGACTTATATGGAAAGGAACATGATCATGCTATAAAATCCCTACCAGTTTGCGCCACAGAGTTATTTGAAGCACTTGAGGATTTAGTTTTAGGTTTCAGAAGCTTCAGAATGTAGTTAATTTGCTCTTGTGAGAACTGTCCAGCATCTATCTCATGTGTTGATAGGATTTTGCGTGATTCATAGTGAGTTGAATCACTAGAGGAAGTTTTATTAAATTTATCTTCATGTAATCCCTTCCAATTTATTGGCTTTCCATGGAGTTTCAGGCATGTTTGAGTATGCTGTGCTTTATTGCAATAGTCACACCAAACTCGTGACTTTTCCTCAGTCGTCCTAGTACGAACAGTAGTATTCCTAGCAACTAGTGCTGTGTTTTCAATAGTAGAAGTAGAATTTTGTTTGCTAAGCGTCACAAACTGTCTGCTTTCTTCACGTCAGACTTCTGCAAAGACTTCTCCAATGGAAGGAAGTGGTTGTCTTCCAATAATCATGTCTCTAACCTCATCAAACTCAACATTAAGTCCAATTAAGAACTTAAAAATTTGGTCATCCTCTACTGTTTTCTGAAAATAGTTACAGTCATAAGGGGATTTCCATTTATAGTCATTAAACAAGTCTAAGTCTTACCACAAACGTTTCAGAGAATTAAAGTACTTAGTAATACTATTCTCACCTTGGTAGATCTCACCCAATTTGAGAGTTAGTTCATACACTTGGGATTGGTTTCCCAAATTAAAATACATCTGATTCACGTAGTCCCATTGTAACACCCCACTCCCGCAAGACCCGAACCCGACATCGAGGGTGATATCCGAGTCCGTGCCCCGCGAGGGTGGCGTGCTACATCACTCAGTCAAAACCCAGTATAAATTTTTTTCTTAACACATACACACACATATTGTAATTTATGCGGAAAACAATTTTCATAAACAATTTAATGGCCTTGG
>JAOSBK010000005.1:9114826-9149507 GCA_027568895.1 Erythroxylum shatona | reverse complement strand
CTTAATTTTTAACTCTATTTCAATCAACTCATCCACTTAATCAGTCATATTACTAAGTCAAATTATCACTCAAGGTTCGGGGTCCAACACGAGGTGGAACACGATCTGTGCTATCAATGTGGGACTCTAGTTTGTTGCCTTCAATCAGTGGCAATACCACAGATTCCCAAACCAAGTAGTTGCTACGATCCAGCTTGATCGCAGTGGTTTGGTTAGAGGAGCTAAATAAGGTGTAATTTTTTAGGGTCGAAGAAGATGACCCAGTAGGCTCAGAGGTTGCAGACGAAAGTGACATGACGGAAAAGAAGGTATTGCTCTAATACCAAGTAAGAAAAATAAGAACGTGGAGAATAAAATATTCTGAGCTCACGCTATTCTACTCAGCTTTTCTTATTATTTATAGTATTGTGTACAGTATGGTAGTACAATGAATCATAACAAAAATAACAAAAGCTGTACATGTCTCGACACGCAAGGAGAGAGAAGAGGATATTTGTACAGATGAAATAATGAGGAATATATTTTTGTTACGTTCTAACACGAGCATAGAGAACTCATCGTAGTTTCTGTCTGAGAATTGTATATACCTTGCTCCGGCAACTCCAATGACCTCTTCAGTTGATAACTTACCTCCAGGCCCTGAACAAGCTTTATCTTTACCATCATCGGATTGGTTCAGGTTCAATTTCTTAATTCCACTACCATAACTGTTAAGAAGCTCTAACGATGACGACACAGCCGATGGCTGTAGCAAGTGATCTTGACGGTGTTTGAAGATGTTCTCTAGCTTTCTGATATCATGTAGTGGCTGTGATGGTACTGGAAAACACGATCCTAAGTAATCATCTAATGACTGGTAGTTTGACTTCGGCGGTGGTTGAGCCAGCTCTTGCTGATCTTTAAAGAAATGCAGCTCCTTGCTAGCTACGCCATCTCCACAGTTACCGCGTTCAGGACACAGAGAATGTGACCGTCTCGGCTCCTCCATTAAAGAGAAATGGTCTTGGCTTCTTTTCTTTTCTTTCTCGTCTCTTCGGGGAGGACTATTATGACCATCTTGGAATCCATTGGAGTCGAATGAATTGGAAGAGAACAACGGATTTGCCATCTCAAAATAGAGACTCTAATCGAAGAATTCAAACACAATTGAGACAACAAGGTGTTGTTATATGTAATCTAAGTGGTAGTCTCTACTTGTGGTGGATCACATAATCTTTTATGGTAATTGTCGAAGTAACAGAACGACAAAAGCATATGAAAAGGACTGTACCGATGATGCTGATATATTGATGTTAGACACCACGACCAAAGTTAAATAATAATCCAAGAAGCACGGACACGGACACGGGACATGGCACGGACACGGACATGGGGACACACCAACTTCTAAAATTTGGTAGACACGGACACGGCATATATATATATTATAAATTTTAAAATTAAGAAAAAAAAATTCAGAATTGAAGCCATTGAAAGGTGAACCATATCCATTAAAATAGTGTGTTACACCAGGTGGAACTGACAATGAATCAAAGAAGAAATTCCTCAGACATACTGAAGTTAAGAGAACCCAACACACGACTTTAGTCTTGCGTTTCCCATTACACACGACTCTGAAAATCATGTGTAATGGAAACGACTTTGGATGGGAAAGCCATCCAAAGACGTTGCCGCACCAGTCACCACAAAGAAGGGATAACGTCCACAAAGAAGGGATAACGTTAACGAACCTGAATGACTTTATGAAGACAACGTTGTATGATGAACCAGCGTAGATGTGAAGGAGGCAGGAGCAGATGGAAGCTAGCGTCGTCCGAAGAAAAGATGGAACCACTGTAGAAGAATTTGAGAAAACAAGGAGGAGAGACGTTGGCTGGAAAACCACAGAGAATTTGAGAAATTCTAAATAAGGAAGACTATCGTGTAACTAAATAATTTTTTTAATAATTCATAAAAATGCTACGAGCCATATTAAGACGTGTCCGAGCCATTTTTTACCGTGTCCGAGCTGTGTCCGCGCGCGTGTCTTAGCCGATGAAAATAAATTTTTTATTATGACACGTACGGACACGTGTTCGACATGTGTCCGTGTCGGACACGGTTCTATTTTGCCTTATCCGTGCTTCATAGGGAGCAACTGATAGGCTGGTTGAGAACCCCCGTCCTGGATTAAGCTCAACATTGATGGGGTTTACAAATCTTTATGGTCATGGGTTGCATCAGGTGCGGGACAGTGATGGAGATGGGTAGGAGGTTTTACGCACAACATTGGTTTCTATACCTCTATCACTGCAGAGCTATAGGAAGTTTTCAATGGATTGATGCTGGCGTGGGATCTTAGCTGCAGGCAAATTGAGGTAGAGGTGGATTCATTAGTTGCTATCAATATCCTCTCACCCTCACGGTCTCAACAGGACATGTAGAGTTCTTTAGTTCGAGGCATATAGAATTTGCTTGCTAGGGATTGGAATATAAGGACTCGTCATGTATATAGGGAGGGTAATAGACTCATAGATTGGCTCACCAACTATGCTCAAGAATTTGAGGTTGGACTCTATATATTTTTTTTGTGTAAAGGGAAAAATACACAGAACACTAAATGAGACGGGGAAAACAGCGCCCCGACAGATCCTCTAAAAGGAGAGGAAGGCACCCTAGGGGTGTAACATCAAAATAGGTGATACCAATGTCCTCCGGACCTGCCTGGGTAGCCAACCAGTCTGCGCATCTGTTGCTCTCTCGATACACGTGTCGATGAACAACAGACCAATTCCTGTTGAGAAGTTCCAGGATACCCATGACAAGAGGATTGCCCGACTGAGAGCGGGACGGCACTGAAGAAAGGAGCTGGTGCACCCCCAACGAGTCGACTTCCAGCTCTATCCGACGAAAGCTCAACCACCAAGCCAGGGAGAGGCCCGTGTAGACAACCCAGAGCTCCGCTGACTGCGCTGAGCACCACCCTATAAGCTGGGAGAATCCGCCTAGCCAATTGCCGTCGCTATCTCGGAGGAGGCCACCTGCCGAAGCCGTGAAATGTGTGCGAAGACAAGCCTCATCGGTGTTCAGCTTGACCCACCCAGCCGGCGGGCTATTCCACCCGATCTGGTGCTCCTGGCGAGACCGGAAGCCAGTAATGCCCAGATTGGGCCTCTCGAAGGCCTTCTTGACCTGATCTGCAAAAGACAAAATAATAAAGGAAGGTGAGATGGGTCACACAAAATCAGAGTGAAAAATTGCCTTGTTCCTCCAAGTCGAGAGGAACCAGCTGGTCAATCCAAAAATAAGCGCCCAAGCCTGGCCTTGCACACGCCTACTCTGGAGAAGATTGGAATGCAACCAATCCCGAACGGGAAGAGCAAACGAAGCCGAAGTGAAGATATCCGACTGGATGGAGGCCCACACTCGGCAGGCTAGTGGACAGTCTCGAACAACATGAAGGGAAGATTCTTCCTAGGAACAGTGGGGACAGGTACCGTCGGTAGTGAGATGACGACGCGCTCTCTATTGGTTACTTAGCAAGCGATCCTTAGCTAGTAACCATAAAAACGATCGTACACGCTGGGGTTCCGACCACTGTCATACGGCCCTCCAAATCCTGTGCGGATTGGTAGACTCGTGTCCTAGAAGCATTGCGTATGCAGAGGCCACGGTGGTTTTACAGATGCCTTCAGTGGGTGGTTTCGGTATCCTAGTAGAGGATATAGTTGGGATTTCATTCCCTATAATTTTGGCTTAACGCTACTGTAACTTCTCTCCTTTTAATCAAAAAAAAAATTTAGATGCTAAAATTAATATATTTATTATTGATTTGGTGTCACGACGGCGTCGTTTGAAAAGCTGCAAAACAGTGAAACTAGCTTAGATCTTAAGCCCAAAGCATCGTCACAAAGTTCTCTAAACCCCAGCTCTTTCTCTTCACTCTACGCAACCGCCATCCACTCCGGCAATTCTCAGCTCTCCGACCTCGGCGTCATGGAGGAGGTCTGCGAAGGCAAGGACTTCTCATTTCCAAAGCAGGAGGAGAAGGTCCTGGCTTTCTGGGCCGAAATCAGAGCCTTCGAGACCCAATTGACCCGAACTGAATCCTTACCCGAGTACATTTTCTACGACGGCCCTCCCTTCGCTACCGGCCTTCCTCACTACGGTCACATCCTCGCCGGCACCATCAAGGACATCGTCACCAGGTTCCAAACCCTCACGGGCCACCACGTGACTCGAAGATTCGGTTGGGATTGTCACGGCCTTCCGGTGGAGAACGAGATTGATAGGAAATTGGGGATTAAGAGGAGAGATGAGGTCTTGAAAATGGGTATTGATAAGTACAATGAGGAGTGTAGGAGTATTGTGACTAGGTATGTGGAAGAATGGGAGAAGGTGATTACTAGGACTGGGAGATGGATTGATTTTAGGAACGATTACAAGACTATGGACTTGAAGTTTATGGAAAGTGTTTGGTGGGTTTTTTCTCAGCTCTTTGACAAGGGCCTTGTTTACAAGGGTTTTAAGGTTGGTGTCATGCTTCAAAATTCAATCTTGAAGTTGTCTGTTTATGTTTGACATTTGATCTCTTATAAAAGAACGATGTTTTTTCTTACTTTAGCATCCATTAACTTGCTAATGTGCCGTTACCCTTGAACACACAGGAGAAGGCAGCTTGGGATTTAACGTGTTGGTAATTGTGTTTCTTGCAGGTCATGCCATACAGCACTGGTTGTAAGACTGTGCTTTCAAATTTTGAAGCTGGTCAGAATTATAAGGTTTGTTTTCATTTTTGGTTTCAGGATGATCTTTTTCTAAGTTGTGTGTGTGTGTGTGTTTTTTTTTTTCTCTTTAGGCTGCTAGACGGTGTTGATATTTTGATACTACGTAATTTTTGACGACACTGGTATAACAGGATGTACCTGACCCGGAGATAATAGTGACCTTTCCAATTGTTGATGATCCGCATGGTGCAGCCTTTGTAGCTTGGACAACAACACCATGGACGCTTCCCAGTAATCTTTGCCTCTGTGTTAATGCAAATTTTGACTATGTGAAGGTTGGTTGCCTTCAACTTGTTCAGAGGGTTTTTCTTTCGATTAATAGGTTGTTAACTTTTACTAAACTTTGTGCGTATCATTATTTTCCAATTAAAATTGTTGCCTTGCATTGCAATTTTTGTTGTCTTGGATTATATTTAATTTGTAGTCCCTAAGTAATTTCGATCATTGTTCCTCAACGCGCCCTTGAGCCTTGTATTCCTGTTAAATAACTCAAGCTTGTTGTTCATATATTGATTTAGACTCCTGATCATATACTAAAGGCATTTGCATATGTTTCAGCCAATCCTTAAACATTCTTGAGGCTTTAAACATGAGTAATGTGGCACTGGAATTGATTTCTGTGATGACTTCTTGTTTAGATATACAATTTCAAAAAGAATTTCTTATCCTTTTTCTTGGGAAATTCAGAAAACAACAGTACATGTTTTACAATTGAATTACTAGTGAAAACTGTTTACTGGATGTCCTTTCTGCAAATTTATGTTTGGTAACATATGTTTGAAAAATAAAATTCAGGTGCGCAACAAGTACACTGGAAAAGTCATTGTGGTTGCTGAATCTAGGCTGTCAGCCATTCCTGTTGAGAAACCGAAATCAACAGTAGCAAATGGATCTGCCAGTGATTCTAAGGCATCTAAGGGCGGGAAGACTGAAAACTTGATGGATTCTTACCAAGTGTTAGAGAAAGTCAAAGGCAGTGAATTGGTGCAAAAGAAGTAAGCACTTCTGTGACTTGTTTTGAACTCCTTTTTAATTCCCTCTATATGTGCTTTAAACAAATTTGAGCATCTTTGTAAGATTATTATTCTTTTTTACACTCTTTTTTTTATTTGAATATTGTGCGTAAGCACCATTCTTAGACAAAATTTTAAAAATAAACAGATTGTTAGATATTGTTCATTTTAAATTGAGGTTGAGGGAGTAGCTTTGTGGTTGGCATTCCCTCCTCAAGATCAAGTGGGTTTGGGTTCAAATCTTCACTTGGATGGGTTGAGCTTTAGGAAAGGGCCTTGTTTTGTAACTAAAATAGCTTTTCAATTTACAAAAGAAAGACTGATCAAATGTGTATTTTTTGGATGATAAGATATCAATAGTCTAAGCAAGAGTACACATTGCAGGTATGAGCCACTTTTCAATTATTTCATTGAATTCTCTCAGACGGCATTTCGGGTTGTTGCGGATAGTTATGTGACTGATGAAACTGGTACTGGAATTGTTCACTGTGCTCCTGCATTTGGTGAAGATGATTATCGTGTTTGCATTGAGAATCAAATAATCAATAAGGTCTGTTGCACTGTTTTTTTGCTTCAAATTGTTAGTTTCAATTATGTTGCCAACAAACAAGTAATTTTTTCTGTTTTCTTATGATTCAAGCATGAAAGGACTATACTTATAACTTACACCCATTTTTTCTCTACAAATGGGGTATAGGTCTGCTATGAGCGCATGCTTTTCCTAAGTTTTGACACCTGTGGGTATAAATTCTTGATTGAAACATACTTGTTATGTTGGCTAACAATGCCATGGTAACATGCATTTCAAATAGCTATTCAGCTCATTCATTCAGGTTTTAAGACCATATGCTAATCATTGATGTTCTTAATTAAAGCTATGACTGAGCTATACAGGTCAAAAGCCTTGTGGAATGACTCCTGTTATTTCTCTTCATTTTTATATTCTCTTGTGAGAAGATTGTACTGCTGTGCAATTTTTGTTATCTAATGCAAATTATTGTTGGCAATTGGGCATGATTTATGAACTCTGTGGTTCCTTTCTATACCTCCTTTTTTTTTTCCCTATTCAATTCTGGCTAGTTTATTTCTTGCTTTATCTTATAATGGATTACTTTCATTTTTGGAAGCATAGGGTGAGAATTTAATTGTAGCTGTTGATGATGATGGCTGCTTTACTGAAAAGATTACTGATTTTAGTGGGCGCTATGTCAAGGATGCAGACAAGGATATTATTGAAGCAGTGAAGGTTAGTTGTTCTCATTTTGATGTTCTGTAGGGTTGATTATATCATGAATGGCTCTTTACTTAACTACCCTTGCGTCTAATATTGCTAAATAATAATCAAGAATTTACATGGTTTTATGAGCTCTTTAGTTGATGGGCCAATGCAAAAGATTAGGATTCAGAACTGTGGATTTTTATAATTGATCTTTTGATTTCACTGTCATATGCTCTTACATACTTTGTCACTCAATGGAAATTTGTGATGTTCAGGCAAAAAGCAGGCTTGTTAAGTCTGGAAGCTTTACTCACTCTTATCCATTCTGTTGGAGATCTGATACACCTCTTATTTATAGAGCTGTACCGAGCTGGTAAGTGAATTTTCCTACAAAATCTTGAATCTCTTTATGCTCTTACCTTGTGTCATGCTTGCAAGCCATTTCATTCTGAAATCCTATGATTTTCTTTTAGTTGTTATTTATTAAGTTTCATATATATATATCAAATCTAAAGGAAACTTGTAGCATTAAATAATCAATCCTCAAGTTGAGAAAATTATTTTGGCTAGACATGACAAGAGTTTATCAACATGAAAGTTTATTGCATTTGTTACTAGTTTTGATTACATATGCATATATGAATATACTATCTATATCTTTTCTTTTTAGTTTTTTTTTTGCACCTTCATAATGGATTCCTATTTCCTGCTGCTTGTTAATTGAGCTGTATGGCTTAATTTATCACAAAGGTTTGTCAGAGTGGAAGAATTGAAAGCAAAGTTGTTAGAAAGCAACACTCAGACATATTGGGTACCTGATTATGTGAAGGTTAGATTTTTTTTTCTTCTTGTCCATCCTTAACTTGCATCCATTTGCCCATGAAATAAATTTTTGGAAACAATTGGGGTTGCTTTATGCAATCTCAACTTGACATGTTGGAGGTTGGACTTTTAGTTATTGATGCAATGACTATATCTCCTAGGTACCTCAAGGCACTAGGATTCTTGTTTCTGATAGCTAAAGTTACTTCCATGTATGTTGCGTTTGATCTGAAAAGTGAGAATCTGGAATTTCTTGGAAGCTAATGACATGCATTCAGTTATTTTAAGTTGTATAGCAACTGCTATGTGCATCTAGATGCACAGAATATGTTTCTCCCTTTTTTATGGTACATCCTTCCGGTAGTTACTATGTCTTGTGCATATAGTTTTGGGTCTTTCTTCACCTCCTTTTATGTTTTTATGATGTAGGAGAAAAGATTCCACAATTGGCTGGAAAATGCTAGAGACTGGGCAATTAGTAGAAGTAGATTTTGGGGCACTCCTCTTCCTGTATGGATCAGTGAGGATGGTGAAGAAATTGTAGTGATGGATTCTGTTTCTAAACTTGAAACGCTCTCCGGTCAGAAGGTTTATTCTTTCTTTTCTGTCCATGACATCTTCATTTTGGTTATTAAATTTATGGTTTCTGCAGAAATTCTGAACAGTTGTATTTTTATTCGCACTTGATCAATACATATACAAGTATATATAGAAATAGAGAGGCCTATTCGAGGAAACTAATATCTGTACATAATATTCTAACTGATCTAATTTGCTAACTTTTAGGAGTCAATAATATCTGGGAAATATCCAGTTGGATATTTCCCAATACTCGCCCTCAAGCTGGCTTGTATATGTCTTCCATAGCCAACTTGGTAACCAGAACATTGAACTGCCTCTTGTGTAATCCCTTTGTGAGAATATTAGCTACTTGTAGTGATGTTGGAATATAGGGAACACAAATTAATCCTTTTTCAATCTTCTCCTTGATGAAATGCTTGTCATTTTTCAACCTCAACATTTTTTGTTCTATCATGAAGAACAAGGCTGTGAGCAATTGAAATTGTAGCTTTGTTGTCACAATACTCTTTCATAGAAACTGAAATAGGAATCTGTTCCTCCAGTACCATTTTATTCCATAAAACGTCACAAATTCCATGCCTAGCTCCTGAAAGACACAATGTGAAGGAAAAAATGTTAAACTGCAATTTGAATTTGTGGTTAATTTTTTAATGGAAGTAAGGTTTGCAAATAGCTTGGGAACATGGAGGACATGTCTTAGTGTAAGGTGCTTGTTTATCTCCTTGACCGGCTACGGTGGTGATAGATCCGTGAGCTATTGTGATCTTTTTATGGCTACAGCTGGGGTTATAATAGATAAAGTATTTAGAGGAACAAGTCATATGATCTGTTGCTCCAGAATCAATTACCTACATAGGAGAGGAATTTCTTTCTAAGGCATTAGGATTAGAAGAAGAAGCAATACCTGAAAACGCCAATGAGCAAGTACCTGTTGAGGTTGGCTTCTCAAAGGACTCCACAAAAGTTTTTAGTTTCTCCATTTCTTCGGTATTGAACTCAGGAATAGGTTTTTTTGAATTTCCTTCCTTAGTTGACAAAGTGCTCACCATGTGTGCTTAAGTTCGGTTGTTCCCACTCCGACTAGGCTTGCCATGAAGTTTCCAACATTTTTCCTTAATATGCTGATGCTTCTTGCAGTATGTACAGCATAGGGAATCTCGATTAAAAGGTTTGGATGAGTCCACTCTAGTAACAACTATAGGATTGTTAGCCTCCTTCAATTCCGTGGGCTTGATAATGAGTGCAGAACCATCTCCTCCTTGTGGTTCAAGCATAACACTTCGACGTCCCTCTTCTGCACGTATAATAGCGATCGTCTCATTTAGAGATGGTAGGTCTTGTTTTCCCAAAATCTGCACTCTTACAGCATCAAATTTCACGTTTAAACCTACCAAAAAATCATAAATACGATTCTTTTCCACAAAACGCTTCAGAATCGCTGCATCTTCACTACAACGCATTTGGATACATTAATAATGATCCATCTCTTGATACAAGCTTTGTAAGAGACTCGAATATTTAGTGACAGTCCAAGTCTCTTGTTTAGTGGCTGAAACTTTCGTCCCAATCTCGTAAATCTGTGCAGCATCATTAACTTTGGAATAAGTCTGCTGAATAGCTTCCCAAATCTCCTTGGTAGTTCCGAGGAACATACATGTGTCACTAATCTCTGGCAGCATTGAGTTCTATAACCAAAACATCACTATGGAGTCTTGTTCATCCCATGCCGCAAATTTTGGATCATCCTGTGAAGGACCAGTGCCCATTAAATGGCTCAATTTCCCTCTCTCCTTTAGGAATGTGCGTAGCAATTGTGACCACTTTAAATATTTCTTCCCATTCAATTGGTATGCAGCTTGAATATTCTGCAAATCTCCAGGTATAACAGTAGCAATATTCTCAACTGTAGGGCTGATTATTCCAGCATAACTGCTAGGTGATTCAGACATGATTGATTAGGAAAGACTAAGGAAAGGGGCATCAAAATTTGAGTGATAAGGCTAGGACGTTGAGAGGGATAGTGGAGATGAGGCTCTCGGTCAGTATGGCCAGAGAAAAATTTAGAGTTTTAGGAAAGAGCCAACAGCTCTGATACCATAATAAATATTGACAGAGAAGAAGAATAATTTCATTCTCATAAAAACGTAGGTCACAGTCATAGTCTATATATATATACAATTGTCTATACTAAATATAGTGACAGATTCCGTTAAGATACATGAAAATCTGTATCCTATTCTAATCCCTAGAAGTCAGGGATTTATATGATTTCTATAAATATACAATCTTCTAGATAATGTTAATCCTACATAATCAGACATTTTCTTTCCTTCATCATTTACTAAGGATGTATTGGTCTTATATTGATCCTTTTTTATCTAGAAGTATGAAGATGGGTTCCGTTCTTTTTGTATTATATAAGACGCAAGGTCTTTGAGCTAATTCATGCTTTGTGTTGCTTATGTGTATTTGTAGGTGCATGATCTACATCGTCACAACATTGACCATATTACAATTCCATCCAGCCGCGGGGCTGAATTTGGCATGCTTCACCGTGTAGATGATGTAAGTTACTGAATTTGGTGTTGTACAATTCTTTTCAGCTACTGGTTTTATGTGAGAATTAGGGAAATAATAGGTTAGCAATGGTATGAAGTTGCAGTGACTTTGACAGCAACACAATCTTTAAATCCTTGGAAAATGGGTCATGTGATAATTTCTTGTGCTTGTTTTATGAGCAAACATGATGGTTGAAAGGAATTAGGATATAAGAAAGTGAAGAACAAGAAGCTGGAATCATTTTACTCTATGATTCAATTTCTTCCTGCAGTTTATCTGCAAATAAGTAGTGGCATTTTCATCATAACAATTTGATTTGCCTTTGGGAGTTTTTGTCGAGTCAATAATCTGGAGTTTCCTTATGGAGCATGATAATGTTTGTGAAAAACAGTATTTTTCTGATGAAATTAGAATTGGGTTCGTCTCTAGTCTTACAAGGAAAGGATCAGAAGGGCATATTTTGAATTGTTCAATATTCCACGTGGAACTTTCTGCTTGAATCTTAAGCTTTGCCTTTTGATTCGGATGTATTGGTTTATTCTGCAGGTATTTGATTGCTGGTTTGAGAGTGGCTCGATGCCATATGCTTATATCCATTATCCATTTGAAAATGTTGAAATTTTTGAGAAAAACTTTCCTGGGCATTTTGTGGCTGAAGGGTTAGATCAAACACGTGGATGGTCAGTCTTTCACCCTTTTATTATTGTCTGTTGATACTTAGCTTATCCCCAATGCACAGTATGTTTTTCAAGCAAGATGTATTGGAGAAGTTGTTAAATGTGTTCCTAAATCCTTGTACATGGAAGTTTTCCATGCTTATCATTATCTTCAGGTTAGGTGCTACTTTGTTGAATCTTTATGCTTAGAGAGGTTATGTCTTTATTAGGATATTCATCAATTTCGTACTTTCTTTCCCATTCTCCTATCCTGCCACACATTGTTGGCTATCTGAAGAACTTGGGAATTCGGGTTCTTGATTTTCATTTCGCAGGTTCTATACTCTCATGGTGTTGTCCACCGCATTGTTTGGGAAGCCTGCGTTCAGGAATCTCATCTGCAATGGACTAGTATTAGCAGAGGATGGAAAAAAGATGAGTAAAAAACTGAAAAACTATCCTTCTCCTATGGAGGTTATTAACGATTATGGAGCTGTAAGTTCTCTCTTGTTCTCCATAAAATTCTTATTTGCTGTTTTATGTATTTTTCTGTTTACCTGGAGGATAAAGAAATTTGTACTTTTTTGGGTCTTTTTCGGCAAGCAGGTAGATTTTAGTCTTTGTATATTCTTGTTCTTGCCATAATTTTCTTCCCTGTCATATTAAACTGTAATGCTTTTGTCTTTTGTTGTATAGGATGCTCTGCGACTGTACCTTATAAACTCTCCTGTTGTGCGAGCTGAAACTTTGCGTTTCAAAAAGGAAGGGGTTTATGGTGTTGTGAGTATTGACTGTCAACTGTTTTGTGTACCAGTTTGGCATGGTTTTTCGTGATCTTAACAATGAGCACTAGTGTTTGATTAATGTTTCAACAATCGGATATCATAATCCATTTTTCTGTTTTATTCAGGTGAAGGATGTCTTCCTTCCATGGTACAATGCATATAGGTTTCTTGTACAGAATGCAAAGAGACTTGAAGTTGAAGGACTGAAACCATTCACTCCTATTGAATTAGCAACACTTCAAAATTCGTGTAACGTGCTTGATCACTGGATCAATTCAGCCACCCAGAGTCTTGTTCATTTTGTCCGGAACGAAATGAATGCATACAGACTTTACACGGTTAGTTTTGTATAAAGTCCTTTCGGTGTTGAGTCATCTTCTAATTTTCTTTTTCTTCTGTGGACTATTATTTTAACTTGCTATAGATATGTACATTTTCATGCCAGCAATACCTATCAGTATTTTTGCTTTTGGTATCTCTCTCTTTGCAGGTAGTTCCATACCTCTTGAAGTTTCTTGACAACCTTACAAATATATATGTTCGATTAAACCGCAAGAGATTGAAAGGTCGAACTGGGGAAGAAGACTGCCAAACTGCTCTCTCTACTCTTTACAATGTATGACTATAGTAATCTCCTCCTAATGTTGATAGATTGGAAACTCTGTATTCATGATGTTAATTAAATATGAACATCGTGTTCTGGTTTTTGTGCCAGGACTAGCATTTATGTGCCCAGTTTCATGTGTTGATGTATCATCCACTTGTCTTTTATGTGTTAAGATAAACTAGATTGTGGTGGAACCAGAGGAAAAGAAATCAAATTATGAAATATTTTTTCACCGATTAATAAGCACGGGCAACTTCTTTTATGTGCCAGGGAGTAGGCCTCCTTCTCAAAGATATATAATCTAGTCTAACCTGTAAGAGTTTTATGTTCAACAAGTCATTTGGATTAGCAGTACATATGAAACTTAAGGGCTAAATTCTCAAAAAGTAATGTTTGTGAATCCTGTACATATATATATTATAGATTCTCAAACTAGTTTAGTTATCTGTCTTATTGACTTATGTTTCAAATATACCCACATTCTTGTCATAAATTATCAGCCATGCTTTTGATGTAATTCCTGTGTTTGCGTCTTTCTTTTACAGAAATAAAACTGCTGTCTATTTATTCTTTTTTCCCCCCTACTTTCAAGACTTCAAATTTTACATGATTGTTAAAAGTATTTGCCTATAACGTCTCATTTCTCATTTTTATATGCTGCTTCATATACTCATAAAAGTAAGATGTTTTAGGTTCCACATGATTTTCTGAAGGCAATCTGTGTTGTTTGTTCTCAGGTGCTTCTGACTTCTTGTAAGGTTATGTCACCATTCACACCATTTTTTACTGAGACTCTTTATCAAAATATGAGGAGAGTTTCCCCCGGATTAGAGGAAAGCATTCACTTCTGCAGTTTTCCTGTAGAAGAGGGAGAGGTATTCTTGACACTAGTCACCATTTTCTTTTGGAAGCTAATAGTTTGTTCTTTATTACCACCACATTCTATCCTGCATTAATCTAATGCTTTTGCAGAGGGATGAAAGGATTGAACAAAGTGTTTCGAGGATGATGACCATCATTGATCTTGCACGCAATATCCGAGAGCGTCACAACAAGCCTCTGAAATCCCCTCTAAGGTGCACCTATGCTGATCTCATATTGTCTTTCAATGTTTGTACTTATTTTTTTCTCTTACTAACATAATTAACTCTTTAACTGTAGAGAGATGGTAGTAGTTCATCCTGATGCTGATTTTCTTGATGACATTGCTGGAAAACTAAAGGAGGTTTGTGATTAACATGGCAAGCCTCATACTGTGCTTGAGATGTTCCTGCTTTTTGGACCTAATTATGTTTCTCATAAGTTTTGTGATCTTATTTTGACCTTAGTTCAGTGCTGTTTCTACCTTGATTATGAGAAAGTAGATTTATTTTTAATTTGATTTTTCTTCATCATTGTTGGTTGGTGACTCGTAATCACTTTTTCTGCCCCAAGTTTGATGAGTTGGTACTGCATGCTTTTCCATTTGTCACTGTTTTTGGCTGACACCTTCTATATTTTGGCTCTCTTGGTCATGGAACTTTATTGAGACTTTACTCATTTTACTAATTTCTGGTGTTGTAAATTGGGATGTCTATTTGCTCTTGGCAAATGAGTCTTTTAATGATCATTTACTGGCAACTATACTCTTTAATGTATGGCAGCTATTGTTTCAGTACAACATTGGAAGGACATCTTTCTATGAACAGCCTTAGTGTGAAAGCTATATTTTAACTGTTTAAATTCTTTAAATTGCTCTCTTGTGTAATCTTGAAATATTTTCTGTTGATTTTTTATTATTGGATCAAGGAACGTAAGAACTCTGAATTTCCTTTGCTTTTCTGAAAAATTGAGGTTCATGAGTGTATTTTTAGCAGTGTTTCATCAAGAATAATTTCTAGATGGCTCTAATAATGGTGTGCTCCACTTCATACATAGATTTTCTTTTCAGTTTCTTTTTCGTTCTTGATGTTTCAACTGATTTATGACCGTGTTTACATCCACACTGCAGTATGTGCTAGAGGAACTTAATGTTAGATCCCTTGTCCCATGTAATGACACTTTGAAATATGCTTCCCTCCGTGCAGAGCCTGAGTTCAGGTATGCAAATTTTGTTTTCTTGGGGACTCGATCCCTTAATGTTGTGCACTTATGTCTTTTGGTATCTATTTTCTTATAGTGTGCTAGGAAAGCGGCTAGGAAAATCTATGGGAGTTGTTGCTAAAGAAGTTAAAAGTATGTCTCAGAAAGATATCTTAGCTTTTGAGAAAGCTGGAGAAGTCACTATTGCTGCTCACAGTTTGAAGTTGGCTGATATCAAGGTTTAATTCTTAGTTGCTTGGTTATTTTGCAAATTGTATTGTTCTGTTTAATGCATTTGGATAAATGGGTGCTTGTTTTTTAAACTAGGTTATTCGGGAATTTAAACGTCCTGATGGATTAACCGACAAGGAGATTGATGCTTCTGGGGATGGTAAGAATCAAATAGAGTAGTAAGTTAAGAAGTTTGTGTATGTGAATGTATGGATAAGCACACATTTTTAAAGTTTCTGGTATGTAATGTTTCAGGTGATGTTTTGGTAATTTTGGATTTGCGTCCTGATGAATCCTTGTTTGAAGCTGGGGTTGCTCGTGAGGTATGTTATAGGTTTTTTTTCACTAGTGTTTTAGAGTTTGGATGTATACTAATCATAATGATTGAACTATAAAAAATGTTTTTGCGAGGATATTACTGTCAATGTTTTTTTTTCTGTGTGAATTTTCATGTGATACATTACCTCCTTATGTATTTAACATTTTTAGGAGGTTATGATATCAAAAAAAAAAAAAAAAGTCACTGTCTATCGATATAAAAAGGACTGCTCTGTCTATCATCAGAATATCTTGAGATATATTCCTTGACTATGGATCGACTTTTGTTTCTCTTATGAATGTTAGCAAAATGCCAATTTGATAGAGAATAGATGGGGACGGATTATAGTGAATGTAATTTTGAGCTTTGACCATGGCATGGCAGATTGTCAATAGAATTCAAAAATTGCGGAAAAAAGTGGCGCTTGAACCAACAGACATGGTGGAGGTGTACTTTAAATCTTTGGATGATGATTCGTCAGTCGCACAACAAGTTTTGAATTCACAGGTATTGTGATCATCCTAAACCTGATTAAATTACTTATTTCTTTTGTCAAATAAATCTTGATCTGTGATAAATCTCTCACTTGGAAACTTTGTTAAAGAAAATTCTTCACTTATGATTATACACGTGGGAAATGCTGTTCCTCCTGATGCTCAAGATTGGCCATGTGCTCATTCAACCTCTTTAAATGTATCCTCATTGTTATTTCATCTTTCTTTTCTATTTTGTCCTGATTTATCTAGCTTTTGGGGCATATCTGTCTTAGTTCATCAGCATATGGGGAACTCTTATCATCCTTCTCGCACAAAGTATTGTGCATCAGTGTCTTGCATCGTCTGACATTGAGGTGCTTTAAATTCTAGCATTTATTGACTGGGTTTTATGTATATGTAATTGCAGGAAAATTATATTAGAGACGCCATTGGTTCTCCATTGCTACCTTTGGATAAGATACCTCAACATGCTGTAAGTTACAGTAGATTACTTTTTAACTGCAATTTCTCCTTATATTTTCATCTTAGTTTACCATAGAACGATGTTGAAGTATATGCCAATTTAGATTATGAAAGAAAATCAATTGGTCTAATCTAAAATTAAGTTAGAGGTGCTGAAGAATTCGATGATTACCAATATATGTTTTTCCTATTCGAAGTTAAAACCTGTTCCGATTTCCAGTGGCTGCATCAGATATTCAAGTGGCATAAAACCAGAAGGAATTCCGATTTGATTTTGAGACCACAGAAGTTCTTTTAATCACACAACTCTGGCTTAGGAGTGGCTTTACTTGAACAAATTTTAAGTTTAATTATAAAGTTAATATTTAGATATTGATGTAAATTAAATATTGCTATCATATTCACATTTATTCTTGTATTATCTGAGTTAGTTCTAAATCCGCAGTTAGTTCAAGTGTAAATTCATGAACGTTGAAGGTTGTTGACAGTTATTTTCATGTTTATGTATGAGCACGCATAACCTTATGAACATATTGCAGGTTGTGCTTGGTGAGGAGAGTTTTCATGGTATATCGAATTTGTCTTTCACCATATATTTGGCAAGGCCATCACTGGTGTTTGTATCAGATGCTATTCTTGCATTATATGGAGGTATGAGTTTTTCTCCTCCTAGAAACTCACCACTTCCTCAATTAGCTTCTTTTCCCAAAGTTTCACCCATGGATGCAGGGAATAAAAAGTATGCATCGGCCCTGGGAATTTACTTGTTATCAAGGGATCATTCAAATCTTAAATCAGAATTTCAGCGTGGAAATGACAAGGTTTGTTTATGATTTTGAACTGTGGCATTCACTGACCATTGTTGAAAGACAAATGAACTATAATTGCTATTTCTCAAGGATCCACTTCGCCTAACTGTGCAGATAACAGTAGATTGCATTGAAAATCAGCCTGCTGTAGATGTTGTCTTGGGGGAACATGTCTTTTTAACCGTTGGTGACTACTACTTAAGAACAGGGGCCTTGTGATTTAATATATATACACATCGTGAGAGCAGTTTTAGATTTTGTTTTTGCCTTTCACCCTTCACTTCAGGGTTGATAGATACAAAGAAAGTAACTTTATAGTCCTGCAAAAGAACAAACATCTAAATTCTTTCTTGTATGGAAACACGTAATCTTAATTTATGCTTGCTGTAAAATTTTGCTATATACATTTTCTGCCCCTTTTCAAGTCCTTTGAGCTTTATTCAATGACTGCTCATTTCTTCATTAATGTGGCCAGCCAGTCATCCTCGCTCAAATAATCACAGGAGTTGTTTTTGCATTTTTATTTTTCTTCTCTTTCTTAGAGGATGAAATTTTAGGAATGTCAATAAGTTGGGTCGAGCTGGGCCGGGCTACGGCTAAGTAGCTAGTGATCCGATGGGTGGGGATGGACCCCATCTCATTTTTTTATAAAGGTCAAAAATGATGTTTTTGACAAAATGACGTCATTTTTTAAGTAATAGTTAGGTCATGAGCTGATTACATTTAGCCTGTGGCCGGGTTAACTCGACTCGGGTCAAAATTGGGTAAAGTTAGGCTGGACAAAAATGACATCCTTAGGAACCTTGAAGTAATTGGTAACATTATTCTTTTGTAATCTTTTTGAATCAAAGGTTTTTTTTTTGGTAAAACTACAAAAGAAAAATTGTGAATAATTAACCTCTCTTCTTTGATAGGGAGCTTTATGCCTTGAGGTGGTAGTTGATTTTTATTTTCCTTTTCTTAATTCGGCAACTATTTGTACAGGCATAAATAGTTTGACATAGGAATGCACACATTAGAACAACTTCCAATCATTCTTATCATCTTAATCGATTTAATGCAAATAATTTGGTTGTTATCAGCTTTGGTAGAAGTTTAGCTGACGACATCCTCAGTGAAAGGTCTGAACATTGACCGAATCTCTAACCAAGGAAAGGGCACTGATCTGTTTTTGCTTTTGATGACTGCTGTTTCGACATGGGACCTGAGTGATGACTACTGTTTTACAGCTTCTAGCTAATGGGGAATTATTAACTGAATTGTGATTTAAGCCGACCCAGATGCAGCTTCCCTATAATTTTCAGCTTCGATGACTTGCTCTTCTGCAAAACTAGGAGGTTTAGGAATCAAACCAAGCATCTTGAACATAAGTTGATCAGCATCAAAATCGTTGTTAGGTGTGGTTAGCAGCTTCTCGCCGGTAAAGATGGAATTTGCACCAGAAAGAAAACAGAGAGTCTGTTCAGGCATTGAGAATCGGACTCTTCCAGCTGACAGCCTGACCATGGCTTTTGGCATGACTATACGTGCAGTGGCAATCATTCGAATCATCTCCCAAATCTCTACTGGCTGAACAACCATAAGAAATATGATATGTTAAACTACAATCAGCAATCTCACTTTGAATTAGTCAGAGCAGAAATATCAAGTTGCAAAATCATACAAATAGCCCCTCCACACTACGTAGTGTAGGTGACAGGTGAGTAGCAACCAAGTTAACTGGTAGCAGCAAACTATTTTACTTGGTAATTTCTTTTCTCAAGAATATCAAAACTTGTATTACACAGAAGAAGGGATTACCTTTTGATCTTCCAACGGTGTGCCTTTCACAGAAACTAGAGCGTTTATTGGAACACTCTCAGGATGACTGGGTAGAGTAGCTAATGTATGCAACAAACCAATCCTGTCCTCCTCAGCTTCTCCGAGCCCAATTATGCCTCCTGTTAAGTAGAAAGTGATTAATACCCTCATAATAATCATTGTTCTTGTCAAAAAGGAAAATTTTCTTATCTGACAACGGATAGGTCGTAAGGCAACTAGTCAAAATAGTATTACAACATTACGTAATGAACCAACTACGTATAGATTAATACAATCCAAGGTTAAGTTACAAATTCTTGTCAAAGCTGAGGTTCCAATAATATTAATAATGAAGGTTGATAAAATCACCTGAGCAAACATTAATTCCTGCTTCACGGACATGTTCAAGAGTTTCCAGCCTTTCATCATAGGATCTCGTAGTGATAATGTTGGGGTAATATTCTCTTGATGTGTCAAGATTATGGTTATAAGCTGTAAGGCCAGCCTTCTTGAGTTCTACAGCTTGCTGTTTCTCTAGCATGCCCAAAGTACAGCACACCTCCATTCCCATGTCCCTGACATACAGCAGATAATGCTGTTACAGGGCATCAAACTCACAAAACAGGATAAACTTAATTGGGGAGCATATGTCTGAACTGGCAGCTCTTAGAAATCATAACCACTCAATTCAAAGCTTACTCCAACGAGTGACAATTAATCAAAATAGCATGACAATTAATCACTAAATTAGGACCAATAACACCTCGAAACCAAGATTGTTTGTCCATAGACCAAAAGACTATACAAGATCTGAAAATCCTCTCATACTCAACCAACTCACACTACTATCAGAGTCCTTCAATAAGAAACTTTCAAGTACTATGAGAAAGAAGAAGGTTTGTACGTATTATTTTGAGAAGAGTGAATTTGTAGCCACTGACCGCATCTTGTACAAAGTAAAGCTGTTTATTATGTACCAACTGGGAATACAAATACAGAGAAAAATTTTATCAGCCACTGCTTACTCATAAATACGTTTTTCAATAGATTTGTCTTACCTAATTTCTTTGACATACTCTAGTATTTGGTTGAAGTTTGTCTTCCTCCCTACTGTGTCTCTCCAGGCAGCACCCATGCAGAAACGAGTGCTACCAGCCTCTTTTGCCTGCAAAAGCACAGATATCATCTTGAAACACAGTGTAAATGCGAATTATCCATCGCTTGCCACATAAAACAGACTTGGCATAACTCCATGTCAACTAGAATCAAAGCCAGTAAAGGTACTATGAGATTGGACAGCTAGACTAAGCTGTCAACTGATCATTAGCAATAGCATTCAATCGATCACAAAACAGCAGTGCTAATAAGATTCCAGAAACTTAATGTTTTGACTTTTATACACTTGTTCTGAGCCATATTGTCAACAAGGGCTTTCTGATAACTTCAGGCCACTGCAGCAGGGCAAAATGCTCAAGCCCGATAGAGAAGTGGATGAAAATCTCGTCTAAGATTGATTGGCAAAACCCAACAGAAATCAGGGGATTAAAGTTAGTAATTGAAGACGTATGCACTAAATCAAATGGTTGACAAAGAAAGAGCTACAGATAGAATCGCCAAAGTTGATGTTAAAGCACATATTTTAAGATCAAATTTGAGAATAAAGTTCTTTAAACACCACAAATTGGACTCAAGCCAAGCGACATAACAGCAAGGTAGAAGTGATATAAAAGGAAAAGAACCTTCTTGGCAGCCTCTATGACAGCTTCCTTGGTCATAAGCCTTTGGGCCTTAACTCCAGTGTTGTATCGAGAAGATTGAGGACAATATGAACAATCCTCACTACACCCACCGGTCTTTATAGAAAGTAGAGTGCACTGCTGAACTTCTCTGAAGTTATGAGCGTACCTATGGACTTGAGCCTGTAATGGGAAAAGAAAAGAAGAAAGAGGTTAGCCCAGAGTCACCATTCAAATTAAGAAAACGAAACAGAAGAGAGAGGCTGCAAAAGACCCCATGAAAGAGGAGATCGAGTAACGGGGAATCATAAATGTCCTTTATCTCTTGACGACTCCAGTCGTTTCTGGGGCCATCTTTGATTGTTCTCTCTGCCTGAACTGCAGCAGCTGAACTAGAATATGAACGGAAAAGTGAAACAGAAGGTCTGAGTTGTTGGAATGGTCTAAAAGTTGATCTAACCCACATCATTATCCCGTCTGCTTTCAGAGTGGTGGTGGGCTGATTTCGTTTTTCGTTAAAAACTAGGCGAACCAGAAAAGGAAAACAATGGTTGGAGGTTGAGAAGAACACAACCAGTGATGTCTTTTCCAACTAACCCACCCACCTAACCCCCAACTTTACTGAAGCCAGTGTTCATGTTCTTAGTCGTATCTCCAATAGTACCCTACTCTCTACAATATTCTCTATTAATTTATACTATTATTATAAATAATAATTGAATATTTAGATAATTAATTTATTAATTTTTTTTCTTTCTAAAATATTTATAATTAATAATAGTTTTATTTTTTATTACAAAAATAAATTAATAAATAAAATTTGTAAATATTTATTTAAGTTAATTAAAAATGATATATATATATATATAAAGATATTTTAAGTTTAAAATACAATTATTAAGTAGTTATCAAATTTAAAAGTTTGAAACAGTTTTAGAAGTTTTTATTTATTATAAAAGTAAAGTAAATCTAATATTAAAATAAAAATATATAATTTCTTCAAATAATTTTTCAAAACTAAATTTAAGAGAAAAGTAGAAATTACAAAAAAGCAAAAGAATATCATCCAAATTTCAATATTCGTTTTTTATTTAAAACACTATTAATTAAAACTTCTCAAAATAAAGAAAAATTATCTATCCCTTCAATTTTTACGTAATTGATACTGTTTTTATAAATTTAAAAAAGTTTTGGTGTTAGATATATCTGTTGCCAATGTTTTAAAAACTAATTGGTTTCACCGATTTAATGGTAAAAATCTTGAATTGGTTAACTTTCAGTTCAGTTTTTAATTTTTCGATTTAATTTAATTTAATAATTTTTGTTGTAAAAAATTAATCAATTTATTAATTAATTGATCAATTTTTATAAACTAATAAGTTTTTATAAATCAAAATAAACTGATTAATTTTTATTTAACAATTTTTTAAATTTTTATGGATAATAGTAAATTTATTCAATCATTTTTTAAAATTCTTTAATTTTATTCAATCTTTAACCTATTCTATAACCGTTAATCTTTTTTTTTAATTTTAATACCATCTGGCCAGATTTTATTGAAAAAATAAGAACCAAACAAAACTAAAAAGTGTTCAAAGCCACGCAACAAACAAAATAGGTAACAGAGGTTCAAAAAAAAAAACAAATGAAAAAGAACACAGGCCCGAAAAGCTAGTCCATGAATCGAGCTTGAAGACTGGAAAATGACAACAGTAACGGTGAGATCTTCAGCGGCTGATCATGTTTCAATGGTCCCAGTAAATCTCAAAATTTGGGTATCTTCAAAAAGAGAGACAATTCTTCACGGTGGTTCAAGGAGATGCTTCTCTTCATCAATCACCGCTTCAGCTTCCTCCATTAAAAACATATCTTCATTCAAATTAATTCCAACTCGAGTTATGAGATGTGCTGCTCGATTTCCCTCCCTTCGTACATGTAAGAATTCGCAAGATAAGTAATTTTTTGCCACCTTCAAACCATCACTAATAATTGGGCTAATTTTGGATTTATCAATTTGTCCCAGCTTTAATTTTTTGATGATTGTCAGGTTGTTCCCCTCCAGTTCGATGTTTCTGAACAAGGATTTATATCCGAAATTAAGAGTAATAACCGTTAATCTTTTTAAACCATAAACTCTTTTTCGATTTAACTTCTAACATGCTTTTGAAAATAATAGCCTCGTTTGATGACTAACTTATCAGTCAAAAATTAACTAATTGATCATTATCAGTCAAAAACTAACTAATTGATTATGTTAAATAGCTGATTATTGTGTTTAATAATCAACTAATTAAATTGACAATTTTAACTCAATCAGTTAATTTTTAAAAAATTAGATGATCGACGGATGGTCAAAGTCACAAATTGTGCCCTCTAGAAAATATCCACAAATACCGACAAAGTCTTTTTTTTTTCTTGATTACCTTTTTCTAATCTTATAAGTTGCATGTAACTTTTACGTAATTATTCGTGAAATATAATTAAATTATAATATTTATATTTTTATAAAAATTTTAAGTTATATATATATATATATATATTAATATTAAATAATTAATTTTACTAAATATTTTTAATAAATAATTGACGTTGCCTACGTCTAATTCCAGAAATATAAGAAAAAACAGAAAGATATTATTACTATTATTGGGCCGACTAAGTGCAAATTACTTTTAGACCATTTACTTTCATCCCAGCCGAAAGCCGCCATTGAAGCTCTCTGTATATAACCCCAAGGCCACAAACACTGGCTAAGACATTGGACACGAGGGTGAGTGTGAAAGTGCGTCTGTAGTGAAATTAAATGGGTTCTAACAACGTAAACTCGGTGTTCTATGCTGACTCTTACCATCCGATACAAGCTGGAAGCATAGACGGCACCGATATTGTGCCTCACGACAACGCGATTTATCGCGCTTTTCTCTGTTCCTCTGCTGGCCTCTGTACTTCTCCCTTTCTCTTCTTCAATACCCACTTTTCCTTTTTCTTCAGTTTTCAAGATTTGGGTGTTTTCTGGTTTTTAATATTTTGTTTTTTTCTTTTTTTTTTTTGGTGCCAGATGATCCCTCCGGCGATCCTAAACTCATCGGTGACCCTTATTGTACGGTCTTCGTTGCTCGTCTTTCCCATCTCACCACTGAAGAAACTCTCCACAAGGTAACCAATGGAGGTCCTGGCACTGATGAGGACTAATTTTTACCTTTTCAGTGCACAAATTAAAGGGAAAGGGGACGTTACATGTGTTATTTGGTGATGTTGTTTACAGTTTTATTGTTCTTTATAGGCAATGAGCAAGTATGGTCGCGTGAAGAACTTGCGGTTGGTCAGGGATATCGGTATTTGAAATTCGTTACTATTGATCTCCATTTCAATCCGGCCATTGTGGATATAAGTACGAATTCAATGAAATTTGGTGATATATATGGATGTCTGCCTAACCACTATAGAAGAGAGTTTATCTTCATCTTTTTCTTTTGATGGGGTGTGGGATGTGGAGAAACATGATGTTATAAGATGGATAAGTTGCAAAATAACTTTATTTTAAGCCAAAGGATTTCCATTTTCTTGAATTCTACAAATTATAGCTTTTCCTCTTTGGATGTTATAGTGGCTGTACTTTGCAGGCTATGCTTGATTCTTTGTCTGAGAAGAGTACTCTTGGGTGCTTCCTTTTTTACAGTAACAGGTGCCTCGCGTGGATATGCATTTGTTGAATATCAATCAGAAAAGGAGATGCTTCGTGCCTACAAGGTTTAAAGCTTCGAATATAATCTGTAACAAATTCACGTCTTTTCGTAACTTGATTTGAGACCAAAACACCACCCCCCACCCTGCTCAGAGAGAAGAAAAAGAACCTCATAGTCTGCCTTTCTCACATTTTCAGTTCAATTGGTTGTTTGAGCCTGAACTTTGTTTCTTGCATATTTCTTACTTGGATCATATGCATTGGATTTTGTAATTTTGATTGAAGTTAAAACTCTTATATTGGATGCACGTCCATGCTTGGTACTCTTACATAGGTTTGATGGAGGAAATAACTTCAGTGTGTTTGGAAAGAGTTCAACGATGCACGCAGATGTATAGGACAAAAATGTGATTTTAGGAACATGCAGAATAAAAAATTTGCATTAAATTTGACTTATTTGAAACTTTGGAGATAAAGCACAAACATTTAGATGCACTCTTTGGTGGTTGATATGTGCTGACATAAGTATGAGGTGACCTTCAAATGGTGAAAGAATGCTATACTGTCTCACACGATTGTCCACTTGAAAAAAACAAACAACAAATAGAAAGAGAAGGGTATCCTCTGTCCAAGACTTTTAGATAAAAAGAATCTCTCTCATATTTTTAGTTTTCTTAGAATCAAACTGGATATATGACAGCACTCACACACTCAATCTACTTGCAGCTAGGTACAATTAGAGTTATCCTTGCATCCCTTATTTTAAGTTAATCTGGATCAAAAACTAACGCTGCTGGTCTTTTGCATTTCACTGATACATAGGATGCTCATCATTCTTTCATTGATGACTCTGAAGTCATTGTTGACTATAGTAGGCAGCAGCTGATGCCAGGATGGATTCCAAGAAGGTTAGGTACAGTCCAGTATTTCTCTCGTCAAAAGATTGTTGCTTATATAGATCTAGAATGTAATTTTATTTTTAGTACACAGGTGGAGGCCTTGGTGGCAAGAAGGAGTCTGGTCAGCTTCGATTTGGTGGACGAGAAAGACCATTTCGAGCACCGCTGTATGTACCAAAAAGATTTTCTTTTTCATTCCAACTCTTTCTTCCTAATGTATCAGTGATATTGCAGTCAATAACTCTGCCCTAACTCAATATAGACTAATATTTTATCACAGAAGGCCAATCCCTTATGATGATCTGAAGAGACTTGGCATTCCTCCTCCCCCAGAAGGGAAATACATGTCACGGTTTCAGGTATTGCTATTTTTGGCTTTGGCTTTCCTTCAGCATGTTGATGGTTGACATCAACTTGGATGAGACTGGTGGGGTGTAAGCATTTCATTAACACACCTTGTCAGTCTTGCTCAATAACATACTTTGATTTCAGTGCACCATAGCGTTTTGCTTCCGTTGTAAGAGTTGAAGATTGCTTTGTTTCAGACGCTAGATCTGCGTAGAAAGTATTAGAACTATAAGTTAAATCTGCTAAGTGGTGAAAGGAAATTTGAAGAGAGTCTCTTCTCTGAAAATAATTGTGCTCTTTTCACACAACAATGAATTGCAATGTCCTGCCTTATGAGCCTTGTCAAACTACATGGGCCATCGAGAAAAATCTCTTGCTCACTAATGCCAATGGTCCTGAAGCTTTTATAGAAATTCAATTGGTATGATGAACATTAGCAACATTCCTTTGAGAATTACATGGCTGCAAGCATGGGCATTCCAGAATGTTGTTTGGTATAATAATTAAAAGGATGAGGCAAAGGAACAAAGAAGAGAGAGAGAGGAAGTCTTATGGCATGTGGTTAATTGGTAAAGCAAGCTGTACTTGCTTTAGTCAGTTTAACTTGCTGTCATTGTTTTTCGGATTGGTTTTGACCATATTACTTGCTAAGATAAGCAGTTAAAAACTATCTTGTAACTATAACCATGTTATAAATGATGTAATTGTTAAGGCTCTATCACTTCCCCAGTGGCGAATTGCCTCTGTAGTTTTCTTGAATTTTTTGGAAGAGAATGTCCTGAGTTAGATGTTTTGAACTCCATCTTGGTGTTTGTTTTAGGTCCCACCACCTCCAAGAACAAAATCGAGTTCCATTGACAGGGAAGATAGTTCTCACAAGGAAAGCTTTATGCACAAGGAGGAAAGGAGCAGCAAAAGTGGATCTTCAAAAGAATACTACAGCAAAAGGAGCTCTACAGACAAGGAAGGATCTCCTATCAAAAGGCACTCTTTGGAAAGGGAAGATAACCATCAGAAAAGCAGATCCATGTATAGGTCTGAGCACTCTCACAGAAGGATGAAGAGTGAAGATCAGTACAACAGAAGGAGCTCGTTGGACAAGGAAAAGCTTTATGATAACAGGAGTCCAGTAGACAGAGCACAACCAGTTGACAGAAGATCTAGAAATGTTGAACATTCCTCTCACAAAAGGAAATCTAGGAACCAGGAAGAAGGCTCTCGGAAGCGCCACAGAGATCGTTACAGCTCTGGTCAACGTAGGAGGAGGTCTGAAAGTCAGGAATATTCTTCAGATTACTGATCATATGCAGTTTATATGCTAAGGCAATTCTTTTGTATTACTAGTAGATGCTCATTGGGGAAGTGATATGCTAGTTTACATCTTCGGTTAGACACAGTTTTTCCTAGGACTATCTACTAACAGGAGTTGAAACCAAGTAGATGATGGAAGCTCGATTGAAGAAAATGTAGCTCTATTTAGACATCTAACATTGTTTATGAAAAGTATAGGAATATCATTTTGGTGACTTTCTTCCTGTACCTGACCTGATCGAGTGGGAATGGCCAATTTCGCATTGTAATGCCTCCTCTCCCATTATTTTTCAAGTTGTTAGGCTTCACGTGATAATTCAAGTTTAACGTCTATATATATATAAGCTTTAAACATGACACAGGTTCAGAAATTTCAAAGTCTTCTACAAAGTAAAACACTTTTTCTATTTAACTGGCAGAGCTGATTGGCATGCCATGAAATGGACGACAGGTTTATTGTTGAGCCAGTAAGAGGGCAAACCCCACCAAGAACGAGTAGAGTAAGTCTTGACCTCAAATAACAATTTATACATACATACGCGTAGTGCAGTGTCCAACAGTAATCCTCGGATGCTGTATTTCCAAAGGCCAGAGGAAGAACTGGAACCGTATCCTGCCAAGGAAATAGAAATAAAATTGGATCAGAATACAGTAGAAAATGAAACAGAAACGATATGTAGATAAGTTATATGTCACTTAACGTCTTAACAGAGCAAGTGTTTAACATGAAAATAGGAAGACAGAATGTCTTTTCAGTAACCTTTAAATGGACAAACTAGTAGGCGACAGTGCAATTTTTACATCAATTTTTCATTATTCAGCAACATATTAGCACCTAAATGTTTACTGTTTCAACCTCATTTAAGTTGGAACTTCAACAAATTCTACACTGCAAGAGATTTATAAATCTTAAAGCTCCATACTTAGGGAACTGTACACACTTTTCTAATTAATACTGTACAGAGTCGTACTACACAGATTATCAGATCAGTGCCACCAGCATTACTCCACTTTGAGCATGTGAATAATCATGAAAAGGAGAGTACCGGGCATCAGTCTTGGCTTCAGAAATATTGTTGGAACTTATTGCTCAGGCGAAACAAAAACGGAAAGATACATTTCATGTCCAATGCCAAGAAGATACACAGGAAATGGATACCACAAAGTGAACCGAAAAAGATAGTTATTAACAGAACTGGCATCCCAATCACCTGAACTACCTATCAATCTGTGGTAAATATGGCGCAGAATCCTAAATATAAGCAGGATTTTTAATTTATTCCCAAGACATGTTCAGCAACTACAGATAGAAACAAATGCATAAGTTTCAAGAGTTCGATTATCAGTGAGAACAGGGACCAAAGGTCTGAAACAATAGCACCTTTCAGGTGTTTTGAGGTTCAAAACCCATTTCTCCTTTAAAAAGATTGCTTCTTTCAGGCTAACCTACATAAAACTATAACTGATTTCTTGCAAATGAAATCAAGTCGGGGATTTCAGTCATATAATACAATTAACATGTTTTTGGATGAGTACAAGAGAACATAAAAATAAAAGACAGGAAAAGCCATTCTAGAAAGCTATGACAAAACTAAAAATTCCATGAGAACATTTTATATGATATCAATTACTAACAGCTCTTCTATATCTCTCACCTTGGCTTTTGCATCATTATTCACAGTTGCTCCAGCTTTATCAGTCAATGCATAAATGAAAAGGGGTTCAGCCAGTAATTGCTTCCTTTTTCACACCATTGCTTCTGATTTCATTTTTTGCAGCTCTTCTCTTGACTTGGATTTGATGAACATATTCTGCTACTATGAGATGGAACTTTGGAGCAAGCTTGCTTGAGGTGGAACCATTAAGACCTGCTTTCTTCAAAGCCCTAGATATATGTGTTTGGGTCCTTTGGAAGTGAACCGTACAGAGGGAGGGAGTGGTTGATCTCAAAATTGGCTTCCCGCATGTTATAGGTCCTGCCTGTGCGCTAGAGGTACAATTCATTCAAAAGTATGTAAGCTTGCAAATAATCATCATAAGGCAGTCGGGTTACAATAAAAGTAGGAATTTGACAGATCTGAGACACTGGAATTTGGGAGAAGGCATATTTATGCCCACGATAAATTCATACTATCCTACATAATAAGTTCAACATTAGAATCCATTATGCTTTAGGCAAGTTAGATCCAACCAACAATTTTTTCGCATCCTCAACCAAATTGACTGCACAAGTTTGGAAGTACCAAACTAACTTTCATGTAACTTGAGTACTAAAAAAGGATCAACTTTTGACCTGTCTCATCCTAGCTTCAGCTATAGTCAGCAATCTAGTATCTTATCATCTAGTTGGGAGTTTGAAGACAGAAAAGGTCCAAAAGCAACTTGAGCATATAGCATGATTAGATACTAGTTGGCTAATACAGGCTAAGAATTGTCAAACAGTGTGGTGGTTTCAACCGCAAAGTGGCTTAGGATGCAAGTTGTTTACAATGCATTCTAATCTAATTGCGCAGCACAGATTCATATTAGTCATTCCATGGAAAAGAAAAAACAAATTCAAAGAACACACACACACACACAGAGGGAGATAGAGAGATAGAGAAACATAGAACCTTTTGATGACATAACCACAAGGCTTGTAAAGCTTCTGCTTGGCGTCAGAAAGGATGTGCAGATGACAAAAGCTTGTTAAAGCCATGGCCTTTAACTTACACCCAACAAACGAACACCTACGGTTGCTCTTCAATTCCAAGTCACCCTTAAAATTACAGCTTACATTATTCACGTAACCACTATTATTTTCCCCAATAACTTCAACATTAAAGTTGCCACCTTTATCTCCAATTTCTCTGTCTACAGACCAACCACCACTGCCACATTGTTCTAACCTTCGGTGCTGAGGTTGATCTTCTTTGAATGGGCTAACACCGTACTTCCAATAGTATTCTCGGTACTGAACCTTGAGGTCCTCCATTAAAGCCCAGTAATGATCTCTATAACACTTGGCCAGTTGTTTCAGTTTGTGCGACCGGCGCTTGAGGAGTTCTTGTCTAGTCAAGTGGGTGGAGCTGGAAAGAGCTTTTTCTTGCTCGGAAATGATGATCGGCGAAGAGGTGGCTCCTGCGGCTGCGCTTTGGTGGTGATGGTTGGTTTGTGAGGTGGGAATTTTGGGAGGCCTGGATGAAGATGACTGCTGCCGTTGATGGTGGTGGTAGTGGTTCTTGGAAGCCGATGTCATGTCTCGTCGGACAAAGACGGAAAGTTGGGCGTCGGTGGCGGTGGCGGTGAAAAGCAGGTGGCTTTGTCTTGGACTCTGGTGACCAAACAAGGGACAACAGAAGTCCTAAAACAGTTTTAGCAAAACTAAAATTTGCAGAAAAGTCCCTCCATGTTTTGGATTGCAAGAAACTACGCCTAGCAGTTCTGACCTTTTGCAATTAAATAACACTGTTCCAAATTTGGTTGCTTTTCCTTTTTATTTTTATATTCTGACTAAACAGGAGTTCAAATCCTAAAACTGGTAGAAAGCAAAAAGAAAAATCTCTTACAAATAAACAGTGAAGTGTATAAAGATAATCCCAGGATGAAGTTGAGTTGGTAAGAAGCTTTTCTGGCTTAAATGAGGTTACGGATTTGAACCGTCCTCATGTATGCAGCCGTTTAAAACTTGGAATCAGAGTTTTGCCTCCCGCAAGGGACCTACTCGGTTCGAACGGGGATTAGTCTAGGTGTGGATGGCTTAAAGGTACATTCTCATAGTTGGGACCCTCCTAGGACATCTCGTGGGTAACAAAAAAAAAGTGTATAAAGATCACTTCTTCCCGTTACTCTGTACGTAATATATTTTATGAAAATTTATTTATTCAATAAATAAAACTTACAAAAATTAAATGGATGGGATGATTTGGGAATAGAGGGAACATAAGATCTGTTCCTATAGTATCCTATCGGAATACTCGTTAAGAATGAATCCTTTTATTCTATATGTTCAAGACCACCTTAGACCACCTTATTTGACAATTTAAAGATATATTGGCCTTGTTTGATAAATGACTTATCAATTTTTTTTCTTAGAATGAGAAGTATTTGATTGTTTGACCATATTATACTGCTGATAATCATATTTGATAATTAACTAATTAGGTCAACGGATTGAAGTCAATAAGTTGTTTTTAAAAATGCTCCTATGAAAAGCGTTTTGTTTCAACGACTAAGAAATTAAAAGACGAAAAGATAATTGTGCTTAAAAATTATTACAAATTACTAAAGCTCCCATTTTTAATATTGCTTTCCCTTCACCAAGCACTAGTACCATAAACTTCAACTTGATTAATAAGTTAATAAATTAGAAAAATGAACTTCAGCTTGATTAATATGGAGAAAAAAAGTTGTAGTAGCAGTAATAGTAATAATAATAATTTTATTTATTTATTATTATATGTTCTATGTTTTCTATTAGATTTAAAAACTTAATTTTTGTAAAATTAAATGTCTAAATTTAAATTCTTATGAAAATATTTAAAGAAATACTAAGATATAATAATCATGCCCGTATAATTTTTAAAATCATGACCTCATAAGTTATTTTATACATAAACAGTTATTACTAATCTGTTAATTTTACAAAACATATTTAAATAAACAACTGATATTATTCGTGTAGCACCCCACTCCCGCAAGACTCAAACCCTGTTAATAGTGTGCTCTAGGCCAATAGACATATATGTGATTCATGTATTAACATTATGACTTGTTAATAATATATTATGAGGTATTCTTTTTATATATGCATGTATGCTGTTTATGTAATGTGATTTACGTTCCATGAATGGTACTAGACTTATGTCATCAAGTATGTGACTTGATAGTAAAACCATAAGCATTATAACACTATTCTAAACTGTCCCTGGTCGATTGTTATTGGTGGAACAATAATGAATTAAGGCTAGTAGTGTTCTGATTGATGATCACGTTTACTAATCATGGATATGAGTTATCAAACCAGAAACAAAGATATATGTTAGAGAACATATATTGGACCGACTCACAAAGAGAACACTACATGGTTTCATGTCATTAGTGATTCTCAATATGGTTTAACTTTAATTCTCTGACTTGAAGTCATCATGGTTCCCTATATGAGGAATTCGGTGTTTTGACATTAAACTAAGTTATTCTTAACCGAACAACAAGTAGTCTTATGTTGGACATTAAATGAATCATGCGGAGGGAAGTGAATGACGTAGATGGGATTTGCACCTCTCTTAAATAAGAGAGATATCATTTGGGCCTCTTGACAAGTATGATTGAAGAAATGCATGACCGAGCTCAAATGAATTGATAAGGAGTCATCAATGTCATTTGTTATAATTAGTCAACTTGGAGATCAAGAAACTATGATTAATCAAAGGTTGACATGTACCATGCTTTTGATTAATCTTGATATCGTGTTACAAAGGGACTGAGTATGTAACCATGGTTACAGGTTAAATCGGATTACCGATCCTCATTTAATTTGGGTAGTCATAATATCTTGCTAGAGGCCGCTTATGACTTATTGGCCTTGAAGTGAGATCAAACCCATTGCCAACATCAAATAAGCCTACAGGGTCGCACACAAAAAGTGATGTGATTTGGGCTTATTCTCTTGGACCTAATTTATTAGGCATTGAATAAATATATATGAATATATTTATTAGGTTAAATTGAATTAAGTTGTCGGGCTTTTATTATATGAGATATAATGGGCCGAAACTTATTGAGCTTCAATGGGATTAGGTTTTCTCTATAAATAAAGAAACTTAGGTCTCATTATAAGGGGGAAGAAAAAAGAGACGAAACCCTAGCCACCCTTCGAGAGAAAACTGTGCGGCATTCGGAAAGAGTTTTAGGACGTGCTAGCACACGATAGCCGTTGCCCGGATAGCTCATACTCGTGTGGATACCGGTAGAGGGCATTCGCGTATTGCAGTGTCTACGAATCCGAAAGAAACAACCAATCCGCATCAGAAAGGTATTTTCGTACATCCTGTGTATTTTCAATTATACTTCATTTTGTGTTATGGTATTTTTCATAGCGTATTGTGAATACTCGGGCCATATGCGATCCAACACGTATGTGGCTGTTGCCTTGATTAATCGATTATCCTTATTCGTAATGCTACTGCCTAATTAAATCTAGAGATCGTATCCTAGGTTATTCGATGGTTAGGTTTAATTTTCGATTGTATCTTGATTAAACAAAACCTAAGGAAAAACTAGAGTTAATTTTTAACCCACGATTAATAATTACTAGGAAAGGTTAAAGAACAACAAATTAATAAAATATGCTTGATTAGGGTATAGGCCGAGATTGAACCAAAGAACTGAGTCTCTACCAAATTCTCCACTTTTATCATTTTTTCGCATGTTTTCTTTAATTTGTTTTTGTTAGTTAGTTTTATTTTGTTTCCTTCTTTAAAAATCCAAGACCCCCCGTTAAGTGTAAATACCGGTTAATTTCATTTCATAAACTTTACACATACTCTCTGTGGGATCAACCTAGACTTGCCACTATTATCATAGTAGTCTAGTTATTTTATTTTAACTAGCGTAACGACGCACGGTCAAATTTTGACGTCGTTGTCGAGGAGTGCGGTGTTTTAGTTTTTGTTTATGATTTAATTGGTGTTTTGTATATATTTGTTCGTGATTAATTTCTTTTATGTTATTTTATGATCTTTTCATTTTTTATTTTGTGTTTGAAAAAAAAATTCGATATGGACGGAAGTAATTTCTTTTACAACTCATATTCTCAATCCTATAACAATGTTTGGACTGATCAACCTAACTTTTGTTATGGATGGGATAATCATGAGAATTACTTCCATGATAGTTTGTAGGATGCACAACAATTCTCGTACAGACCAGAAGCTTCTTATCACAACTCTGGTCTATCTCTAGAAGAGTTGATGTTGCAATTACAGGAGAACACTTTACAATTCTAGAAGGATGGAAGGCAATTTTCAAAAAACACATGGTCTAATGCCCAAGATTCGGAGAGCCAACATAGTTCAAGTGCATTTTTAAAAGAAATTGTTAACAAACTTGTTGCTAATAATTTGCAATTTCAACAGGAAACCAAAGCAAGGCAATAGAGGATGGAACACCTAATGGGTCAGATGGCAACAAGTCTTGAATGCCTAGAATCGCAAAGCGAAGAGGTGTAACCAATGGAAGTTTGTGCGAAAACTTTACAAAGTGATGAGGAGTTTGAGAAATTTGAGGTCAACCCTCAACGAATTGTTTGTGTTGAAGAAATGGAGAAGGAGCTCGAAGCTGCAAAGGACATATCTTTTAGCTCGGAGGTAAGTATTGAGTCTATAATTATTTTTGAGACTAACTCTTTACCTTTACATTACATATTGGACGAGTTAAATGATAAAAAAAGGTGAAGAGACGTTCGAAATATTTCCAGATTGTATGGACTCAGTCAAAATTAAGAAACTGAGGATAGGAAAGATACTGAAGGAGGA
>JAOSBK010000005.1:9102296-9114726 GCA_027568895.1 Erythroxylum shatona | reverse complement strand
TCATTTCGATCAACAAATCTTTAGCCCTTTGAACCTTTCCACTCTTGCATAACGCATCAATCACAATCGTCAAAGAACATCCTGTAATTTCTACATTGGACTCGAGCATCTTTTCAAATAGATTCAAACATGCTTCCATTTTACCACATCTTTTCAAAGCAAGTAAAGAAACACTACAAGACCTCTCATCAATCTTTAAGCCGTTGCTTGCCATATAATTGAAGACCTCCAAACCGTATTCAAACATATTAACATCAGCACAAACTCTAAACAACATGTCACACAACGTCTTGACAAAGTTAGGCTCATCAAACCTACTCTCAACCAAAGAAACCAAATCTGAAATCGCGCAACAAAGATTATCTTCCGTAACAGTAAAAGTTAAAACATTCTTCATTTCTGCAAATTTTCTAGCCTTAAAAAATCTTAATATGAGGATTATATACGATTCCAAGTCAGGTTTAGAAGAAACAAGAGGTTGCTCTCTTTGAAGAAAGTTAATGAAACACAGACACAAGTAAGGGTGGACATCTGGGTCAGAAAGGACAAATTTGATGATGTCTGAATTGAGATGAGAGAGCAAGGGTGGTGCATTTAGGAATGGTTTGAGGCCTGATTTGGTGAGGGTTTTAGAGATTTCCTTGGCAATTCCTTGGCTATGGATTGAAATTAAGCTTGCAGGTGTGGCTTTATTGAATAATATCAAGAGCTTTGAATTAGACATCAAAGCATTATACAAGTAAACTGGTATGAACTTATTAAGAAGAGAAAGTGAGACCATTTCTTCCTTTGTTCTATCTGTCAATGATTTATACACTCCTTTCTCCACAAAACTAGTCAGAGTAACTTACCAAAAATCATTAACAAAGCCAATCCACCACTTGATCATTCAAAGCCACCACAATGGTCTCTTTGATACGGAACCAACACTGCTTGTTGCCTAAACCTTATAACCTGCATAAAACCCATATGAGCACGTCACTAAAAGAAAGTTCTTCCCCCTGAATCCTACACCTTAAAAAGCATAAACAAAAATGAAAAACAAAAACCTGAAATATCATATCATTGAAACTACAGACGTGGACTTGAAATGGGTTTTATGTCAAAAGGCGAGTTGGGCATCAATTTTAGAATGAAGGTAAACTGAAACGTACTACATTTAGGAGAATAATCCCTTACTTTTCAACTGGGTACTGATTTTTGGTACAAAAGCTAACTTAGGGATATAAAGAGATAAAAAGCAGAACTTTGAGCTCCAATATACTAATTTCAAGTTATGAACAAACATGATTATGGGCATAGTACCACTTCATGAGAGACCCACGTTGAAGAATCTGAAACTCTGGGCTTAATCGGACAGTCACAATTCACAAATCCAGGGAACATTCAGGGTAGAGAGACGTAGTTCAAGTTGAAAATTAACGTAGCACAAACATAGTTTAACTCCGGCGTTAAATGCGCAGGAAGAGTCACCGAATGACCCCTGTTCGGAAAGCATAACCAAAACCAACCAAAGAGCATGCGTAAGGCATTATAAGTACGCTTTTATCTTATACGTGAGTCATTGGCATTCCCAATCCCATGCCATGCGTCTGAGAGCACACTTTGGGTTAACGCCATAAGATGTTTTGGTAATACATTAACCAGGCCAAAGGACTGGTATCTGAATATCAACCAAAATATAGTACCGCCAGAGAAGTTTACAGGGAGCGGAAGAAGCATGTTGATGCAATTGATTGGAATATGATTGGATGAATGAATTCATAGAGAAGCCGATCGGAGAAGAAGAGAGAATTAGCTAACTGAAATGCGATTACTGATTAAGCGACAACCAAAGCTCTCTCCCTAACTCCATTAAAGACTTGATTAAGACTGTTAATGCTAGCGATGATATGATTTTAGAGAGAGAAAAAGAGTTAGTCCTAGGACTAGGAGAGTCACGGGCCGGGTTGAGTAAAGTTAAAGGCCTTTTTTATGAAATTTAAGGTTAGATACAAAATTTAGTTAAATCAAATTTAATTTGTTAACTTAAGTCTAAATTAAAATAATGTTAAACTTAATTATCATACTAAAACGTATATAATAAACAATAAATTATGCAATTGAAATAAATTATTTAATGAATCAACCCTAACAAAAAAGGAATTTAACAAAGTTGGTAAATAGCTAATTAACTATTTTTTGGCAGATTGATAGATGTTTGACGGTTTGATTATGTCAAACAGTTGATAATCGTATTTGATAATCATCTAATTGAATTAGCGGATTGAACTAAATTGTTGTTTTTTAAAACTCTAATATGATGAGTGTTTTTCTCGAAGTAAAAAATAAATACTCTAGTTTTTTCAAAATTAAATCAAGTTGAAATTCTTTCTTTAATAAAATTTTGTACTTCATATTAGTATCATTATTTTTTAAAATTGTTTCATTTTTAATTAAATAAAATAAGTATTATTGGATTTAGATTTTTAAAAAAAAGTATCATTGGATTTGGTGTTGTACAGTACAAAATCTGCTACCAAATTATTTTATACTAACCAAAATTTTGTAATTAAGAAGAATTAAATCATTAAATTAAAATATATTTTTATGTTTAAATATTTTTAAACATAAAAAAGTTTCTACAAATAGTTATTATGTCTAAAAAATTATTTTAATGCTAATTTTAATAGATAAAATCTTTAAAAATTTTAATTTTAGTTACAAGATCAGACGAATTTTATTAAGAGATTATATTATCATATAATTAAAAATAAGTTTTATGCTCATTAACTAATACATTTTCCAGTTTAGTTTCTAATATTAATTTAAATAATTATTTTTTATTTTGAACATAGACAAATAAATTCAATTTATTTAATTTTGACTGATTTTCTTAAATAAATTGAAACGTAAGCATAAAATTGGGATTTAATCAATAATTTTCAATTCTAGTTTAACAGTGTAATTGTTTTGCAGAAATGCATTTATGATGAAAGAAAAAACAAACTTTTAAAATGATTTCAATTGCTTGTTTTAAAGGTATATTAAGAAAAATCAAATGACGTTCGATAAATTATTTACTAATCTAAAAAATTCAATCAATTGTTGTCAATTAACAACATTAACGCAAACAAGTTGATGTTATATTCTTTATATAAAGATTTTTCTTTTCGTATCCCAGCATCACGATACTATGAATTGAATACCTATATTATTTCAAACAAGATGTTTTCACGTAAAATTCATAAAATTATTAGTTCCAAATTATTATTATACATGCATTAAAGTTAATTCTTGTTGATACCAAATAATAGACAAAGAGTATATAACAATAAGCACACGCAAGGAACTATACATGAATTCTTATCTAATAATTTCTCAAAAAATTCCTATCTGATAGGAGAACTCACGTCCTCATTAATTTTTTTAAGCTATGCTCTCATAAATTATTTTACATATAAATAGTTAATACTAACCATTTAATTTTACCCGACATCTTTAAATAAACAATTAATATTATTCGCTAATCAAATCAACTATATTAATCCGCTATTAGCTAACCTCAATTTCCAAATTATCAAATAGGCCCTTTGACCCTTTGTTATTTTATATTGTTGTGATCAACTTCTTAGCAATACTTATTGAACATGAAAAATATCACATGATAATACTTTAAAGATCTTTCCTGGATTAATTAATGCTTGTTTAAGTAATTGTTAGAGTAGAATAATTTTATAATGTTTGAACTTGTGGTTTTTTTTATCATCATCTTCATTGAGTTTCTACTACAAGAATGATACATTGAAGTGGAGAGTGTTCCCGTCTTGATGGAACTTGAGGAACTGCTTAAATTTTATATTGCAAGAATCTTCCGTATGGTCTCAATAATGGCAACTAGGTATGGACTCGGCTTTTGAACGTCATCATGGTAGCTCATTCCTCCTAAATGGAAAGACATGGAAACTTTAGTTGATCCTCTGCTGAATCTAGGAAAGCTGATCAGCCAGATGGGCTCATGTTGATCAGTTAACTGTGTTAGTTCAGAAGGCGAAAACCTCCTTAAACAGGGAAGAAAAGCAAGTGTTATCTGTGATACTTCGTACCTCTAATTTGGATAGTTCTGAAACTGTCTCCATTCTGATTGATATATCATGAAAAGAAAAACAAAAAACGAAGTCATCTGCATCAAGCGCACTGTAGTTTCCCTTGCCTAGATGTTCGCCTTTCTAAGTCGAGTAATGGTGACCCACAGAGGATTCTTTGGTCACAATGGTCTCTTTCTCCATATCCTGAAAGCTTCTGGTTCCATTACCAGCAGTTAGTTCATTGAAAGGAAATGTCAAAGAAGTCCACTATGTGACATAAGAAGGGATGCCCAATTTATTTCAAACATACAAATATAAATCATTATGATTAATGTGATCTGCATTCTCATAAATTAAAGAGGTTAACCCCTGCAACTTGTCATCCCTAAAGGCCACACGGTAGAACTTTGTGGATAATTACCACCATGCTACATCATATATTCTGTATTAATTCTCTTCCATTGTTCTTAAAGGACTATTATCAGTTAGAATTGTTCCAGGAAGAAAATATCACGAATCGATATAAACGAATTCATAAAAACAGCAGGAATGATAAGTAACTCACTAAGCCAATGCACACCTTGAATTTCTGTATCAAACCACATAATCTTTCATCTTTCGCTTTCTCATTTTATTGTTCGTCTTGTTAGCATAGCGAGACTCATATTTCAACTATGAAAAAATGGAGGAAGACTCTCACCGTGTTCATTGCAGGAGCATCGTTTTCTATAAACCCATCAACAGGAAGATTTGCGACGAGGAAACCAACCACATCATCTTCAATGGTATTGGCTCAGCAGGGGCTGACTTCATATCTCACATATCTTCAAGGGGAAACAGTTGGATCACTCCAACCTGTTGATGTGTTCCAGTTGTTCTTTCGTGTGATAGGTTTAATAAGTTTGATACTGTCATTAAATTGCATGGTAAGATAATCCCAGCAAGAGAATTGAATATCAAGAGCATGCTATATCTGGGAAGTGGAGACAAAGTATTTAGAAACCAAGCAATACTATCCTACGAATTCATTGAATTTCATTTATCCACAGGGCCACAACAATACCAACAATATAATAAAGGAAAATAAACACCAAAAAACACTTCTTAATGCTTCAAAACTCTCCTTGACCAAATAAAACCGTACCTAACTGAAGTGTAGAATCGTGGATATCCTTCCAAACGCTTCAGAGCTACAGTTAAGCTTTGTGATGTGTATGTATATATGTCAGGCATCAGTCTTTGAGCTTCCATCTTTTCTCTTAGCTCATAAGCTTCCTTCATTTTCCCTTTCTTGCTATAAACATCAATTAAAACATTGTACGTGATAACATTAGGCCTTTCTTCCTTTTGCTTCATATCCCGAAAGAGCCTCTTTGCTTCAACAAAATTCCCCTCCTTGCAATACATGCCAATCAAGCTAGTATAGCTCACAACATTAAGCATCAAAGCTTTTTCCAACATTGAAAATAACCATCTTTTTGCTTCATCTTGTCGATTTACTTTAGATAAACCACTAGCAATGATATTATGAGTGAAGATATCCTCATTAAATCCCTTTTTTTCCATCACAGCCAGTACCTTTATAGCCTTATTCATGAACCCTTTTTCTGCAATATCCATCAATAAGAGTATTAAATGCAACTTGATTAACATCAAACCCTTTACTTTGCATTTCATTCAACAATATTTCAGCAGCTTCCACTTTCCCAGCCTTACAAACACCTTCAATCAAAGCTCCATATGTATGAACATTAGCGGCAATCCCTTTTTCAGCCATTTCATCAAATAACATAAACGCCATTCTCAAGTTTCCAACCTTGCAATTCCAGCAAATAATTGAAGTATAAACTAGTCAGAGTCACTTACCAAAAACAATTAACAAAACGAACCCACCACTTGATCCTTCAAAGGCACCACAATGCTCTCTTTGATACGGAACTAACAGTGCTTGTTGCCTAAACCTTACAACCTGCGTAAAACCCACCTAAGTGTATCACTAAAAGAGAATAAAATGAAACGATTCTAGTGGGCTTATGGCTCTCCAAACCTCTCGACACTCCTCTCTTTATCTCCTAGCTTTGACCCGCCTTTAACAGATGAAAAATCCTCTCCGAAATCTCACCGTTGCATGACTGCTTGCTTGCTGTTTTCTCCTCCCGTAGTTGCCTTTTTATAGCGTCAAAAAATGTTTCCAAACTCCACAGGTAACTGGATCTTACGATAGGCTTCCATCATATCTCTTCTATTTTGAATGAATTTGGTGTAGAAAGCGTCGGGTGAGTAGAGAAAAAATGCGAGACCCTTATGGAGAAAACCAGAGAGATGTCTGAGGGGTTACGGGCAAACATGACATTTTGGGTTGGGGTAATCAGCTGATTACCCCAAACGCTGGTATACACCAGCTTATTGATTTTGGCTGATTGAGTTGGCTGATTCAACCCAATCAGCCAATTAACCAAACACATCATCAGCTGTTTGACTTAGTTAAACAGCTGATTTAGCTGATCAGCTGTTATCCAAACACACCCAATGACTGAAGGTAATTTTGGTTGGTCTTATTATACACATAAAGGAGGAGGAGCCTTATGAGATGAGAATCTCACAGTTTTGGAACGGTGGTTCTTTGAATCGAATGACTTCTGTAACGGATGTCTGTTCAGTTCGAAGAAAATTATGCAGAAGTTTTAGCCTCTTCTCCTTCCTCTTCTTGACAAGGAAGCATCAATCGGTGTCCAAGTCTTGCCAAATAAGGAGGACGTTGATTATAGTGTTCTTTCCGATCGGGACCCTGACTCCTAAACAAAAAGAACAACTAGTTTTGGTGGTGTTTCATGGGAAAAGGTTGAGTAGTGTGGAGTTTGAAATGAAAAATACAGTTTTGAAGTCACACATGAATTTCAGTTTTGTGTGTTTAGGATAGTCTGTTTACACAATGCAAAATCATAATCTGTTTGTTCTACCCGGCACTTCACTTTCTTGGAAAAGTTTGAACTTGGATATGTTCAAATTCTTACGTTGTTCAACATTTCGACAACACAGCTTGTAATGTTTTACCGACACGCAAGTCACAGCACCATCCTTGCTTTCTTCAAGATTTGGCTCTTCAACTCTAAATGGCAAGTTAGTGGCAGCCTTCAAATTGTCCCTGAAATCTACAGTTTCCCCATGTTTGTCTGGGAAATCACCTTCTCTGTCACCAATGCCAAAATAACCTACGCAACAGACGGCATCAACTCTGCCGGACCAACGCCTTGGAATTTACCTGCATACGAGTCTTCTTCATATTTTATCCTCATATACTAACAATTTGCCAACGCAAACTCGATCCCAAGCAACACCTCTGATATTGCAGTATGCACTATTTCATATGAATTCATAATGAACTACGATAACGGGACAAGCCAATACCATATGTCCATCTCATTTTCGAAAGAGCACTGTTCTTTCGTGCTCAAAAGGGTCTATGTAATAATTATTTTAAGAAATAATTCTCTCTTACTTTATCATTATTGTAGTCGATGATTAGAAAACACAACTAGTTCGACCGGTCTAATCATAAAATTTTTGACTTATTTAATTTTTTGGTTTAGTTTTAACCTTTCTAATTTAATTTATTTTAATATCTCTTGTCTTATAAATTAAAATAAATCAATTAATTTTTATTTACTAATCTCTTTTATCGATTAATCTTTAAATTCTTTGATAAATAAAGACAATATTTTTTAATTATATTTTAAATTCTTTAATTTTATTTAATTTTTAATCAATTTTATAACAGTTTTAATACTTGTTAAATATTTTAAACTTTAAACCTCTTATTTTACGAATTTAACTTTCAGTCTTGTTTTTAAAACATTGATTTTACTTTTATGTTTATACTAACTCAATCAAGTTTAGATAATCTCATTTAATTTAATAAATGTTATTAACCTAATAAGAAATTTTAAAACGTTTGGGTCAAAATATAAATGTAAAAGTAATTAAATTTATACTAATCATCCTTTTTAAATAAAGGAACCCAACTACGGAATCCTATTTTGGATCCATATTCCAAAACATTCATCTAATTTAACACATACTATTCTCCCTGTATCCCTTTCATTTCATTTTCTTTTCCTAAAGGTTGGATGTAAGGTTTTTAATAGAATGTAATGGAATATAAATGAATATAATATTAGAAAATTGTTATTTAGGAGGGATGAAATAGTTCATAATGTAATATAGTGAAATGTTGTTTGGTTGAAGGGTTTATAATATAATATAGTATAAAGTTCTTTATTATTTTATATCCCATCCTAAATCTCCCAAATCAAATATTTCTTATTTTTACTTTTTAGAATGAAACGAGATGTAATATGAAACTCTTATCTTCTAGCTCATTTCATTCCATTATAAACTATCATCCCAATAATATGACATTAAATTCCATTCCATTAATAAATTCCCAACCAAACATAGCTTAAAGAAAATGAAACAAACTTTCAAAATTGCAAGAATTTACATACATAGAAAAAGAATAGAGACTTATCATAAAATTATTGCTTGATCTTGATAAGAATAGTAAGTCTATATGTCTATATAGATTTTCTTTATGAATTAATGAAAATGTGCCAAAATTTTATTTGCCTCTGCCATTTTATGAGTTTCTTTCTTTTTTGCGTACGACATCACCACTCCCGTTGGCTTGTTTTTGTAATGGACTAATTCGTTAAGATTCTGCCAAGCCATTTTTTATTAATGTAATGACAACAAGCTTTTATTGCCACCTGCGCTATCGAATCCGCTGCTTTTTTTGTACTAATAATGAAGAATTGCTTTCTTCTCCTTGCTATCGGATCCATTCATTTGTAGAGTTATTTATTCGATTGCAGACAATTCTGGAACACCTCTAATAAAGGGGCAAACCGAGAAGAAAGGGGCTTAGCGAGAAGAGGATTATACCATGAGAAAAGCAAGGAGGTCAACCTCTTTCAAATATACAACATGGATTCTGATAATGTAATGTAGTTGGACTCTTATGTCGATCCAAATGAATCATTCTTTCCATGCAAAGATACTAGGCATACTTAAAAAGTTTCTTGAACAAGTCATAAATTGCGCACGTAATGCTTAGTTTAGTATTTGTTTTATTAAGTTCAAATTTGAACTAGACTTTTTTTATTCATTTCATATCCTGATTCAAAAAAATATTACTAAAAAAAGGAGCAATACCAAAATCAAGAATCGAAGTCGATTTGCTTTATAAAAAGAAAATATCAATGAACTTCCATGAAATGGTTTCACGGGATTTTTCCAATTATCTTAATCGTGGGATATCATTGAGAAATAGGAATTAGTGTTATATTTGGTTAGGGGTTTATTAATGAAATGTAATGTAATATTATTTCATTGTTTAGGAGGAAGGTTTATATTAAAATGAAATGGAATGAGATGAAAAGGAAGGATTTCATATTACATCTCATTCCATTCTAAACAGTAAAAATAAAAAATCTCTTATTTAGGGAGTTTAAGGTGTAATGTAAAATAATAAACAACATTACACTATATTATATTATAAATCATTCATCCAAAAAATATTTCAATATATTACATTATGAACCCTTCCTGTAAGGGAGCCATGTATCCATGAATCATATATATGGCTAGGCAACGAAAGTGTCAGAATCAAAATTTCAACTCTACGACATCCCTAGAAAATCCAAAATCTATGTGCATGTATAAGTAGATTATGAGAACACGAAATTACAAAATATGTATGTTGCAAATACTCCTCCTTTCTTGAATCTTCTCCTTGTGTTGGGTTGTAGCAAACACTAAACAACTTCCTTGACCTCTAAAGAGCACACAAAGATGAAGAAAAATCAGCGTGTAAGGGTGGTTAGAGTACCAAACAAGATGAGTTCAAGTACATGCTATAGTGAGAGTTAGATCAAGACCAAGTTTCGTACAATTAATCTCATACAACAATTTCTTAAGATTGCATGAATAAATCTCAAGCTCACTCCTTTTAACTTCCAGAACTCTTCTGAACCCTTAGCCTCTCTATTTAGTGTGTCTTATTGCTAAAAATTTGTATGTACATGTACCACTTCACGATCATGGCTTGCTTAAATGACAGTCATGAACACTTTGTTTTTCATACAATCTGTTATACATGTGACCCTTAAGTTCCCAGTAATTTTGGTCACTTGAATTAACTCTTAATCTTAGCAAATCATGAAGGGTTTTATGATGCCAATTTATCAGAAAGTGGATTAACACTCAAACTCTTCGATAGTTAATTATCTGACTTATGAACCTTTCTATAGTCAATTATCGTGCAATTTGTTCCTTCACCATCCTATATCCCACTTGGTTTGGAGTATGAATTATGTGTCAACTCCCATTAGACTGACTATGTCAGATCTAGTCTAAGTTTTGTTAGTTCTTGTCCTGGGGATCTCATTACTCTATTTGTCATTAAAGACTCTCTCCATGACACATAATTACTCTGGCCAGAGACTCTCGAGTAATGACCTCAATAAGAGGTCGTGGGTATCATCTCCTTCTATCAGAAGTGGTGAATCCTTTATTGGCTACCCAATTACCTTCAGATACCATTAACTGTACCCAGTCACAACCCTAAGAGTGACCTCATCTTGAGGCAATAAGGAATGGTGTCAAAGCGTAGGATCAATATTCAAGATATCTTTGAGTACCTCAAGTCTAAAGATATTTGCAACATTATTATGATGAGATTAATTATTGACATTTGATAGATAATTCATATGATAATCTTATAGCGGGTCATCCGATGTACTTATTAGTTTTAATAAGCATCCACATTTTAACTCTAAACATCTTATTCTTATAGTTTATGAGATTCACTACTTAATGAAATCAAGGAATATAACATGTGCTAGTCTATCTAGATTAACAATGCCCTATCTCATTAATCCTATGACTAGGGATAATTGAGACACTAATATAATTGCACATGATAGAAATCTCATTATCATGATCTCATCATGATTTCCTTCAAGCTATGTTTTGTATCATGGATTTCATTAATTAAATTTAAGATAGACATCAATTCATAAACAAATGAACAAGTTAATGAAAACTGCCTTTCACTACATTAATCAAAATAAAGTTTGTACAAAGTGCTAAAGGTGATTGCCTTTACAACACTACTCTAACAATCTCCTACTTACACTAAAGCCAATCGCCTTTGTATATAATACCATAGGCAAGTACACTAGAATCAAATCTCATTTGAGGAAGTGGCTTAGTTAAAGGATTAATGATGTTTTGATCGGTGGGCATTCTCTCTATCTTCACATCACCTTTATCAATGATCTCCCTGATCAAGTGATACCACCTGAGTACATGCTTAGGCCTCTGATGAAACCTTGGTTCCTTGGCTTGAGCAATAGCCCCATTATTGTCACAATATAATAGTATCAAATCTACAATGCTCGAAACTACTCTAAGTTTCATAACAAACTTCTTGATCCAAACAGCTTCTTTTGCCACTTCCGCAGCTACAATGTACTCTGACTCGATCGTTGAATCTACAATCGTCTCTTTTTTGAAACTCTTCCAACAATTGCTCCACCATTCAGTGTGAAAACATAACCTAACTAGGATTTGGAGTCATCCTACTTAGATTGAAAACTAACATTTGTATGCCCTCTTACTACAGGATCTCCATCTCCATATACCAAGAATACATCTTTCGTTCTTCTCAAGTACTTTAGGATATTCTTGATAGTTGACAGCCACCTATTGACACTCACAGGATCCGATTGAAATTTGCTCGTAACACTTAGAGCATACAATATATCGGGTCTTGTACATAGTATAGCATACATGATTGATCCTGTCGCAATGCATATGGGATCAAACTCATACATGTCCTCTTATCTTGCATCTTGGGACACATAGATTTCAAGAGTTTTATCCCATGAGTCATGGGAAGAAACCCTCTCTTTGACTGCTTCATGCTAAACCTCTTTAGCGTTTTATCTATGTATGTAGATTGTGAAAGACCTAGCAACTTCCTTAATCTATCTCTGTAAATTTTTATACCCAATATATAAGTTGCTTCTCCAAGATCTTTCATGGAGAAATTTTGGGACAATCAAGTTTTGACAGATTGCAAACTTGAGACATCATTTTCTATTAATATATTCCATCCACATATAACACAAGGAATATGATAGCACTCTCATTAACCTTCTTGTACACACAAGGTTCATCCGGATTCTGTGTGTAACACCCAAATACCCCCTGAGAGGATACATAGATGCCACCCAAGACAGGACAAATAACTCAAAACGTTTCACACATGCATTTTTAAATAAAACTAAACGTAACACACA
>JAOSBK010000005.1:9054771-9078440 GCA_027568895.1 Erythroxylum shatona | reverse complement strand
AAAATAACATAATTTTATTAATAAATATTATATAAGAGATTAAATAAATTTATTTAATTAAAAATATTTTTTATCTAAAATGTAATTATTATCGGTGATAAAAGATATAATTATATTAACATTCACAATCTAACAGATTTTTATTTTTATTTAAAAATAAAAATAAAAAATAAAAATTAGAAAAATTAAAGTTGAAGCTAACGCTTCAGAAATAATTTTTTACAAAAATAAAAAATACGTATATTATAACTTTTTAGGCCCCTGCGAAACGAAATCCTACTTGTGAATATTTTTGTTAAAAGAAAAGGACAATTTGGTCATGCAAAAGATGCCATGAATCCCGGGACCGTTAGGATATTTGTCATTAACGCATTTTCTAATCACCTAGGCCCAGCTGGGCACTTTCATTATCGTCATGTTTCCTGGTCAAGCTACACTAAATTCACAGCCCTCCTTCCAACACCTCCGTCACAGCCCAACTTACTCGCCAACACGTAACGTTCGATGCTGAGCTGGACCCATTATGAAGGCGCTGTTGCCGATTGCAGTCTTACCGAGTTGTTATTTTAGTATTTTTGAGATTTAACAATTATATTGAAAATTAGACAGTTGGCTTATGGTATTTTAAATGCATAAAAGCTATAGAAAGAGAACAAGAGAGAGAGAGATTGTTGATTAGGGGGGAGAGATCAAGCCTCCTCTTCTCCCATTGGGCACAATTTAAGTTTTAAAGGTAATTTCCTCATTTGTCTTTATTCACTTGCAACTGTGTATTGATTGTTTCTCAGGGAATTAGTCTTCAACTCGTAGATAATTGCGGTTTGAGGCCCCTGAACACCCCATCGCCCTCTCCTTTCTTTTTATTTATTCTTGTGTATTTCTACTTTTGATTTCTAGAGCTTTTCCAGATCATGATAAACGGGCTTGCTGCTCTCAAATGATTGTGATTGCTGTTGTTTAATTTGGTGTGTATTTTTTCTTTCTTGAAAATTTTAGCTGCCAATTCTTTCATTTCTAGAGATAGCTCTGCTAAATCGTTTCTGAGTTTTTGGGATATCGTTGAGTGGAATTCTCTAGCAAAAACCAATCTGGGTTTATTGGCACTTGTGTACTAGCTGATGGTTTTTACTGAAAGAATGTAACTTTTGTATTGTTTGCTCAATTTTAGTTGTTTTGACGTTGTGGTCAACGAACTTATGGTGATTAAACGATGTATCTCCGTCCATCACTCAGACACGAACACAGGGAAAGAAGACTGTGTCTAGACTCTAGCCTTTAAGCATACTGCTGTGCTTGTTTTGAACCATTGTTGAGCTAAACTCTGAATTCTGATTTGGATTTTAGAGAGGAGGGGGTTTGGATTCTCGGTGAAGATGGGGGTTATGTCAAGACGGGTTGTGCCCGCCTGTGGCAACCTCTGTTTCTTCTGTCCTTCTCTGCGAGCACGATCAAGACAGCCTGTTAAACGATACAAGAAATTACTTGCGGACATATTCCCTCGTAACCAGGTAAAATTTGCACCTTGTCTGCCGTATTGTCTCGCTTGAAGATTTGTTGTAGTTGTTGTAGTTAATTTCTTTTTTCATGTACATATGATGTAATGTAATCAATTAACCCAACAGATCTCTGTTATTGCAAACTACTGAATATTATGGATTTTATGATATGAATTGGTAAAATTGGATGATAAAAACATACAAGTTCATATTATTGTCTGCCTCTGCGTAGCATACATATCATTGTGTGCTTTGACGGAGCTGCATTTTCTGATTTCATTGTCAAAAACTCTTATCAGACTAATCCATATTGGTATTGGAAGTTAACTGAGTTGGAAAAGGTTTAGTTTAAGGAGTTTCACCTCGTGTTTGGCAGGCAGCTGCATTAGAAGGGAGCATGTGTATAGCTGTTAGTACAGGTTAATTGGCAATGGCATTGATTTTAAAGCCAAATGTTGGTGTAGTCATTAGTAGAAGTTAATTGGCAATGACATGGCTTTTAAATCCAATGCTGGTCTAGTTATTAGTAGAGGTTAATTGGCAACAACATGGCTCTTCAAATCAAAAGCTTTTTTTTTGCATCTGGCTGGCTTTTGGCTGTTACATTCCTGCTTCCACTTGCCCCTTAAAGAATTGAATAAATAATAATATGTGTTAAAGATAGGCTCTCAAGAATTGCTTGTCACTTTTCATTCACTTTGTTGCTTCAATATTCTGCAGGAGGCCGAGGCAAATGATAGGAAAATAGGAAAGCTTTGTGATTATGCTTCAAAGAATCCATTGAGGATTCCCAAGGTTTGTTTTCTTATGCACTAAGAGATCATGCTTCTTAGATTTATGCGGTTATTAGGCTTTGACATTTAGCACATCCATTTTCTTTTGTTTGATTAAGAAAGGGAGAAGATCTGCTATCCACTCCTGATATTACTTCTTTTTTTTTTGTGAAAATTAATAGATTTCATTATAAGAAAATATATACAATCTAAAGAAAAAAACAATTCCATAGAATCTAGATTACAGAGAATTAAGGTTCCTAGTAATCATCTACATCTTGAGATTGAGGGAACTTGCGAGACCACTTAGTCCATTATTACACCAATCCCCATTTGCTCTTAATGCTACTTGTTAGATTTGCAGCTATTCCTCTGGCTAACATACCCAATCTGCAATGTAGGAAGATGGTCTGAAAAACCTTCTCACTGCTTCTACTCTCTTTTTTGAACACTCTGCAATTGTGCTCTTTCCATATGTAGTACACCAAAGCTGCCCAACTTAACCTGATAGCTTTTAGATCAGCCGCATTATGCACTCTAATTTTTCCCAGCCAAGCGATAGTTTCACTCTAAGAATCCATTGGTCGGTCACCTAAGAAGCACGGACACGGCAAAATGGAGCCGTGTCCGTGTGTCAGACACGTGTCCGACACGGACACCCACCCGACACGCGGTGGACACGTGTAGGACACATGTCTGTACGTGTCGGCATTAAAAAAAAAATTTCCGACTTGGACACGGCTCGGACACCTCTTGAAATGGCTTGGACACGGCTGGACACACGTCTTGAGACGACTCGGACACGCCAACTAAGACACATCATTGGACTTTTCATTTTCTTTTGAAATAATATCATTGCGCCAAGACTTTTCACCTTCCATCTGCTTTTCATACGATGCTTTTGAGGAGTATCTTCCATCTGCTCCTTCACGTCTGCGCTGGTTCTTCACCTTCCATCTTCGTTTCTCTTTTGCGGTGCTGCCTTGCTTGGATAACGTCATTCAAGTTTGTAAAGTTACTTCTGTTCTGTGTTACTTCTGGAAATTAGGGAATAAAATGGTCAAAGACAGATGCAGTTCTGTTCCTTTTAGGCGTGCCATCCATTTTCTAATGCATAGAACACAAACTAAAATTACAGTTTTAGTTTGTCAATGGACAACAAGTGTCTTCCGTTTCTTGCAAGACAGTAACTCTGTATGATTATAGATGATCATATATAAAACGTATACTACATGAGGTGCTATCAGACTTACAGAAAAGGAATGATGTAGCATGAAATATGAGCAGTTTATGTTTATCGAGGATTATGGTAGACAAGGCTTAGTGTTTTTGTCATTGCTGGAATTATATATATATATATGTCGTATCCGTGTCCACCAAATTTTAGAAGTTAGTGTGTCCCCGTGTCCTTGTTAGTGTCGTGTCACGTGTCCGTGTCCGTATCCGTGCTACATAGTCGGTCACTTTGAGTATATTCTGCAACCGATCCCAGACTTGTCTGGTATACCTGCATCTAATCATGAGGTTTTCCAAACTTTCCAATTTTGCAGTACAAAATTCACAATTCAAATTGCTAATGGAGAACCTGATCTTATCCCTTGTAAGCAACCCTCCATTGATTACCATCCATAAGATGAATGAATGAGCTGGGTTAAGACCACTATCCCATACTAAGGCTGCCCTTTCCTGCCTTGTGCTCTATGTAGCCTGTGACAGTGTTTTACAGGCTTTTGTGTTGAACTTCTTAGAGTTATCTAGTGCCACTGAATTTTATCTTGCTTTCCTTCTTGTCATTGTGACAACTCTTTCATGATGAGACTGACTTTTATTGTTGTGGAAGGGTCATATCCACTGATTATTACGCATAAGCAAACTTACTTTAGTAGTTGGATTCACCACCAATTTCAAGTCCTGTACCTCCTCCACTTTATATGGAGGACCTTTACAGTGCCAATTATCATACCAAAAAGGCGTGCTTTCTCCATTCCCAATCATGTGAAACACCTGACTTTGCATCCATTGTCTGGTCTCTAGAATTTCTTTTAGAGTTTCTGACATATCCTGTCTTGACTGTAGGATCCAGATACTCTTGTGCTTGATGAATACATTGTGTATCCATTTCACCCATAAATTCTCCTTCTTGTGGCACAACCACCACAAATTCCACCCCTTGCTCACCCTATGATTCATCCTTGCAGAATGGATGCCCAATTCCCTCTGTTGCTTAAGTCTACAAATTTTTTCCCAATTGATCTTCGCTTTGTTCCCACAAGAATTCCCTAAGCCTCCTGTCGATTTCCTTGAGGATACTTTTGGGAATGGATAAATGGTTGATCTAATCAGTGGTAAGATTGCTCAATATTGTCTGAATTAACTGTAGTCTGCCCCCATAGCTAAGGAATCGATTGCTCCATAGGTTGATTCTGCCATGAATTGAGTCCAACAGAGGTTTACAATCCACAACATTGATTCTTCTTTGAGAAATTGGTACCCCTGGGTATTTGAAGAGTAGTTGCCCTTGTGTTAATCCCATCTCAATGGCTGTATATACTACCGCTCTACTTGAATTGCATGATAAATAGAAACAACTTTTTAGAGGGTTGCATCTTATACCTGAAATCTCTTGGAAATCCTTAATTGCTTGCAACATTATATCAATTGAGTTCATCACGGCCTTGCAAAACAATAATAGATCATTTGCAAAAGCTAGATGTGTGAACTTCATACATTTACATCCTTGGTTTAGTAATTAATTTTAAAATACACTTAAACTAAACTGCTTTTGCATTGTTACAGATCCATTTGATTTTTTATCTAAGCTAGGTGTATTATCTCATTCAGATGCTTATGCTTAGTTTTTCATGTAAATACCTTTTTGATATCTATGTTATTTTGACCAAAGTTTAAAAACTTGCACCTTGTGATTACTCCATTCATACTAGTGGAAACTTGGGAAAAGGTGAAGCATTGATGACGCTTAAGAGAAGTTCAAAAATTTCCAGGATATTTTCAAGTTTTTGTTTGACATCCAATTTCTGAAATTTAGTTTAATTGCCTTCTTTTTTTACATTTTTGAGATATTTAATATGGACAGATTGCCGAAACCCTGGAGCAAAAATTTTACAAGGAGTTGAGGCATGAAAACTTTGGATATGTAAAAGTTGTGGTGTGTATTTATAAGAAGCTGCTATCGTCATGTAAGGAGCAGATGTAAGTTTATTGATTTTAGTCTTTTGATCAAATTAGTGGACTCTAGATGCCTTCATGTGGAGCCAAGGCTATATCCTTGCAATCTTGCTGTTCAATTTGAGAAAATCAAGATATTACTTGTTCTTGCTTTCAGTTATGTGTTCATAGCCTGTCTCTTCTCCTTTTTACTTTGGCCCTTGTTGTCTTTTATACCTGAAGAAAAAAGTGGATGTAGGCTTGAATTTGAGAGAGCAAATGATAAAATGGAGATATTGGGGAAAAGAACAAGAGAGTAGATGCATAAGCTATGAAAACTAAACATTGTCTATCCACATATGGTTATAAATTCTGAATGGTAAAATGATACTGTTGGCTTTGTGAAGTAAAATCATGACTGTTTGGGATAACGTATCTAGAGCTCTTCAATTGTTGCAGGCCACTTTTTGCTAGTAGTTTGTTAGAGGTCATTCGAACTCTTCTCGAAGAAACTCAGCAAGATGAAATGCGGATTCTGGCTTGCACCACTCTTGTTGACTTTATATCTAGCCAGGTTTGTGACTGATAAAGCTTTGAGATGTGAGCCTAAATTCTTACAAAAAGATAGAGGATACCTTTATGTAATTAATTGTGTAACTGGTCGTCAAACAACTTTCCCTGCAAATAAGTTTTATGGTTTTTGCTGGAGATACCCTACCTGCCTAATATAATGCATAAAAAGAGTTCAAAAGGCAGACAGAAAAGGGAAAATTGTTTGGTGGTGGGTCTATCCAAGCTCAGATGGTTACTGAGAGCCTTTGAGTTTTTTTTTTTTTTTTTGCTTTCAGACTACTGTTACACTTAACTCTTAAATATTTAGCTCCAAATGATTTTCGTTTGCAGATAGTATTCTGCAACTTACTTTTATTCTATAACCATCACACTGATATCCTTTTTTTGAATGAGTAGGTGGATGGTACGAACATGTTCCTTTGAGTTTTTCTTTATGCTTTTGGACTACTATTACACTTAACTCTTGAATATTTAGTTGCAAATGATTTTCGTTTGCAGATAGTATTCTGTAACTTATTTTTATTCGATGGCCATCACACTAATATCCTTTTTATGAATGAACAGGTGGATGGTACGTACATGTTCAACTTAGAGGGCCTTATTCCTAAGCTCTGTCAATTGGCTGAAGAAGCAGGTGATAGCGAAAACGTTTTACGATTGCGATCAGCTGGACTGCAGGCTCTGGCTTCGATGGTGTGGTTCTTTGTCACATAATATTTACTTCTCTAATGGTTATGAGAATAATTATATGCCCCAATTCACATGCTTTATCACGCAATTTGAATTACTTTTTAACTATGAATGTTTAATTCCTCTTAATACTTAATTTAAATTATAAGTTTTCCTTTTTTTTGTTAAGGTATGCTTCATGGGTGAGCAATCCCACATCTCAATGGACTTCGACAAGGTAAGTCTGCATGCTCTTGCATCTAGTTCTGTTAATATCTTTACACATCTCAAATAGTGGAAAGAATGTTAGATGTACAAGATCTTTTGGAAAGCTTGTAGTTGATTTGTTTTGTAATTGATAATAGATTTATCTGTCATGAAATAGATTATATCAGTAACCTTGGAGAACTACAATGATTTCCAAGTGAACTTAGAGAACTCCAAAGAGGATCAGTGGGTTCAAGGAGCAGTTAATGGGAAAGATGTTCATAAGGAACTTCTTTTGGATGCCTTAGCGTAAGAACTTAGTTGGCAATTTCAATTTAGGATTTTGCTTAATACTTGAGAATAACTTCTGTTGAACCATGATCTCTTATATCCTTTTGATACTAAGAACAGGGATACTTCCAAGAATCCATACTACTGGTCCAGGGTTTGTTTGCGTAACATGGCTAGACTGGCAAAGGAAGCTACTACCATACGGCGCATACTTGAGCCTTTGTTTCATAATTTTGATATTAACAATCAATGGTCCCCTCACAAAGGAGTTGCCTACCCTGTTACGACTTATTTGCAGTTACTTTTGGAGGAAGCAGGTTACTCTAGGAAATTGTTCCCATTTTTCTTCATGAATTGTTAATTTAATGTCCCTTTCGATGACATTTTACTTTCACTTCAGGAGAAAATTCACATTTGCTATTGTCGATCCTAATAAAGCACCTGGATCATAGGAATGTTACCAAACAACCTCAGATGCAGATAGATATTGTTAATGTTGCCTCACAACTTGTGAAAAATGCAAAGCAGCAAGTGACAGCTGCAATTGTTGGTGCTGTGTCAGACTTGATGAAACATTTGAGAAAATGCATGCAGCGATCTGTTGAATTATCCTCCTCCAATGATAGTACTGATAACTGCAACACTGATCTTCAGCATAGTTTAGAGAAATGCATCTTACAGCTGTCAAACAAGGTTTGTTGTAATTACTTTACGTTTTAGTTTAGTTGAATCTACCTACTTTTTGGGATTTGATATTTTTGATTATGAAAGCATTTTATGTGTGCTTTAATGACAGTCGATAAGGATCATTTCTGAATCTTAACTAGGCTTACATATTAGTCAATTTTTCTGCCAGTTATAGTGTCTAAATTTTTTGAAATTTTTTAACTATACGACATGTTTAGCTTGCCCTGCACTCTTTGAAAGGGATGCTTAGCGGTTTTCTTTTCTTTTTGCTGAATGTTAAATTAAAATCCACAAAAGCACATGCTTAGAAGCACATTTTACATACATGTAACAGGGGTCCAGGACAAAGGATTTTTGGGAAGTGACAGTTTTTTTTTTTTTGCATGTAACTTGTTTTTAATTCCGTCTAAATCTGTTTCATTGCATTCACCTTGGTCTTTGCATCAATTGACATAAAAGAGGATGCCCATACTGTTAAATGACATATAAGCTTGTTAGGGCATGCTAACATGTTTGTGAAATTCTGAAGAAATATCTTTTTTTGGTACATATCATCAAACAAACTTTACACTAGACAACCTGAGCTAATTTGGAACATTTGGCTGCTTCATTTGCTTTGATAATCCCTTTCAAAATCTTATGATGTTATGCTGTTCTATTTCTTTGTTTCTCATATAGTTTAACTTATGGTCCCCTATAGTCGTTTCCATGTTTATTTTAGATCATTCTTTATTTAGCCATTCCTTATTATGGCCGTACGTACTCCATCGGGCAGTTCTGTTAATCTTTTATAACCTTATAAGCCAGATCAAGTGACGCTCTCTTCCTAGTTGGTTAGGCTCCATTAAAATGAATCCTGAGATAGGGATTGCTTAGAACTATGAGTCATATTTTCATTAACATTGTTGCAATTTTGTCTTTGATTCTGTTTTTCAATAAATTGTTGATCATTAACAGGTTGGTGATAAGGGACCAATTCTTGATATAATGGCTGTGTTCTTAGAAAATATTTCGACTGCTACTTCTGTGGCTAGAGCAACTATTTCTGCTGTTCATCGAACAGCCCAAATCATTTCTTCCGTTCCGAATATATTATATCACAAGAAGGCAAGTAAACCTACAAATTCAACTTAAATTGCTTCTGGATCATATCTTGTAAATCCAACATTGTAACTGACTTGATTTTGTGTTTCAGGCTTTTCCTGATGCTCTCTTCCATCAATTGCTCATAGCTATGGCCCATCCAGATTTTGAAACGAGAGTTGAAGCACACAGGGTCTTTTTTGTGGTGCTTATGCCATCCCTACTAGCCCCTTGGTCGAACCTGAATAAGGAAACATTTGAAGCTGTTTCTGGATTGCCTGATGTGTTGGAGAAGACATGTAATGGATATTCCTCTTTTCAGGAAAGAAATATGGATAAAACAGAATCTTTCAAAGAAGAAGGATTGCAGAAAGTGGGTAATCAAACATCAGATATTGGAATGGAGCAATATAGGAAACATGATTTACATGGTCATTCAAGTAGCTTCGACTGTGCCATCACAGTTGAAAAAACAGTATGATGCCCTCCTGACTCTTATATCAGATGTATATGGTTGTTTGTCTTGGATCCTAGCTTGTCGTTTAATGTAGTTATTCTTTTGCAGTTAACTTCCCTTCGACTAAGTAGTCATCAAGTCAATCTCCTACTTTCTTCGATATGGGTTCAGGCAGCCTTCGCTGATAATATGCCTGCCAATTTTGAGGTTATGGCCCATGCTTATAACATTGCATTGCTGTTCATTCAATCTAAGGTAAGACATCCATGCAAGGAGCAAGTCTTGGCTGTATTCATACACTATTCTCGTTGATATTTTATGTTGTTGTGAATAACATGTATATCTGGTGAATCCTTGGCATTTTTGGCACTTGGATTAATTGAGGATCAGATATTGAATCAGATGGACACGTTTGAACAAGTTGATGGTATGTTTTAGAATTGGAGCTGGTTATGTGGGGTGTGATTTGATGTACAATCTGTAAAGAAGAAAAATTGGTTTGAAATTAATTTATCAATTCACTAGCACAGGAAAAACTGAATATTCCCACCAACAAGATCAAAATCTTGTTATTTGTCTGAAGTTTGTATGCATGCTTAAGGTGATGAAAATTTGTGCTTACTATGCAATGTATATTTCAACAATGGCTAATGTTTTTGAACAGACTTCCAGTCAGATGTCTCTAGTTCGTTGTTTCCAGCTAGCATTCTCTCTTAGAAGCATCTCTCTAGATAATGGAGGTAAGTGGCTGGACCTGTGAGTGAATCTTGTGTCTTTTGGCTCTAATCTAGTGAACTATTCATAAATGAGCCATGAAAATATAGCTGTGTGTAATAGAGATTTCTTCTGGGTGTTTTAATGTTTGTGAGAATTGTAGTGCAAGTTGACACACCTTCGCACACTTATTGTCTGTTGTAGAAATGAGCACAAGCTAAAACTGGACTGGGTAAGCTAAAACTGGACTGGGTTTGGACAAACTCAATCCCATTACTTTTTAAAAGGGTCCATTCTGAAGACTAGGTACAAGTCTTAATTCCAAACCCGTCCCATTTGAAAATTTGGAAACCTGAAGCTGACCTGTTAGCTTATGTCATTTCTTTTCATACGTATTATTTTCAACATCTAATGAGGGAAGTTCTACTTAAAATTATTTAACAAAATTGGTTGTTAAATTCATTCAATTGATATGAATTAAATATTGAAAATTTCAATTAGAAAATATTAATATTAGTATAATATTTTGCATAAATAGTCTACTAATAAGATTTTCAAATAACAGTCTGAGATTAGAAATTGAATATCAATCAAAATACTAGGTCTTTTTAAGTAATGGATTGTAATTCACTAGTTAACTTTATTAGTGGCCTGGTGCGAAATTTTTTTTTTTGGAAAAACCAACTTTTGGCCTGAACTTTAGTTTGCACTTATTTCCTGTGGGCCTTTTTTATAGTAACCCGATCTAAAATTTGCATCAAACCTACTTGGTTATGCAGGCTGCGCGAGTTTTGCTAATGTTGAATCTGTTATAAGTTATTTTGTTTTTGATTGTTGTGGTTAATATTCATCTTAATCTTGCAAATTTTGAGTGAATGTCACTGTTTGTTTGAATATAGTAAATTGTTGCAGTAATTGCCTGGGCACTTCTGTTTGACTTTTTTGCTTATAAAAATTTTCTGTTTTTCTGCTTGAATCTGGCTTGGCCATGACAAGAAATACGATGTGAAAGTTAGTTACTAAAATAATGTAAGATGGCTCCATTGGTAATTACCAATTCTAATGAAACTTTTGTCTGTGTTTTCTGAAGGAGGTTTGCAACCATCTCGCAGAAGGTCTCTCTTCACCCTGGCATCGTCCATGCTTATTTTCTCTGCTAGGGCAGGGAATCTCCTGGAGCTAATTTCCTATGTCAAATTATGTTTGACCCAAAAAACTGTTAGTTTTTCTCCTGGCCTATTTATAATTTATGTTGATGTACCAGAACCTCAACAATTAATTGGACCAATGAGGAGCAAAAGGACCAGAACTGAGCACTGATCCTTTTGGCAGGTTGATCCTTATTTGGAATTAATTGAAGATATCAGGCTGCAGGCTGTTTATGCAGGACCAGATTGCAGCAAGATGGTGTATGGATCAGACGAGGATGATGCTGCTGCACTGGAATCACTTGCAGCAGTAGAATCAGATGATCATTTGAATGAAATTGTTGTTGATCATATGATGAAAAAATTTGCGAAATTGTCACAGGTGATATTCCATTTTATGCTCATGTTGGCTCCATGTTCCTTGCCAAAGACATTTGAAGTGTGACCAAATCATTTAGTACCTAGAGGGACAGTTGTATAGTGATTACTATGCTAAGTGCTAACAATTATGAAATGTGGAACATTACTGGGGCCACACATATGCATGAAGATATATGGGTGCAGAACTGGAGAGGGGTGTTTTTGACTGTTATGAAACAAGATATTCTCATCTTGGCAATTTGACTCCTATAGGAATTTGTTCATTGTAATTTAGATAAATAAACATTTCCACCATTCATACATCTCTAGCCCTGATTGTCTATGATTCATGTCTTAGATAATCTTGCCTACCTGGAGTTCATGGAGGAAGGGCAGTTAATTTATGATAAAATCACAATTTAGCTCTGGAAGGGAAGCAGTTAACATATTCTTTACACCATTGAAAAAAAGATTCATATCGAATCTTATGGTTCATTCCTTCTTCAGGATGAGTTATCAGCAATGAAGACGCAACTCCAACAAGACTTTTCGCCTGATGAATCATATCCACTTGGTGCTTCCTCATTTATGAATACACCAAGGCCATGTTCTCCTCTTATGAAAATGGAGTTGCTTGCTTTTGAAGAGGTTAAAATAGTCTGCTGTTACTTTGCAGATAACTAATGCCATTTACATGTGACATGGTTTTCTATTATGTTGGTTTTTTAGCAGATTATGCCCGAAGATCCCTTGACAGATGATGATACATTTTCTGAACCAAATGGGAGTCAGTCTGATCGAAAAACATCACTAACTGTCAATACATTTGATGTTTTAAGTGTCAATGAACTGTTGGAATCAGTGAGTATCACTTTCTATTTCACTCTCTCTCCATCACTTGTAAATTTTCTCGCCATGTCAATGGATCTTTGAGGATATGCTAAATCAGTTTTTGATATAATGAATGTGGCTTGGTCACATGCCTGTTAACTTTAATTGGCATTTTACGTACAGGTTTCGGAAACTGCACGGCAAGTTGCAAGTTCCCAAGTTTCCTCCACCCTTGTACCTTATGACCAAATGAAAAGTCAATGCGAAGCTCTCATGACTGGTAAACAACAGAAGATGTCAATGCTTCACAGCTTCAAGCATCAACATGAGACCAGAGTATTTCCCAGTGAATGTGAAAACAGAGGCATCTCCGAAGTTGATGAGGTGAGACTTTTTTAATTTTTGAGAAGTATGATGGCCTTCAAATGGCAATAGCTGTTAAGTTGATACTGCTATTTTCAATTTTCTTTATGCGCACTAGCGGATGATTCACACATCATCCTGCTGTTTGGTCGGCAATTAGATTACATTTTAGTTGGCTATGGTGATAATGAAAAGCTTACGTAATTTGACTGTGGCATCCGTGTTCTTACTACTCTGTGGACATAAATGTTAATAACAGTAAAAGCATGTAACCTGAAGCATCTTGCAACAGCTACAAAATTGACCAACTTCGTATGATTTGTCTCTTTTTTCTAAAATGAAAAGTACATCCACCCAAACTAACAGAATCCTCTGATAAAATATATGTTAAAAAGAAAGTTGAAATTTGAACTATATTCTTTTTGTCCTCCAAAGTAACAGATGTGACTGTTATAACATAGTAAAAGACTTCCTACTGATAGTTACACTAGTGAAGACACCGGATGTGCAACATATCTAGGATTGGTTTTTCGGGGGTCAATGCTCTTTGTTATACACTCTAGGTTTTATCGTTGTATTGAGAGGTTTTTCAATTCATACTAGGGCATGATGACTTTGTTGAAATATACTGGAGCATAAGTTCAGGAAAATAAAGCAAGCGAAAAAGCTACATACATAATGAAAAAAATGGCTTCATTAGGTTCTGTTTGGGCTCAAGGAGCTTCCTTGAACTTATGCTACAGCATCATCGTTTAATAACTTGGAAGCTTGAGAATGATGAACACTTTTGAGCTTCGTTCATACTTTTGCATATAAATTTTTGAGTAAACTGTAGATCTTGCATGGAAAATTGTAGATACATGTTCTTTGATATATTCATAGTTGTGATACATTGCTACGTTTTTAATTAATGCAGCAAACTTTTTTTTCCCCCCCTTGATCTATATTTCAGAAATTGGAGACTTCAGAAGGTCATCCAAAGTCTATATACGGCGGTAAGATTACAACTCCCAATCAGCTTGCCTTACGCTCGCTAGATTACGGCCAAAACTCTTTCAGATTACCACCTTCAAGTCCCTACGATAAATTCTTGAAAGCAGCTGGATGCTAGAGATTGAACTCAGCTGTATACAGAAGTGATTACATCCTGATCTGCCTTAGTTTTTCTCACATTTTTCTCTGGCAATTGGTGTATTTTTAATCATTCTTTATTATAAAACGTATGATATATAGCATTACTTTTAATTTGAAAATGAGTGGATATAGAAGATTGAACTCTTCAATCTGAAGAATGCGAGAGCGAGCGACCGAGAAAGAGAGAGAGGCATGGGGGGGATATTTATTGGTGTTGTTTTCCAGCAAGTTTAGAGAGTATCTGTTGATATGTTGATAGTTGTTCATACGAAAATGCAAATCATTGAAATAGTGTTTGTAAATACAGATTGGAATGTGTTTTAAGTTTGGATATATAATTTGTTATGGTATGGTTGCCTTTTTCCTTGTCTGGAGAACATTTATGTTCAGTGAGACTGAGACTTGAGAAGCTTTGTTCCTGTTCTGTTATGTATCAATTCACATTTAAGGTGGCTGTCGTTTTTTACCTCTTCCAGTTTGTACTTGATAATGCCGTCTGCTTTCCTTGTATGACATTTTTTTTTCTTTTTCTGGTATCATTCATAAACTGGCATCAGAATGTGAACCATATTTATCCAACCCAGTTTACCATCAAAAAGAGCTTCGGTATGGGAAAAACAAAAAGATCTTATTGTATTGGTCAAGAAGTAATTATGATTCAGATCAACACATTGACCTGTGGAATTGTAATTATGTTGCAATAACATCTAAAGAAGACTGTTTTGTTATACTGTTATGATTTTCAATTTGTAGTTTCTATTTAAAAAAGAATAAAAACAACAATATATAGCTTATCAACAACAATGTATAGCTTATGATATCAATATGATTATGTATTGATGATAATTATGTATAAGATAAGTTATATTTAAATAAATAAAATTTTTAATCTTTTATATATTTTATTAAAATAAATAATTAAAAATTATATATATATATATTTATTTTAATTATTAAATCAAATTTGATATATAATTTATACATTCTAAAGATATTTTGAATTTAATTAAACTTATTAATAATTATTAAAATTAATAACAAATATTAAATACAGTTATTAACTAAAATTAGTTAAATAATATATTTGTAGTTAGAAATAGAAAACAAAAATTACTTTTTACGAGTTTTATAATTTTGAAAAACCGGTAGAAACTAAAATTAAAAGTAAAAACCAAAAATTCAAATAAATTTTTTTACTAAATAAAAATAGAAAACTAAAAATAAAAATGAAAACAAAAGAGCTTTAAAAAAGTAATATTTTTTTAATACTTCCAAATTATATAAGCTCATTTACATTATATCACTAAAACCTCCCCTTGTCAAAAAATTTCTCATAAATGTATATCTCTATTTAGATAATTTTTAACAACAACTTGTTTAATAATTGTTGGGAAATCTTTTACAAAGAATTAATAATTAAAATTGATAATTATTAAAATAATTTAAATTCAGTATTAATATTGTTGTAAAGTGATTAACACTTTCTTTTACCACGATGTTAAATTTATTTACTTATATTACAATAAATAAAAGTTATCTATGAAATTTATATTGAGTGTTGTTATCGTAACGTAAATAAAAGTTAATTCATGTGATATGTCACATTTTAGAAATATTTACAAATTGTAATTATTTTTGGAAAAACATTACTATAATTGCGCTATTATCTTTTTCTCTATTCTAACTATGTCAAATACCATCTTCCATATATGGTGTAAAACCGTAAAAGGATAAGACAAAGTTAGAATCAGGTACGAAGGCATCTATAGATTATCCCCTGCATCACCTAATAACACCTTAGCACGTCACCAAAATGTACCTTTACTCATTCACATACGACCAAATTGAACTACGACCACAGACGTGGCACTCACCTATTGGAGAGTTGACATTAACATTCAGATTTGGAGGGAAAGTTTAGGGTACACGCGGCAAATGTGGACAGGATCTACGAGGAGGTGGGGCCCAAATTCCAAAGGACGACTCGGGCGGTCCGGACTCGGTGAGTGAGGGACTCAGGAAGAACTCGTTCTCCTTTGTAAACAACTAGGTTTGGCTTCTGTATAAATTTGAACTCTCTCTTCTGAAAAAACTAAGTCCCTGGGGTTTTAGGCCTTTCTCTCTCTATCCTTCCCACTCTCACTCTTTCTCTTACCTATTTATATTTTCAAAGCTTCTCTCTGTCTTTGGATAGATCTCTGATCAGGTAAATCTCATCCGTCCATTCAGTTATTTTTCAATTTTCCTTTTACTATCTCCTTTGGTTCATTTGCTTCTGTAATGCTACTGTGTATAATTTTAATGTTTTCAGGATATGAAGAATCCTAAAGTTTGTTTGATAGGTTTTGTTTCTTTGCATTGTTGTATATTCAATTCGTGCGTTCGTTTCTCCGTGTTTGTGTTCTTCCTCTGCATGAGCCAATTTCTGCGGTGTTAATTTATGAATGCTTGAGTTAGTCAAAGTGGGGTGGAATGGCAGCTTGTCGGGGCCATTTTAAATTCTAGGGTTTGGGAGAGTTTACTGCATGCAGTTTTTGGAATATGGAGGGATTTATAAGGATGTCGTTGAGAGGAAAGTAGGGGGAATTGTGGGAAATGAGTGATGCAGTTGGTTCTGTTAGCTCAACTGCTAATTGTTTTGTAAAAGCTGGTTATTTGCTACGAGGAAGGTGGAAGGTTCTTTGCTTACCAGGGATTGGGATAGAGCATAAATCGCATAGTTGTTGCGAACATTCAATTTGTAGTTTCTTGTTATTTGTTTTAGTGGAACATTAGCGGCTGGATAATGTTAAAGGTGTGTGCATGAATATGTGTATGAAGTTGAATTTGTTCTTGTTTGGAAACACAATAAGTTCGTTTATTTATCTGCAACCAGAAGCGCGCACACACATACAGACAACCAGAAGCGCGCGCACACACACAGACACTGAGGGGGAGAGAGAGCGAGAGAGATCATTGTCAATATTTCTTTTGGAGGGGGGATTTGGGTAAGTGGTTTAATTTTTAGCAGTTCTGAGGTTCTTGCTTTGTTTGGACCTTTTCTCAGGCTTAACGGAAGTTGGCTTATTTTGGAAATGTGGGATTAGACTTTTTGAAGTTTATGGAACAACCTGTCTGTTGGAGCTAGCTTCTGTATATGTATACAAGACGTGCTGGTCAAGGAGATGGGCCTGTTCCCGGGCCAGTACGCACAAGTGATAGACTCAGAAGAAGGCCAAAATTATATGGTAGAACATATGTTTATTATACTCCAACCATCCGCCGTTCTAGGAAAAGTAAGACTAAGACAAGAACTGCAGCTTCTCGGATTGCGAAGATGTTATGTCCAGGGAATCGACCAGTGCGGACAAATTCTAATGTAAGTGCCCAAGTTTTCTGTTATGGAATTTGCACTGTTCAATTTTGAAAGTTTGATGAACATGAATTCTTTTTGCTGTCTAAATGAGTTTTGCAAATATTATAGGCCGTAGATATGATATTTTGCTATCAGGGTATTCATATATCCTATCATACAGACTGCTTCAGGTGCAGCGTTGAATTTTTTTACCACTTTGAATTTGAGAAGTCATTTAAAGTCATTCAATATATTGGTTCATTTAGTGCACTTGAAACATGATAGGCTTTGCTGCTAATTAAATTTGAAAAGAGAATACGTCTAAAAGGTAGTCTTAACTTTGTACACTGCACTAATACTGAAATACTAGGGCTTTGTGGCTCAGATGTAAGGAAAGGGTTTAGTGTTTGAAGATTCACTAGAGATTTCAAACATTGACAGGAAAGCTAGAGATATACCCGATGAACTGGAACATGGTGAAGCATAAAGCATGACAAGGCTACCTAAAATCCTATGAATTTATTTCTTGAATTATGACTACATAGATATCTTGGTATATCTACATTTGTGTTATATACTCTTTTAACTTAATGCTATTTGGGTACCGATGATTCTGTTCCTTATGATCCTAGGCCTTCTAACATGTTACCTATGTTCTGTCACAGCCAATTGCAATTAACCTTCGGCGTTCTACTAGAAAGAGAAGGATGTCTGTGAATCTTGAAGGTTACACAGACAGTTCCGGTTCAGGAGATGAAGATTTGATGGTGAGGATTTTTATCCTCCAACACTTATATATTTGTATGATATTGTTCCTAGTCTTTCTTTGTTTTCATGCTTCCAAGATCAGAAACTGTAGAAGTATGTTGAAGTGATTTATTTTCTACCCTTATCTTTATCTAAAACTCCAGCTGATTCTTTTCTCAGAGACCAACTTATCGACACTTGAGGAATCGGGTTGAAAATAATGTTAGCCAAGATGAATTGTTATCTCCCAAACGTAAAAGGATTGTTGAAACTAAATCAACGCCCCGGCGGGAAGGTTTGCGACCTCGTCGTGAAAGGACTATTGCTAAAAAGAACATTAAACTCGAATCAGATGATGAGGATGAAACTTCTGAGGAGAAGGTTGGGCAAGATGAGGTTGAAAATGGGAATGAGGCTGATGACAATGGAGATGATGATCATAATGATGGTGATGCAGAGGATGATGTTGATGGTGAGGGTGAGGATGAGGATGAAGGAGAGGAAGATGGTGATGATGAAGAAGGTGAAGAAGAACAGGATGGGAGGAAGAGATATGATCTGAGAAATCGTGCAGATGTGCGTAGACACTCTGTGGGAGATGGTAAGCAGAGACCACGCTCACCAAGAAGGGTATTGCATCAAGGAATAGGCACCAAGGTCAACAGGGATGTTAGGAAAAGTGGATCTCGGGTTCACAAGCGTCATCGTCTTACAAGAGCTGAAGATTCTGATGATTCTCTTCTGGTTGATGAGCTAGACCAAGGTCCTTCTATTCCTTGGGCTCGAGGTGGAAATAGATCTGGACCTCCTTGGCTTTTTGGGGGACTAGATATGCACGGGAGTACGGCCTGGGGATTAAATGTGGCTGCATCTGGTTGGGTTCATCAAGGTGATGCTCTTGCAACCTTGACTTCAGGGATCCAAACTGCTGGGCCAAGCTCTAAGGGTGGTGCAGATATCCAACCTTTACAGGTTGATGAGAATGTGAGTTTTGATGATATAGGTGGGCTTTCAGAATATATTGATGCACTGAAGGAAATGGTGTTTTTTCCCCTTTTATATCCGGATTTTTTTGCCAGTTATCATATTACCCCACCAAGGGGAGTTCTATTATGTGGTCCTCCTGGCACAGGAAAAACATTGATTGCGAGAGCGCTAGCATGTGCTGCTTCAAAAGCTGGGCAGAAGGTTAGTTTCTACATGCGCAAAGGTGCTGATGTGCTCAGCAAATGGGTTGGTGAGGCTGAAAGACAACTGAAACTTCTTTTTGAAGAGGCACAAAGGAATCAACCTTCCATAATCTTCTTTGATGAAATAGATGGACTTGCTCCTGTGAGGTCTAGCAAACAAGAGCAAATTCACAATTCGATTGTCTCTACTTTGCTTGCCTTGATGGATGGTCTGGATTCTCGTGGGCAAGTTGTTTTGATTGGAGCAACCAACAGAGTTGACGCCATTGATGGAGCCTTGCGACGCCCAGGCCGGTTTGATCGTGAATTTAACTTCCCATTGCCTGGTTATGAAGCACGGGGTGAAATATTAGACATTCACACTCGCAAGTGGAAGCATCCTCCATCAAAGGAATTAAAATTGGAACTTGCAGCTAGTTGTGTTGGGTATTGTGGTGCTGATTTAAAGGCATTGTGCACTGAAGCTGCAATTCGTGCTTTCCGTGAAAAATATCCTCAAGTTTACACAAGTGATGATAAGTTTCTAATTGATGTTGATTCAGTAAAGGTTGAAAAGTCTCATTTTGTAGAAGCGATGTCAACAATCACCCCTGCTGCTCACAGGGGTGCTGTTGTGCACTCTAGGCCATTGTCTTTGGTTGTTGCTCCATGCCTGCAAAGGCATCTCCGGAGAGCCATGGATTGTATATCCAACATATTTCCTCCCCTTGCACTTTCTTCAGAGTTTACTAAGCTTTCTATGCTTGCATATGGATCAGCAATCCCACTTGTATACAGGCCTCGACTTTTTCTATGCGGTGGTGAAGGTTCTGGGCTGGTAACTATGTTCAAACTTGTTAGGAAGTTTGTTGATAGCAATACTGACTTGAATTACTGACTGATACTAGTTTTACAGGACCACCTTGGGCCTGCAATTTTGCACGAACTGGAGAAGTTTCCCATTCATTCTCTTGGACTTCCTTCTCTTCTCTCTGATCCCAGTGCAAAAACACCAGAAGAAGCATTGGTGCACATATTTGGTGAAGCAAGGAGAACAACACCTTCAATCCTTTATATACCTCACTTTGATCTATGGTGGGACAATGTAAGAAGTCCTTGTTCACTTTCTTTTGTTGTAGGTCATGAGTTAAATGTTTGCTTAATCTATCAACTGGATCTGATGGTCCTGAGTTGCAGGCTCATGAACAACTTAGGGCTGTTCTGCTGACTTTGTTAGAAGAGCTACCATCTAACCTGCCGATATTGTTGCTTGGTACTTCTTCAGTTCCGCTTACTGAAATTGATGGAGAGCCTTCTTCTGTGTTTCCTCAGCGTTCACTGTATGTGCCTTTACTCTTTTTGAGCAACTCTCATTTAGTATGCAAAACTTCATTTGCTGATCTTGTTATATCTAAATGGCAGTCTCGCGAAGTGGTAGATGAGGTGGTTTATTTTCCCTATATATTTATTATCAGTTATTAAAACAATGAGTCCTAGTCCTATTTTCTTTTACATTATTCTGTTTAGTGGAGGTAGACTATGAGTTCTGTAGTTATATTAAGGATGACGAGTTTGTTTTGCAAGATCTTTTACATATTGGTTTCTAGATCTTCTGTAGAGGGCATAAGGCAAGAGGCTAAAACTTTGGGCCATTTTTGTGGTGACTGGATCTTACTGACAAACTGCTTCTTAATGCTTGTTAATTGCAATCTTTTGATGTACCATACTCATTTAAGAAGAAGATTAAAGTTGTAGAACTTTTGTTGTTCTCTTAATTTGCACTGGATGGTCAACTGAGTCTATCAATTTTCTGTGGATTGATGATGGAGTTTATTCTTCTTTTTAAATTATTTCTTTTGACGTGTGTATTAATGATAGGGGGAACAAGTTTGTGTTGTGTTCTGCTGAAATTGCGATCATTACTTAATTGTAGCAATTTCATATTCCTTGAATCTTTATAATATATTTTTTTCTGCTGCAGTTTTCAGGTGGGTGGACCATCAACTGAAGACAGATCTTTGTTTTTTGATCGTTTAATTGAAGCTGCTTTATCAATTGCATTGGAGGCTATGACCAGAAAGCCCCAGGAATCAGTATCCCAACCTGAACTTCCCAAGGCACCAAAAGTCGAAAGTGGCCCAAAGGCCTCTGAGTTAAAAGCTAAGGTAGAGGCCGAACAGCATGCACTTCGCAGAATGCGGATGTGCCTGAGAGATGTTTGCAATCTGTAATATATCTTTAGACCCATTTTCACATTCGTTGGATCATAAAATTAGTTAGAATGGATATTGAAGCAATATCTCTAAAACAAGAAACGCTGTGGAGATCTATCAGTTTGAGCTTCATTTGGCTTGCTATGATTATTGAGCATTAGCTTTATTGGGTTCTCTGTCCATGCTCCATTATGTTTTCTTTCTTTTGTTGCAGGATATTGTCTGATAAAAGATTTAGTGCCTTCCATTATCCTGTCTCAGATGAGGATGCCCCCGATTTATCGCTCTATAATTCAGAACCCTATGGACATGGCAACACTGTTGCAGCGTGTTGACTCTGGTCAGTATATAACATGTTCAGCATTCTTGCAAGACATATATCTCATCGTGACTAATGCAAAGGTGAGTTCCTTCCCATGTATCTGCAATTTTTCTATCATACCACTTTGGTCATTATATTATGAGCTTGAGCACTGCGACTTTACAACTTTCCATGATTAACATTTTGCTGTTAGAGCATAGAACATTAGTTTTAAGTTTTAACTGTGACTACAGTCCCAAGTTACTAATCTTCTGTGCAAGATTGTGACATGAACTAAACAATTTTGTGTTGGTCGAACATCTTTCCAACAACTTGCCTTGTTCCAGCTGTTATATTCTTTTTTTAAAAATCCAGGTTTATAATGGAGATGATTACAATGGAGCTAGAATTGTTAGCAGAGCTTATGAGCTCAGAGATTCTGTAAGTTCATTTTTTGTATTGTTTTCAGGAACTCCTCCGCCCCCCAACCTCTAATGGCTCTATATTGAAATTTTCGTTCTTTGTATCAGGTGCATGGAATGTTGTCACAGATGGACCCTGCTCTTGTTGCATATTGTGACAAGATTGCTGCTCAAGGTGGTCCAATGCAAGTGCCAGATGATTTAAGTGGATCTACTTTCCCAAACCCTGTTGTCCAGCTTGTAACGAGTACCAGAGCTAGTGCTCGATTGCGTAATGTCCAGCCTGAGGTGAATCTGGGTCAAAGCTATGAGGCGTTGAAAAAGCCAAGGCAAACTGTCGATGCTTCACATGCAGGTAGGCTTTGGTTCTACGCAAATGTAATTTGATTCATTTATGAAGGAAAATAGGTAAAAGATGAAGAAAGATATTTCTTTCATGTTTTGTATTGAACATTCGGGTAGAATATTTATATATACTTCTCTATTGCTATTGGCTAATTGCCCTGATACTAACTAATTGCTGGCTATACAAAGGCACTCATATGCACAATATGTACAGAGAGAGATAAGAGCAAGGACAAAAGGTAAAAGACAAAGGTAGGTAAAGGACAAAGGATAAATGGGCCTATAATGTGAAACCTACAATAAAAATTTATTCGGACTCTCTAACACGGCTCAGTCAAGCCAAAGTTGTGGTTGAAAGCCGACAACTCCGAGCTTGCAAAGGAGAGTTGAGAATGTTCGTGTGGTCAAAGCCTTTGTTAACATATCTGCGAGTTGTTGAGTTGTGTTCACGTATCTGAGCTCCAGGAACCCTAAGTTGATGCAGTCGCGAACTAGATAGAGGTCGATCTCGAGGTGCTTTGTCCTTTCGTGGAAGACTGGGTTTCTGGAGATGTGGATCGTAGCCTGATTGTCACAGTATAGAGGTATGGGTTTCGGAATCCGGAGCTGAAAAGTGTGAAAGATTTGGGTTATCCACTTTAGTTCGCAAGTAGTTGAGGCTAGGCTTCTGTACTCTGATTCAGCGGAAAAGCGACTCACGATTGATTGTTTCTTTATTTTCTAGGAGATCGGTGACTTTCCGAGGAAGACGCAGAACCCGGTTAAGGAGCGTCGGGAGAAGACACAACTTCCCCAGTCCAAGTCGGAGAAGGCTACAAAGTTAGGGCTTTCTTCTAATGCGTAAAAAATCCTTAGGTTCTGAGTTCCCTTTAGATATTTCAGTACTCTTTTGGCGGCTTCCCAGTGTGGTAGTCGAGGGTTACTCATGAACTGACTGAGTTGTTGAGTAACGTATGTGATGTCGGATCTTGTAAGCCCTAAGTATTGTAATCTCCCCACTAGTCTTCTGTACTTTTCTGGTTTGTCAAGTTGTTCACTTATTTCGATGGTTAACTTTGTCCCAGGAACTATGGGTGTTGCACAGGGTGAGCAATCTAATAGCCCAATCTCTTGGAGGAGGTCTCGGATGTATTTTCCTTGGGTAAGTATCATTCCATCTTCTGCTCTTGCTATTTCAATTCCCAGGA
>JAOSBK010000005.1:9028016-9042275 GCA_027568895.1 Erythroxylum shatona | reverse complement strand
TTGTTGGATTCCAAAACGTGTTCTTGGATGATATTGAAGAGATTGCATTAGGTATGTGTTGGATTCAAAAACGTGTCTATACATCCAGTTGACAGTCAAAGAGATTTGTTTATTTTTAAATAATTGGAATGCAAGAAGTTTGTTTAGTTATTTGGTCAAACTTATGGTATCATCAGTCTTTATTAATTTAAATAAATATTCACTTTCAAGATATATAATCATTCACTCTCCTCCTTTTTCTCTATTTTTCCACTCAGTAAATCTCTTTATAAGCAGAAGATCAAATCTCTCAAGATCCCAAATCCGTAAGTTCATGTACATACCTTGTTTGAAGGAAATCATCATAGGATATTACAGAGTGAAACCTTAGGTGAAAACAAAAAAAAACATATCTTCGTAAATTGTCACGGATCGAGTTGAGTTGTACCAACAAAAGACGACGACTTTAAACTATTATTGTTAACTCTTGTCTGGGCAGAAAGAAACCAACATGTCAACTCTTGCATTAATTAATTCCAGGTTGGAATACCATGTTTTTATTAGGATTGGAATCAGGCTCACTTATGAATTTCATAAAGTCACAACAAAATCAACAAGCGTACATAAATCAACTTGTCAACAATGTTGTTTTGGATGGCATTACAGGGGCATCTGTATATATTATAAGAAAGCCTACTCCAGCAAGTCAAGATGGGGCCCCCATTATACCTAAATTCTGAACCCTAATTAAGTTGTCTTTTAGAATCCAAAGGACCATCTAAAAATTAGTTCACATGATTTTTAGAAGTTAGTGGTGGAGGGCTCTCCAAAGAGCTTTGTTCAAATTTTGAGCTTAGCAGTTCTTCCATAAATAATTTCTAAAAAGAGAAGTTTTGATTGTCAATATGATCAAGAGAAATTATATCCTTAAACATATGTTAGCATCTGTTCGTAAATTTAATGTAGTAAGGAGTTGGATATCTTGAGTTTGAAAACAAATTCTTAAAATCCCTGATGTAGATGAAATTTGATAGGAATATTAGCAATTTGAGAATATAATTAAGTAGGGAAAAGTTAGAATAGTACCTTAGCTTTGAAAAACACAATGTCAGACAAAGTGGAAATCAATCTCAAGGAAGATATCAGTATGAGCAATTTGTTTGTTCCTTATTGTGCTATGAAATGGGAGTTATGTTCAGGAAGAATCAATTATTAGTATGTAGCCGCATTCTGTTAGATCTATAGCCCAGACAACATCAAAATATGCTCGTTCCTCTAGTGGAGAAGAATAACAGAAGTGAAGGCTATAAGGAAAGTATGTTTCATGAAAGAGTAGCAGAGAAGTGATTGGTACAAAGTGTTGACATATATTGACAGACAACATGAACAATATGTTATATAAGAATGGGAGACATAGAGATAGAGGGTATATAAGTCTGCCAACTAGTTAACAATAAAGAATACCGTTCTTGAGGAGAGTCTCATCATCATATCATTAGTATCAAAAAGATGAACATTAATTTCAAGAAAGTGCTATTAGTTTTAGCGTCAGCAATACAAGCGTTAACAATGCTAGTAGCGGCATTATCTACATGTTCTCAAGATAATGCCGTGAGATCTTGCCTTTGAACAGTAAAGACGGACTAGTTCTGCCAAGACCAAGGACTTGGGAAGGTTGGCTCCGTGAATTCTAAGCAGCGTTCTTGCTGTTCCACCACAGAGCTACTAGCATTGTTGCCTAAGAATGGCACTGGTACTTGTGGAGATGGATCACCGTATGAATGTTGTGGTAGCTGTTGCTCCATGTTCCAGCACTCGAGATAAGGTGAATGGATTGCATTATTACCTGCTGACACTGGTAAGTTTGCTAGGGTTAAAGGGTATTCAAGCTGCCCAGCTCCTGCACTGACCACCTCATTTCGAATCATAGCATTGCTATTGTCTGTAGACGGACAGTTTTGCCTCATATTCTCTATCTCTTCTTGCTCTTTAAAATTTCTGTTTCCCTTATATTTGATCCTGCAGAGCCTCCATTGCTGTCGAACACAATATAAACAAGTCATGTATATAAATATTGATCATAAAAACTAGGTTACGTTTCAACAACAGTGAACTAACGCGGAAGCTAGCAGCGCCATGTAAATCATATTTTAGGAGTGGAAGTTGACAAACCGTTATCCTTGATTCAAGGCTATATTCGTGCATGATCCAGTTGGTCCTAATTGCATTTTGGCGGTTTCTATTCATGTCCTTAAACCTGTGGTATGTTAAGGGTCTCTTATATCCAAAGAGATGTTCATTTGGTTGAACTTTCTTAACATGGCTTGTGGCTTTCCACCACCCTCGACCAAACACTTCTCGAGAGTCGTTCTCCTTCTTGCAGTAGTAGTACCTCTCATTGTCGCTTGTAGTCACGCCTTGATTCCCTGTGGACACTCCAAAAAGTGTATATGGATGTCTTCTACATGGAAACAATGCAAAGACTCCTCTAGAATTGTGAATTTGTGGCTAGCATGCATATATATAGAGCTTACACAAAACATATGCTCCAAGAAATACGTCAAATTAATGAGGAAAGGAAGCATAAACAAGACTATAGCACATACGTTCGAGATCTTGTGGTTCATGATCATACACATTGGCTTGAGCAATGAAATGGAGTGGCATTTCTTGCCCTCTAACTTTTCCATCAAGGATTTGGATGAGCTCTTCATCAGTAGGATTGAATTTGAACCCATGAGGCAACATGGTCAGTCTGATACAAGAAGAAATAGTTACTTCAAAGTTTAAACATATAATGTTATTGCTTCCATATATATATATATATAGAAGAGAGCGATACAGAAACAGACAAGAAAGTGAATGTTGATGCCTAACACGCAAAGGAAGAAAGGTTAGAAAAATAGAGAACAATACTAGTTGGTCACAAAGAGACAAAAAGGGATCATTTTTTAAGGCATGTAAAGAATGTCCGACAATTTTGTCATTTCTCGTAAAGTTGGACAATTATTAATTACAATTTTTAGTTTTAATAACTTATCAGTTAAGTTACGTAATTTGATCTAGATAAAGATAATAAAGTGGCCCAATCAATAATCTAAATCAATGGATCAAAATTTATATGAAAAATAGATCCCAATCAGTGTGGACCGGACCTATATTGGTCTTGTGATGGAGAAGCCTAATATGAATGTTATATATAAAAGTTAAGGTCTCCTGCAGTTGCTTATATATCAATCGTAAGCATAATGATTCTCAGACTTATTAAGAGATCTTACGTTTTGAGAAAACTGTAGAAATACCTTATTTGCATCCTGAAGAGTAGTTTCTGTGAAGATGGTGGTAGATTCGCACTCGTTTCGGTTTCGAAAAGCTTATTTGAAGTTATGGAGACCGAAATAAGGTATTTTCTACATTGCTTCGTTTCTTGCCCTTTCACTTTCGATTCAGGATACATAATTAAGGTACCGTTTTGTATTATACATGGTATCAGAGCGGTGACGTGATTGGGTGGTTAAAAATGAAGATTTTTTAATTTTCTCTCCATAAAGTTTTCGGACATTTAACTTATGTTTCTCAATTTTTTCTTGCTTTTTATTACATGAAAGTTGTATACATGTGTTTAGCCTTGAGAAATGGGATGAAAACAAGCCCGAGGGTGGGAAAAATCGATCCAAAACTCCCGAAAATTACCTTTTTCTAGCGAGGAAGCACCTCACCCTTAGGCGCTTATGATACACGTGCCTGACAGCAAACAATGCGCGCAAGCACGCTATACGTTTGATCTGACCAAACGTATGTTTGGTGCGTGCGACGCACGTGCCAGTATCTGTGGGCCCATCTACACGTCTTTAGCACGTCTGACGCACGTGCCCTTCATGACACGTCGGCTGACGTCAGTCGTATGGAATTGCTACAGTGTTTTAAAAAAACAAAGAAATTTCAAATTTCCCGTAAGGGTACCCTGGGGTGTTTTGGGTCAGTTTCCGAGTCCAGGAAATTCATAAAGTGAGTTTTTTCATTTTTCTGAATTTATTACATTAGTAATAAATTAAAGTTTAACTCTAAAAATAGATTGAAGGTTTTCTGAATATGATTTCAAGTGAATTTTCATACTTCGAACATCACATGAGGGAGACACTTCGAGTTTTTGTTTCTCAAGTCTTATGCTCAGTGTTCGAGATTGTATGATAGTCACTCAGAAAAGGAATTAAGACATTCTAAAGCTATTTTTGAGTGAATTTTCGTGCAACAAACTTGCCATAAGGGAGATACATGAGACTCTCGTGTTTCGAGTGGTTGGTTCAATGTCTGATGACGCACTATAGTCACTCTAATGAGATTTTTCCTTTACGAAAGTCTCAAATGAAGTTTTCAGAGAATGTCTTCAGCACGAGTGTATGACAATGAGACTGTGCATTTGAATTTTTGCATTTATTGATGTTATATTATCACATACCATATGCTTATAAAGAATGTGAGGATAACATAAAGATGTATCCCTTGTGCTTGTAGACTTTTTGATTACTGATGAGGATGTAATCACCATAGTGGCCTTTTGAGTCAGTATTTTGAATTGTTCTGCTTACACGTTGGGGGATGTCTCTAGTCTCATGTTTAGTTATTTTGCCCACAAGTGTTGACCTTATATGAGATTTTAAGATGTGCATGAAGGCATTGGATAGAGGAAAGTCGTTGCTTGAATGATCCATTTGTCTACAAGTGGTAGTGTCATAAGAGTTGATGATTTATACTCTAATCGCTTTTGTGTGGAAGTCTAGTTGCATATATTATATATTCAGCCCACAGATGTTTCATAATATGTGTGACCAGATTTTCAGAAAAGATACTATTTAATAGCTTTGAGTATCGTTGTTTTCTTACATTTATGCTAATTTAAACATTATCATTTTATAGTCACCTTTGTGTTTAATAAAATCAGTGTCGCTATTAAAACCCTGACCGGTTTTAATACGAAGAAGTGGATAGAGAATGTATTGAACCTTGCTGCAAGGTTCATTTGGGTTTTACACAACACATTTTATATGTGATCTTTTGATCAATTTTGGACAAAGAGGGTTAGTGTTTTGAATTTAATGCTTCTGTTGTACAATTTTTGTTTAATGTAAAATATAATGGTACAACTTTCCTATCATATGGTTTGTATAAAACGTGTCTTACCTCAAATTAGATATATGCTTCTTCGTATCTTGCCAAATAAGTTATGAAATGAAGAACCCTGATGAATGAGAAGTCATACATGGTGTGGCATAAAAGCTTAAGCCACATTTCCAGAGCTAGGGTTAAGAGATTAATCAAGGAAAGCATTTCTCAATTCTAGATTATGATGATCTGGGAACATGTGTTGACTGTCGTAGGGATAAGTTGACTAATAAGGATATTGAGGTCAACTCATGCTTTTGACTTGTTGAGTCTGATACATAAAGATATCGATAGACCTTATACAGTTTCATTGTGTAATTCCAAATGTATTCTGACATTAGTTGATGATTATCCCCTTTATAGTTATGTATTCTTGCTTAAAGACTGAAGGTTGAGAACCAATTGGGAAAATTCATCAAGATAGTCAGATTTGACTGTGGAGGAGAATATCATGGAAAACATGGTATTTTAGGACTTGAAAAAGTTAGCTTGCCACATATATGAAATCAGTTGGAATAGTGACTTAATTCACTATGTCGGGTAGTTCTGAGTAAAATGGTGTATTATCGAAAGACATAACCTCACCCTAAAAGACTTAAAGAAGTCAATGCATAATAGGACTAATCTACCTAATTATTTAAAAGTGTAGAAACCCAGCTTTACACACATTCGTGTATGGAGCTTTCATACCGAAGTAGTATAATCCTTACAAAGATAAATTGCATGTTTGTTGTGCTCATTGCTATTTAGTAAGATATCCAGACCACTTTAAAGCTACAGATTTTACTGTAAAGAAGGAGGGACTGGAATAGTAGAATTACAAATAATTAAGTTTCTGGAACACGATGTCGATGATAATGGTGGGCCCTTTGACCCTTCGAATGATAGTAGGGTGAGTCTCTATACCATACCTTTACAGGAACAGGAACTCATACCTATACATAGTAAATCCTAGGGGTATAAGATCTAATACAGTTAAGTAAATCCACCAGAGTGAGATGACCTGTTATCCCATTTAACTTCATAGTCTATCATGTGAATAAGACTATGCTATCAGATATGTTACGGATCCAGTTACTTTAACAAAAGTTGTTTATGGACACAATGCATATTTATGGTGGGATGCAATGACTGATGAGATGAGCATAGTAAGGTTTGGGAGCTAGCTGATTTGCATCGGGACTATAAACTTGTCAGTTGTAAATGAAGATTAGACCTAAAGGATTTTGGGATAAAATTTAGCAGTTTATGGACTTGCTCAATTGCCTGATGGTTCACTCAGGGAGAAAGATTGACTTTAATGTTACTTTTTCTCCCATATCATCGTAGGAAACATTTTGAGCAATTAAGGTAATTGTAGCTCATGATGATATTGAGTTAAATCAGATGACTGTCAAAACTGCTTTCTTGAGTAAAGACCTTTATGAAGAGGTCTATTTGGTACAACCAAAAGGATTTCAGGATCCAGATAGAACTAACATGGTTTGCACGTTAAGCAGATCAATATATAGTTTATATTAAACCTCCTAAAAGTGATACCTTACATTTGATAAGGATTGACCTCTTTCGACTTTATGGAAAATAAAGTTAAAAAGATGCTTGTACTATGAGGTCAAGGGGAGCATAATTATCTTCCTATTTAGAATGTGGATGATATATTGCTCACGTCAAATTACTTGACCATGTTGTATGATGTTAAGCAACTTTTGGTCAAGAACTTTGACATGAAGGATCTTCATGTAGCATCTTCTGTCCTAGGTATTCAGATTCACTGGAACAAATCTCAACACTCATCAGACATCTCACAAAGTGCATACATTGAGTATATGTTACAAAGGTTTAATACGGTTAACAGTAAACCTATCGTGGCACTTATCTCTCATAATGAGAGATAATCTTTGACATAGTATCCAAAGAATAAAGTAAACAGAGAAATTATGGATAATGTTCCTTTTTCTAGTACGATTGATAGCCTGATGTATGCTTAACTATGTACTAGGCACAGCATTGCATTCACCATTTGACTGTTTGGTCAATATCTAGTTAACCCAGGTGTAGATCATTAAAATGCAGTCAACAAACTAAACCTCATAGGGAATTCAAATTCAGATTTTAGCCATATGTCTTGATGATCGAAATTCCACTTAAGGTTACAATTTGAAGTTTATAGATGATACAATATCGTGGAAAAGTGTCAAGTAGACACGGATAGCTTCCTCAATCATGCATGCTATGAGGCTGCTTCATAGACGGTTTAGCTCAAAAACTTGATTTCTAAGTTGTCTATGGTTAATGTAGTGGCTAGACGCATTTGGTGGTACTGAGGTAATCTTCTTGTTGTGTTGTTTAATAACAACTAAGAATATCAAAAGGTCTTAGCATTTCTAGGTCAATTATTTGACTATAAAGGAATTGATACGAAAAGGTGACATTAAGATTTGAAGTATTTAAAGATTGAGAAAAAGTTAATCGATCATTTAACCAAAGGACTTCACCCACTTATGTTTAAAACACAAGTATACATTATGGGTGTTTTGACATCCTTATACATTGTTAGATAGGGGATCGTTATGTTTGCTCCATATACATTTATACATTTTAATGTATTATGGCAGTATGGTGGTTCATCAATAGAGATGATCATTATTTATCCTTAGTAATACTTGTTATCGTATATTGTCGTAATATATAAAAAAGTCTTAAGATTTGTGTCGATCTTAAATTCCAATCCAATTTGGTACCAAGCCATGTGTGAGGAAATGTCTGCCCTATAGAACAACAACACTTGGATGTTAGTGCATTATGACTCTAAAATGCATATTTTGGGAACTAAATGGGTCTTTCGGACCAAGTATAATGCGGATGGAACTGTGGCTAAGCATAAGGCCCGCCTTGTGGCTAAGGGTTTTTCCCAAACTCCTGGAATTGATTTTTCAGATACCTTCTCTCCATTGGTGAAAGCATCCACTATCAAAGTTGTCTTATCCCTTGCTGCCTATTTCAATTGGAGTATTCAACAAGTCGATATCAACAACATATTTCTCAATGGTGAGCTTCATGAGACTGTGTACATTACTCAGCCTCAGGGTTTCCAACACCTAAATTTTTCTAATCATGTGTGCAAGCTATCTAAAGCTCTCTATGGCCTAAAACATGCTCCAAGAGCCTGGTATCACAAACTCAAGACTGCTCTTCTACAGTGGGGTTTCTGCAACTCTAAAAATGACACATCTATGTTCTACCTTCTTCAAAATGGTACAGTTCTCATCCTCTTAGTTTACATGGATGATATTCTCATCACAGGCAACAATTTATCCGCAATCCAATCCATTACAAGCAAGCTCAATTCACAATTTGCCCTCAAAACATTGAGCGATTTACATTATTTTTTGGGGTTTGAAGTTTACAGAAACTCAACTGGCCTATATCTATCACAAAGTGGGTATATTAAAGATTTACTCACTCAGGCTAATATGGATCTTTGCAAACCTACTCTACTCCAACTTCCACGGGTCTCAAGCTTTCTCGCAATGATGGCCAACCTTTTGCAGATCCTTCTCTGTATCGCAGCTTGGTTGGCGCTCTACAGTACCTCTATAACATGAAACCTGACATCAGTTTATCGTCAACAAGCTCAGTCAGTTTCTTTCCACTCCTCTCACACCTCACTGGATTGCTTTAAAACGAGTGTTACGTTACCTGAAGGGCTACTCCGATCTAGGGTTACTATTTAAATCCTCCTCGTCTCTCGACTTTCAGATGTTTAGCGACTCCGACTGGGCCAGCTCTCCAGATGACTGCAAATCCACAAGTGGTGGTTGTGTTTTCTTTGGGAGCAATCTTGTCTTCTGGAGCTCCAAGAAGTATACTGTAGTCACTCGTTCGAGCACCGAGGCTGAATATCGGGCTCTCTCTCAGCTCTCAACTGAGGTACTTTGGTTATCATCTCTTCTCTCCAAACTTGGGTTTCCTCCTTCACGACCAGCTATTCTCTAGTGCGACAACAACGGTGCTCGCTCTCTCTCCCAGAACCCAGTCTTCCATGCTCGCACAAAGCATATTGAGATTGGCGTGCAATTTGTGTGAGATAAGATCACCGATGGCCTTCTCGAGATTCGGTATGTGCCCTTTGTTGATCAAATCGCCGATCTGCTCACCAAACCCCTCTCTGTGGCTCGATTTAGGGATTTAACTTTCAAACTCAACCTCGTACAAAATCCGAGGTTTCGTTTGAATAGGAGTATTAGGGATTCACTTTCGATAGTAAAGCCATGTACAGAGTCTTGTAATGGGCCAGGACACTTAGCTTCAAGCTCATCTGCCAAATCAACAACCAAGCTCACCACAATTTACTCTACGCCTGATAACAGTGGAGCATCTCATTCTCAACAGACTTCCAGCTGCAGACAACAAAATCATTTCATGCTGTACATTCCGTTGTAACGAATAGTCTAGAATTAAGCATAACTTTGTATTTAATGTTCTTATAACAAACGCAATAAAGCTAGGGAAAACATTACAAATTCTGATTCTCTTTATTTTACTATCCTTCAATCATCAGCGTATATCAATACCCAGTTCAAGTGCCGCTAATATATGGAATTTAAGAAAGTTCGATAATACGCAACCTTACTCTTATTTAATAAATAAGATGTTTATGATAGACTTACATGCAATGCATCATACAGTTGAAACCTTTATCTACTAATGCCATGTCGTGTGAGAAATTGATCGACTTTGATGGTCTGTTTCTTCTCGTATTCACATTAAAATTTGAGCACCATCTGACAATAATTTCATTTCATCTCAAAGCAATCCTTTCTTTGTGTACCAAGATCTTTGAAAAATCTTACAGTATCCAAACTCGACAAGAAAGCAGTCAATTGAACCAATACCCGTGAAATTGGAGATTTCAGGATAATTTCTTTTCCATGGAGAGAAACAAACAATGGTGGCCCTGACACCTTCCTTCGGCGAAGATTACCTCGTTCTGATTTGCTATCACTTCTGGAATCAACTTGTCATTTGAATCCTCGTTACATACATTACGTGAAAGGGACACCTTTCCAACCTGTGACTCACTTTAGATAATCCTTTATATTATAATATTTAGAACACTTGAAAATATAAGATGGAGAATGTGGCCTCTTTTAACTCATCAGGAAGAAAGAAATTATTCAAAATGTACCTTAAGTTGCTTAGCATCTGAACGTAAGAAATGATAAGATATCAAGTTCACATATGACCCTTTTTTTCCAACTAGGTACATGCATATTTAATTCTAAGTGTCTGCATCAGGCTCAACTTTTTATTCAACTTTTAAAAATCAGCAATTAATATTTAATTCATTGATTAAGTTTCACTGATTGTACATTAAAATTTTCTCTCTTCGTAAAGTATATCACTACTCCAAGATTTTTAAACACAAATAAATATTCAAATAAATTTAAAAACCATTAAAAATATAATGCACTATATTACTCTTATAATAATGTTTTAACTATAAGACTAAATATACATAGATTTTGGTGTAATGATCTCACAGTTTACTGGGAAATCAAAAATGGCGTGCAGAATTAATAGTTTCATGATATTAGTGATTACTTTGTATACGTTTCCTATAACGTTTGTTTTTGAGCTTGCCGATACTTTTTGGGTCTTACTTGCAGGTCTCTTTCCTTGAATCTTCGCTGGGGTCATGGAGTGTCTTGCTATATATGATCTCTTTGTCCCCAAAAGACATCTACAGAGATCTTATAACAGTTCAAAATTGTTGAAATAGCTTATGTTACAGTTGTGTTGCACTTCGAGTGGGGAGGAATTTAACCTTACATGATTAGATACATGTACGTTATCTAGGAAATGGCTTGCAAGACAGTCATCGTCCATTTGGTCAAAGAATGCTCCATTGATCGAGTTTTGCTTTCTTATTAGAATGCTTAGAAGCCACTGAAATGTTCTCATTTGTTTAGTTCATTTACATATCAACTGGCGTTGAGAATTTGAGCCAACTTAATTATATCCATTTTAACTAATTCTTCTCTATGAACTTGTCAAAGTAATAAATGTAATATGATGTATCTTCCAGATTGTGTAATTTTTACTTGATTTAAGAAGTATAATTAAGATTATCATGAATTAGGATATAATGATCTTTACCTAGTAAAACTTAAATGTATTCTCATAATTTTCTCTTTTTATTAGAAAAAGAATTCTTAGATTAATTTAATAAACATAAAGGTGTGACTCATATTATTTTGATTGGTTCTAATATAAGGTGGGTCTAAGATAATGATTATCACTACAAGAAAAATGTCGTTTAGAGACAGATACTGACGAAAAACCTAAACGATAAGTAATTGATTATAATTAATTAATTGATTAATTAATTAATTATAATCAATTACTTATTGTTTAGTTAATTAATTAATTATATTTTAATTAATTACTTAATCATTATAAATGTGTTAACAATATTTTTAATTAATCAATTAATTATTTTTAGTTAATGAATTAATTATATATATAATTAATTTATTAATTCTATTTTAATAAAAAAATATATGTCATAGGTTCGTGACACATCTTTATTATTATTAGGTGTGACTTGTGTATCACATCCGTGACATTTTTCTATTATTATTATTATTATTAATTACGACGTAAAGAATCGGAGTCGTTGGATGTAACGGGCAGTTATCCTTAGTAGATGGTAAGTAAGTGAAGATTGAGAAATAAAAAATAAGAAGTCACGCTTGTAAACAATAAGTCACAGACATGATGATGCAGTTATCCTTAGTAGATGGTAAGTAAGTGAAGAGTGAGAAATAAAAAATAAAAAGTCACGCTTGTAAGTAATAAGTCACAGACGTGATGACGATGAGATAGAAGTTAAGGAAGCCGTAGGATCAAAGGGAGGACATGATGGAATTTTGTGTTCGTCCATCCCGTTCGTCCTTAGTATTATATACTTAAAAACTCCTCTATTACTGACGAAGCCATGTGAGCAATTGACTGAATTGATGAATCTTTTGTCTGTGTGTGTTTCGGAATAATCAAGTCAATGTTTCCACCATTTCGTTAGACATCAATGCATCTCTGTACACAAAGATTCATCTAAGGGACAAAATCTTTGAAATGTCTTACAGTATCCATGGATAACAAGCATGCCTGGAACTCGTCAAGTAAGCAGACAAATGAATGGATAGACCCCATCAGTGTGGTGATCTTCGGATTAACTTCTCTTCCATGGAGAGGAATAAATTACGTTTGCCCTGATATCTTCCTCTTTATGAAGAATGCATCATTCTGATTTTTAAAATGAACACTTAGTTTTTTAACTAAATCTAATTGATTGACCTTTGACGCTCTTTCTATCCCAATATAATAATCAGTATTCCAAGTTCTCTAATAAATAAACAAATATAAAATGATAATGTACCAATATACTTATGTTTCTGATATTGTCGATTTGTTGTTTTATATCTCCAAATGATTGATTATGTGCCTAACTGTACATAAATTTTGGTGTCATGATCTCCATAGGTTACTTGGGAACCCAAACACAGCGTGCAGAATTAGATAGATGATGCTCTTGATTACTTTGCATACTTTTCCTTCTGTAGAATTTTCTTGAGTCTGAAGATTTTTCTAAGCTTTTACTTACATGTCCCTTTCCTTAAATCTTCACTTGGGCCATGGTGTATCTTGCTAGTCTGATGTATTTGTCCCCAAATGAAATCTATGGAGATCTTACTAAGATCAGAACGAATTCAACTTTGTTGAACTTGTTAGACATTCTTTTCTTTAGGGACAATTTTGTCCATGTCTCATAAAGTTGGACAACATTAATTGCAATTTTGGTTTTTAAATAAATTGTCGATTAAGTTGCGCTATTTGATCCAGATACAGATAATAAAGTGACCCAATAAATGATCTAGATTAATGGGTTGAAGTCCGGGCGAAAAATGGGTCCCGATTAGTATGGACCGGGTCCATATTGGCCTTATGATGGGGAAACCCGATATGGAAGCTATATAAAGGTTAAGGTCTCCTGCAGTTACTCAAGAAATCTTTCACAAGCATAATGATTCCTGACCCGTTAGGAAAACTCGTGTTTTGAGGAAACTGTAGAAAGGCCTAGCTCGTGAGTCGGTGATCACTTTTCACTAAAGGTCCTGAGAGATTCGGAGACGTTTGGAGCTCGGAATCGACATCGGAATCAGAAATGAAACTGAAATCTAGGTATTCCTTCGTTTTTAATCCTTTCATGTAGATCTAGGATACGTACTAAGGCTCACACTACGTATTACATGTGATATCAAAGCAGTTACGTGATCGGATTGCCGGAAACGAAGGTCTTTCGGTTTTTCATCTCATTTAGTTTTCTTTAGATTTTGATTCGTTTTTTAGTTTTTTTACGTATATAATTATGTAAATGTGATATACATAAGGTTATATGTTTGCAGCTTATATATGTGTGTGTGTGTGTGTGTGTGTGTGTGTGTGTGTTTGTGAATCCATTAATTGTACTCAAAGCATAAATGTGTAAGTTTGTTTTATGTTTGCAGCTTATAATAATTTGTTAGCTATGGGCAATAGTCTGATCAAGTGCAATGAGCTAAACTATGTCAATTAGTCTGAGTAAATACAATTTCAATTGGATATTATGGATAAGGGCCTGACATTAGTTGATGAGAAGATTGCAACCATTACTAAGACTAGCATATAAGACGAAAAGACATATTTTGAGTTTTGGGAAAAGTCTAACTGTCTGTATGGTTGCTGTCTTCGATTTCTGGAGACGGAACGGAACGAAAATCTGGAGACGGAACGGAACAAAAACTAGAGACGGTGAGCTGTTTGGTTATGGTGGACAGAACAGAAAAAACTGTCTCCGTCTCCAGGACAGAAGTGTTTGGTTGCAGTGGACGGGACGGAAAAATTGTGTCAATTACAAAATTGCCCCTGATCCTTAAGATGAGTAAAAATGTGTTATTAATTGATAAGTTTATTGCAACTAATTTGCAAAACTTAAAAGTTGAGCAAATAATTATAATAACAATTTCAAATGAACATTGAATAATAATAATAATAATAATAATAATAATAATAATA
>JAOSBK010000005.1:9003504-9015279 GCA_027568895.1 Erythroxylum shatona | reverse complement strand
TTGGATGTCCCCTTTGGCCTTGTATAAGGGGATCAACCTACTTAATCTCCATTCATCTGGCATTTTGGCTGACTCTAGAATCACATTGAAGAGTCGAACTAACCATACAATATCGACACCTCCTATCCGTTTCCAGACCTCTATAGGGATCTCGTCAGGCCCTACGGCCCTATTGCTCCCCATCACTCTCAACACCTTAGTAATTTCACCCCTCGTAATCCTTACCCATATGCCCTTGTCATGAGTATGACCCAACGCAGAGGGTTCACCTAACTCTACGTTGCCCACTATCTCGTCGTTAAACAGACCATGAAAATACCTCTTCCATCGCCTCTTGATGTCTTGGGACTCTATGAGTACCTGCCCCGTTTCATCACGAATACAACAAACTTGGTTGAAATCATTCGTCCCACGTGCCCTATCTCTTGCTAACTTGTAAATCTTTTGTGCTCCCCTAGGTGTATCCAAGTCGCGATATATAGTCTCATATGCTTCCCCTCTAGCCACTGCGATAGTTTTCTTAGCCCTCCATTTAGCCCACCTATACCTGACTCTGTTAATCTCCTACTCCACCTCCATTGAACTCGCTAAAAGATCCTTAAAAGCTCTTCGCTTTGCCTTAACCATCCCCTGGACCTCATTTGACCACCACCAACCTTCAATCCGCCCACCTCCTTGCCCTTTGGGGACCCCTTTGGATACCCCTAGGTGAGTGGTGGCCGTTGCGCACACTACAGAGGCTACACCCTCCCACATCAAGTTTGCATCCCCGCTCACAGACCATGTTGCATTTAACCGAACTTGAGTCCTAAAACATTCCATCTTGTCCCCTCTTAGTCTTCACCACTTAATTCTACAACAATGCAAGTTAGAAAACTGTGGCCTCCATCCTTTAATCCAGAAATCCAGAACTAGTAATTTATGTTGAGTCGAAATGCATGCAGCTGGCAATACTTTGCAATCTTTGCACCATGATCTGGCACCTCATCTAACAAGTAGATAATCGATTTATGTCTTTACGGTGCTACTCTGAAAAGTTACCAAGTGCGCTACGTTCTTCTTAAAAAGGGAATTAGCTATGACTAACTCATATGCTAGAACCAAGTCCAATAAAATAATTCCATTATCATTTCTAATGCCGTACCTGAAGCCCCCGTGGGCTTCTGTATATCCATCTGTATCAGCCCCTATATGTCCATTAAAATCACCTCCAATGATGATCTGCTTCGAATCAGTGACATGATGCAGCACCCACTCGAACGCTTCCCAAAACAGACATTTTTGTAGTTCGTCTGAACCCGCTTGAGGTGCATACGAACACATGACATTGAGAACCACATTGCTAACCACAATTTTAGCCACCATAATCCTATCATTGACCCTTGTAATCCTCACTTCTTGACTTATAAGTGCCTGAACCACACGAAACCTACCCCATTCTGCTTTCGGGTACTTCTCAAATACCATAGTTTGAAACCACCTATTTTCTTCGCTTTAGCGTCAGACCACTTTGTCTCCTGAATGCAGGCTATGTGAATCCTATATTTATCTAAAATGTCCACTAATTCTAAGGACTTACCCAAAAGGGTCCCAACGTTCCAAGAATCGAATCGCAAAACATCCTCGCCATTTATATCCCTGTCTACTGCACGCACCGACCCGCTCGCACTAGTCCCAACCGCCCGAAGTGAAGGCATCCTGCCTGCCTCGGGTCTGCACTTGTCCCTCAGGACTACACCTAAGGAGCCTCTGAAAATCTAGACCTATACTCACACCAAATAAAAATAAAATAAAATAATAATAATAATTAAATAATTAAAAATAATAAAATAAAATAAAATAAAACAAAACAAAACAAAACAAAAAATATAAATATAAATATAAATAAAAGAAAGGAATATAAAATATACTAAATTAGATTAGACTAATAATAGTAATTAGAACAATAATAATAGTATCGGTTAAAATTACCCCAAAACTAAAGGTAAGGGTAGAATAAATGCAAATAATACTAAAAATACTAATCACAAAATACTAATAATAATAATAATACGAATAATAATAAGAGTAATAGTAAAAATAATAATAATAAGATAATACTTAGACGAATAATAATAATGACAAACTAAAGCTAGTAAGAGAATAAGAACTCGAACAGTAGTAATAAGAATAATAGGAACCTCAAATAACCGGACAAATGGTAGTAATAATAATAATACAAATAATAGTACGCGGAAAACTGATCATAAAACTAATAAAAATAATTAAAAACAAAAATAAAATTACGTACTCAATAAATTAAAAATATACTTAATTATTAATATAACTAAAATACTAACATAAAAGAGATATGGCTAATAATAAACAGCGAACTGAAGAGATTGTAAAGGCGTTTATAAGAAAGATTGCATGTAAACTAACGCCGGACTGAAAATGTGTATGCGAAAAAAATCAAAAAATCACTCGTCCAGAGAGAGTTCAATAAAAGAGCAAAACCAGGAAAGTTGCTACTGCGTACAGGGGTGGGGATTTTGAAGGAGGAGCCTGTTAGTGGAAGAAAGGAGCACCAAGTAAACGACGCGAGCAAGAATGAACTTGTGCAACATAAAATGGTGGCTAAAAAGCTTGGTATCAACGGTTATTTACAGGAAAAGCTGACAGTTGCTTGTAGACAACGGTAAGTTGTCAGGAACGAGACAGCGAAAAAGATGTGATGTGCTAGGAGACCTGGCCGTGAGAGTGCGTACATCGTCTGCTGTGCATGTAGACCTGCGTCCCCTCTCCCTCCCATAGGCTACATGCTAAGCTTCTACTTCCACTTTCTTAGTCAAAATCGCCAGTATCGATAAAACTGTTGCCGCTTCACCACCGACTACGACACCTTCCCCTTCTCCGGCAAGGCATATTTTATTTATCTAAAAAAGGTATCTTTCCTGCATGCAGGAGCTCGTGCGAAAACTGCATCGCACAGACTTCTGCTTTTGGACAGTCGGATATCTCGCCATCGTTGACACAAAAATAGAAAGAGAAAAACAAAAAGCCAACGAACTGTCTCGATAGAACCTAGAGCTTGCATAGAACGTGATATGTGTTATCTAAAAGATCCTCTCCGGTGGTGACAGGCCGAGTAAACACGTCCACGTAGCCGTCTAAGAGAACTATTCAAATCAAGTGATATAATATTAATTTATAGTAATTAATAATATAATAATTTGTCACAACCGAGAATAGGTATATATATTAAAACATTAATATATAAAACTTAACAAAATTAACATTTAATAATACATGGTTATTATTAAGATTTAAATTTAATATTAGTTTATAAAAATTAATAGATTTAAATTTAATATTATTTTATAAAAATTAATAACAATGAACAATTAATTTAAAATAATTACACAGTTAATAAAAATTATTTTGTGTATTTATGTAACTGTTATCTCTAAGTCTATATATTAAAGAATTGTAGGTGTGCATTTGAATATTAACTTATTATTATTAATTATTAACTATTATTAAGTATTATATACTAATATTAAGTATATATATAGCTCTTCACGGCTGTGACTAATAAGTCACAACTGTGAATTGCATATAAATTATTATAATATTATTATTAAGTTTGATTTACTTTGTATATTTTAACCTTTTGTAACAAATACATTCCACAATGCATTTCTAAAAAAATTTTAAAAAATCATTCCATATTTTTACTAGCTAATTTTACTAATTTATTTTTAATATTTTAACCTTTATATTTTTACTTATTTTCTCTTAATGATTATATCAAATTCACAAATTTTAACCTTTTTTATTTCTTTCTTAATATACAATTTCAAATTTTTATATTTTTAATTTTCTCACTAAATTTTAATTACATAATATTCATTTATACATTACATAATATAACATCTTTATAAATGACTCCTAGACTTAATATAAGCATTAATATTTCGATGGCACGTTCTACCAACAGGTGATGCGAAGGAGATAGATCTCGCATTGAATGAGTTCATGTATGGTGAGGTTAAAGAAGACCTGCTAGTGGATCCTATTTCTAAAGAAGTTGGTGGGGTTAAAGTAAGATACCATGGTTTGCTTGAGTTAAAATGTTGTGACACTATAAATGAAAACCTTGACGAGTGTGAGTCGTCTTTAATTGTCGATCTTATGAAGGGTTAAATCGAAGAGAAGAAACTTGGGGAAATTCTAATCATTCTTCAAGGTCTAGTGAACATACGACTGTGATGATCGTCAAAAATTCAACAAATGGTCGGATACCCTGTAATAACAATAAAGATTTGAATTATAAATTAATAGGAGACAACACGTTAGAAAAATAACAAGAAGAAGGTAAAAAGTGCAATATAAGTGGGCTAGTGTAATATGATGATTTATGTTTAAAAATCTAAAAAATTAGAGTTTTCCATAAAGATGTTAAAAGCGAGATAAAATAAACAAGAATTACACATATGAACAAGAGAAATATATAACAATATTACCTTCCATAGATAAGAAAACAAAGATGGTGGGTTGATTACAAATACTTTGTAAAATCTGGATAGATAATAGATGGTAACAATTTTTAGTGCTAATAAAAATACAATCATGAAAGTAAAAGTAGACCTGAAAAAACCTGAAAAGGTTAAAAAAACAAATTATAAGATAACATAAGACAACATTAAATGAATTCACTGATCTACATCTAATTAAAAGGTTTTTCGTAAAAAAAATATAAGTTCACAATACAGTAAAGACACAATAACCTTTTTTAATAAAATAGTTACTATACTTTTATGGGTTATCACAGGAGTTTCTTAAAAAATCGACATACTTACATAAAAAAGAATTACAAATTATTTGCAGTTTGTACGCATGGTTGATATGGCAACTTCCAAAGTAAATGCAACAAAACATGTGAATCTACAAAAATCAAAGCAAAAGATAATCTACATAATTCAAAACAAAAGATAGAATTTTGATATGATTAATAATCAACTAAGAAGGATAAAAATTAAAAAACATATACAATAAAAATTTTGATATAGTCACTTATAGTTTTCGTGAATGAAACTTCCGATAATCTTGTTTAAGGCGAAACATCTTCAAGTAAGAACAGTAAAGGAAGAATAAAGCTTTGTAATGAGTTTAGAAGTAACAAATGCCACAATGAAATTTAGAAAGGGTATATGTAAACAATATTGTTAATAAATTCCATCGGTTTTGAAAAATAAAAAATTAGACATAATTGATAGAGTTTAAAAATTACCAAAGCAGGTTTAGAACTTTCATCGTTACCTGCTAAATAAGCAAGCCCTTCTATGAGTTCAGTGAAAATTCATCTGCTGTTAATTTCTCTACATTTGAAAAAAACCAACAATAGAAAGTAAAAAAAATAATATTGGGTAGCGTCTCTAGTAATATTTGTTGTTATTTATTTTGGATTAATCAACATTTATTTATAATGGAAGAAACAGAAAGATGATTGATTTTTTAAAAAATAGAAGAGTCAAAAGAAAGTGTAAAAAAAATATTATGGCAATATCGATAACTATGCTTTCTCTCCTAAGAAAGGCAAGCCTTCAAATTTTTTGCAGCAAACTTAACATTGTCACCATTATCTCTTAGGAACCGTTGAATACAATTTTTAATACAAAATTTATTTTGTTATCAGGTAGAAAATAATGATAACTAAAGCAATTATTTTGTGTAATATTGTTATAACATTGCTTCTTCCTATTTGAAAAAACGAAACAGTAAAGAAAGAGAAATATCTTACCTGGTTTTGAGATAGACGATTTTCCTTTATTAGATACTGAATAACGACATTATTTTTGAGTCAATTGGGTAAAAATCTTTAACGTGTTATACAGTTTGTTTGTTACTCATTTTGAACAAGTAAAACAAGATGAAGGGACAGAGTTGGAATGGAATGGAATTGTTGAGAAACAAAATTCAAAATAAAAGGAAGGCATTTGTTAGAAAAATTCTAAACGTATTAAATGTTTATTAAAGCTAATTTAATTATTTCTATATTTCATTTGTAACAACCAAATAAATTTCATTTATAATACTACGTGTTTAAATAGTCGGCATATATATTGAAAGATTGTCTGTCATTGAAATCAGAGGCAAATTTTTTGCAACATTTTGTTTTCTGAGTAGACATAGCGTATTTATGCAAAAAATTAACAAGTTAATGCTACTGATGAAAAAGAATTGAAACATCTCATGGGTGTGACATGTTAAGTCACACCTATGAGACCCTTTTGGAGTAACTTAATATGTCACGTCGTGAAGTATTTAAAAAGTGTTTTATATCTTTTGCTAACAAATTTGTTGTAATAACGACTTAACCTATATTCTTATTCAAATGGGTAAGAGAAACCTTGGTAGCTTGATTTACTAAACACATTGTTAACAACAAAAATGAAAGAAAGAATTTAAGAATATTGTATGTCACAGGTGTGACATGTTAAGTCACATGCGTGACATCTTTTCACGAGAGTGACTTAACATGTCACGCCCGTGAAGCATATAATTTGCTTAAGCCTTTTTTTTCTAAAAACTTTCTTTAATAGCGAGTTAATCTAGATTCTTATCCAAACCATGAAAAAGATAAGCCTACATTACTTGATTTATTAAATAGATTGCCTCTTGTATATGTATTAGACAATATAATAGAAGCAAATTAAAGAGTTATGCATATACTCTTCTTTTTGTTTTATTTATGTTTCACTTTAATGCACGGTTGTGACTAACAAGTCACAATCGTGTATGTAAATCATGACTGTGACTTAATGGTCACAGGCGTGACAACCAATATGGGTTTTAGCTAACTCACCAATTAATAATTAATATTAATAAAAATAACACAATTAATTTATATAGTCATTTATATAAACTTATATTATTATATGATACTTCATGATAATTAGTAATTAATAATTCATGGTTTGCTAACATATATACTTTAATATTAATATATAACATTAATATAAAAACTTAATAATAATTAACAATTAGTAACACAGAGCTATGATTAAGATTTAAATTTAATATTAGTATATAAAAATTAACTAGAATGAGCAATTAATAATGCACGGTTATAAATAGCATATAAAATTAATATTAACATATAACACCTAATAATATAGTAAAATAATCAATAATAATAGCTAATAATTGATGAAAAATTGTAAGCTCACAATAGACAGACAATTAATAATAATCATTTATGAATAGTAACACAATTATAACTAAATTTAAAATTATATTATGAAAGAATTAATAAGAAGATGCCTATTTATTAATCAAAATTAATGAAAAAGCTAAAAAAATGAAAAACCAAATCAGTCACAACTACTTCAGTCACAGCCATGCGGGTAGTCACAAGCGTGACTACTAAAGAGGTATATATATAAACTTAACAAAGAGATATACATATTAACATATTGGTATACAAAAGTTAATAATAATTAACAATTATAATCAATTAATAATGCAGGCTTGTCACTAATACATATGCCTAGCATTAATATATAGTAACTAATAATATAATAATTTGTCACAACCGCGAATAGGTATATGTATTAAGACATTAATATGTAAAACTTAACAAAAATTAACAATTAATAATATAGGGATATGATTAATATTTAAAAAATATTAGTATATAAAAATTAATAACAATAAACAATTAATTTAAAATAATTTTACATTTATTTTGTGTATTTATGTAACTGTTATCACTAAGTCTATATATTAAAGAGTCATAGGTGTGCATTTTAATATTAACAAATTATTAATAATTATTATTAAGTATATATATAGCTCTTCACAGTTGTGACTAATAAGTCACAACTGTGAATTACATATTAATTATTATTAAGTACTATATATTAATATTAAGCATATAAATTAATTATAATCATACATGCACGGCTGTGACTTGTTACTGTGAATTGCATATTAATTATTATTATATTATTATTATTATGTATATAAATTAATTATAATCATATTCACATATTAATTATTATATTATTATTATTATTATGTATATAAATTAATTATAATCATACATGCACAGTTGTAACTTAACAAGTCACAGCCGTGCCTGAAAGTGAGTCAATGCATGAATCACGACTGTGACAATTTAAGTCACAGTTGTGACAAGAGTATAATGCATAAAAACTAGAGTCGTTAATGTAACGGACAGTACGATGCAAACATGCTCGCTCTTAGTAGATGGTTAGTGCATTATAAACGTCATCGCTTTTAGGAACAAAACTCAAATCATAGAAAAGAAAAAAAAAAGGAGATGGCATGAGTCACGACTGTGACTAAATAAGTCACAAGCATGACAGTGAGAGGTAAGGTGTGAAGAGTGGGAGCCGTCGGATAAAAGGGATAGTAGGATGAAATTGCGTGGTCGTCCATCTCATCGTCCTACTTAAGGAACGCCTTTTGAGAACATAACATTTACATGCTTAAAGAAGTAATCATACAGACTCGTTTGATTGACAAATGTTCAGAATAGAAATAATTTCCTTGTCACATCTTTTAATTTAACATAATCTCTTATTGATGGCTAGAAAATTATAAGACGGTGAATTATTTTGTATACGGCAAAAAAGTGATAAAAAATGTCTTAACGAAATTTACAGTGAAAAGTCATATTCTTACGGCAGTAATAAGTGTATTTGATTTATGGATATCTGGAACGTAAACTATTTTTATTTAGTTATAATGAAAATGTATAAGAAAGTTTTGGTTGCTGATAATTAGTTTTATTAATTTATTAATTACAACCTATTCATATTAATTTTTGCAGAGAAGTATATCTAGTTCTCTTGAAAACTATCTCTTTTCTATATATATTGAAGATAGTGCGAGGAAATTAAAGAATCATGATCACAAATAATTTAATTTGAATCAATATTTAATGATATATTTTAAAATTTTATATTTAAACTCAGTAACACCTAAAAATAAAAAATAATTCATGTTTTAATTATAAAAATTGACAAAACTCAAATGTAAAAAGTGGAAAGGACAAAATTATATATGCACCTTGTTTTCTCACCACACCATATTATCATATCAAGAAATATAAATTTAAAAATAAATTTTGATCATTTACACGAATAAAAAGGCAAAAATAAGGCTACAAATAATTATATTAATGTTATCCTATAGATAATTATAACATCTATAATTATAACATAATGTACATGGACAAAACATAATGTAAATATAGAACAACAATATACAAAATTCGATAAATCCTTAAAGTAATAACATCATCAGTGCCTTGAAAAACATTCAAGGCAAGGCAAACATAAGGGTGTTTTAAGTTGACAACTGCAGTGTTTAATAGCAAAATAAAAATTATTAGGATTGTCGTAAATTCCAAAATTAAAGGTAAGAGTAGGAATTATAGGCAATAAATTTTAAAAGCTTAAAAAGTAAGATCAAAAACCTGCTAAAGTTTGACATATTTAAAATCTACATGGGATGGGCATTAACCTGTGTTTTAACATCATTGAAATCTACCAACATTAATTATCAACAAATTACAACGTTAATCATCAGCAAATTACATTTAATTAGTGACCTTTTTTCCCTTTGGTATGAGTTTTGCTGGAATCAACAACAGAGGGTGCAAATTCGCTTTTCCTGCGCAATAACTCTTAGAAGACATTACAAGAAAATTATCGAAACAAAGCGAAAAGAGAAACTGAAACAAATAAATCATAAAACCGGTATGAAAGATACGTAAACAAATAAGTCATTAGAAAAATTAATCACAATGCCAAATGTTACCTAATGTACTGGGTCATTCATAGGCATCAAACCAAAAACATACATATTTGCCAAGAATCATAAGTAGAACTCAAGAATAATTTAAAAACGGTTATTACATTTCAACTAAACATAAGAACGAGAAACAATTACCTTCTTGATCAAGCAAGTTAACACTATCTATGTCACAATTACCTTCTTGATCAAGCAAATTAACACTATCTATATGACATAACTCTGTATAGATGCATTGGAGAGCCAGCATTTACCTCCCAATATCGCTGGCAAAATAATAGATCTCATACGAATAAGATATTGAAACATATAAAATTGTATTAATTCAATCGGCAATTAACAAAAGATTCTTACAGTTTTTTCTTCACAAGCAACAGTGGTTGATAAGTTTCTCTCAGCCAAGTGTTGAACACTGACTAGTGCTATTTGTATATCTACCTACACACCGAGAGCATATAAATTATAGTTAGAATTGAAATAACTGAGGTTAGGAAAATATATAAATGTCAAAATTAAAAAGAAACAGAGGTGAAAGATGCATAACGATCCAGTCCAAGTCAAATGATAATGGACTGATTTAGATTATTTCTTTCAGTAGCAAAAAGTTGACATGAGCCGTCTTTCATTCATCTAAAAAACACAAATCATTTAGATTTTTAAACTAACAGCTCAGACTAAGGGGAAAAAGAAGAAGAGAAGAAGCCGACGGGGGAGAGAGAGGAAATCGGAGGAATCAACATACAAGAAGGTTCCAGAGAGAATTGAACTACTTAATAATTAACAACAGCACACATTAATAATAAAATCCAGATGCAGCAGATGCAGAATCATTTATTAATTAGGTAGATAGATTTGTAGTAAATGTTATAGATATTAGCAGAATTTATTGGTAGAATTTGTCTGCTTCGAATAATATTTGTGTCAGTTTTTGATTCAGAAGTAATAATAAAAGTTAGAGGAAGATGCAAGAGTTATTTAACATGCAAAAGTTAATAAGAAATAAAGTTAGTGGAGATGAAAGTTTCATAAATAACAGTCAACTAATAATAATAATGAATTAATATAACACAATTATAACTAAATAAACAACTAAATCTTAATTAAATTATGTTATGAAAGTATTAACAAGGAAATTCCTATTTATTAATTAACAATTAAAAAAGGCCTTTAAAAAAAGCAAAAACTAAATAAAATGCACTGTTATGAGCTAACAATCTCACAACCATGCATGTAAATAAGTCACAGTCGTGACAACCAATATGGGTTTTAGCTAACTCACTAATTAATAATTAATAATAATAAAAATAACACAATTAATTTATATAGTCATTTATATAAACTTATATTATTATAAAATACTTCATAATAATTAGCAATTAGTAATGCACGGTTGTCGCTAACATATATACTTAATATTAATATAAAAACTTAATAATAATTAACAATTAGTAACACATGGCTATGATTAAGATTTACATTTAATATTAGTATATAAAAATTAGTTAGAATGAACAATTAATAATGCACGGTTATAAATAGCATATAAAATTAATATTAACATATGGCATCTAATAATTAATGGATGAAAAATTTGTAAGCTCACAACTGACAAACAATTAATAATAATCATTTATGAATAGTAAAACAATTATAAAAAAATTAAAAAAAACTATATTATGAAATAATTAATAAGAAGATGCCTATTTATTAATCAACATTAATGAAAAAGGTAAAAAAAAATGAAAACCCAAATAACATCCACAGTTGTCACTGAAGAAGTCACATCCATGAGGGAGTCACGCCTACGACTATCTAGTCAAAGGCATGATTACTAAAGAGGTATATATAAACTTACCAAAGAGCTAGACGTATTAACATATTAATATACTAAAGTTAACAATAATTAACAATTATAATCAATTAATAATACAAGCTTGTCACTAATATATA
>JAOSBK010000005.1:8981637-9000900 GCA_027568895.1 Erythroxylum shatona | reverse complement strand
TAAATACTGTGCAAGTTAAGCTTTAAGTGCATCCAAACATCACTGACAACTAGTTGAGGATAGGGCATCAGTTATATAGCTAATATTAAAATTTTGAGCTCGATAATTCTTTGATTTAATTTTTAATTTTTTCTTTTATTTATTTAATAATTATTGTTATTAAAAACTGATCAATTTATTAATTTATTGGTTAATTTTTGTATTTAACAATCTTTTTTAATTAAAATTGAAATTTTTCAATGAGAAAGAATAATCTTTTTTAATCATTTTTAAACTTTTCAATTTTATTTAATTTTTAATTAATTTTATAACGATTTAATATCAGTTAAAAGTTTTAAATCTTAAACTTTTTAATTTATCGACTTAACTTTGAGTCTGATTTTAAAAACATTAATCATAATTGACATAATAATAGCCACCAGCTTAGGACTTATTTTCAATATTGAAGGATTTTACGCGGACTTTGCATTTTTTCATCTTTCTTTAAAACCTTTTGCCCCATTAAGAAATCAAAAAATGTTTATAAGCTAATTACAAGATAAATGATAATTAAAAATTAATAATATCTAATTTACTATTAATTAAACTTTGAATATAACTTTTGCAAGTTGACTTAAGACTTCTGAATCATATTGTGTCATGTCACTAAAAGTTACCTTCAGCCTAACCTCTGATTTGGATGCATTTTCCTTCCTAGTTATAATTATGTATACTTTATCTTGAAGAAGCAATCTAAGTCAAACGTTCACACTTGGACGTAGGCTGCTTCACAGGATAATGGCAAATAAAAAGTGCATTTTCGAGAATAAAAATCTACTATGCATATTACATACTGCTTCTTGAATTAAGTTTTGCTGTGCATATACATTGCAGATTCATTAGTTGATAAAATTGCTTTGCCACTCGCTTACTTGACATATTTTCCTAGAATAAATCTTAAACACTTGTACTACACATGATGTATAGCCAACCATTCCCAAGTACTTACTAGAATTCAAGCACCAATATTTCCATTTGTATATATCATCGTTGTCGTCAATACTCAATTTAAGTATTACTAATGCGTGTTATTTAAAAAAGTTCGATAATATGCAGCCTTATTTTTAATAAAAGAATTGTTACGATAGACTTGCATCATCTTTATCTACTAATGCCATGTAGTGTGAGAAATTGATCGACTATGATGGGTCTGTTTCTTCTCGTATTCATATTACTTTGAGCACCATCTGACAATAATTTCATTTCATCTCAAAAAGCAATCCTTTCTTTGTGTACCAAGATTCATTAGCTAAACAGAATCTTTGAAAAATCTTACAGTACTCGACAAGAAAGCAGTCAATTGAACCAATACCCGTGAAATTGGAGATTTCAGGATAATTTCTTTTCCATGGAGAGGAACAAGCTATGGTGGCCCTGACACCTTCCTTCGGTGAAGATTAGCTCGTTCTGATTTGCTATCACTTCTGGAATCAACTTGTCCTTTGAATCCTCATTACATACAGCATTACGTGAAAGGGACACCTTTCCAACCTGTGACTCACTTTAGCTAATCCTTTATATTATAATATTTAGAACACTTGAAATTATAAGATGGAGAACGTGGCCTCTTTTAACTCATTAGGAAGAAAGAAATTATTCAAAATGTACTTTAAGTTGCTTCCCATCTGAACGTAAGAAAAATGATAAGATATCAAGTCCACATATGACCCTTTTTTTCCAACTAGGTACATGCATATTTAATTCTCTGTCTCTGCATTAGGCTCAACTTTTTATAACCAACTTTTAACTAATAATTAAGAGTTGAATAAAGCATAATTATTCAACTTTTTAAAATCAGCAATTAATATTTACTTCATTGATTAAGTTTTGCATGTTAAAATTTTCTCTCTTCATAAAGTATGTCACTACTCCAAGATTTTTAAACACAAATTAATATTCAAATAAATTTAAAAACCATTAAAAATATAATTTACTATATTACTCTTATAATAATGTTTTAATCATATGACTAAATATACATAGATTTTGGTGTAATGATCTCCACGGTTTACTGGGAAATCAAAAATGGCGTGCAGAATTAATAGTTTCATGATATTACTGATTACTTTGTATACTTTTCCTATAACGTTTGTTTATGAGCTTGCAGATACTTCTTGGGTCTCACTTGCAGGTCTCTTTCCTTGAATCTTCGCTGGGGTCATGGAGTGTCTTGCTATATGATCTCTTTGTCCCCAAGAGACATCTACAGAGATCTTATTAACAGCGAATTCAACATTGTTGAAATAGCTTATGTTACAGTTGTGTTGCACGTTGAGTGGTGATGAATTGAAATAGCTTATGTTACAGTTGTGTTAGCAAGTTGAGTGGGGACGAATTTAACCTTACATGATTAGGTACATGTAATAATTGCACTATTGGAAAACAACAAAGAAAAAGGGATAGAGTGGATAAATTCTTTGCGTAGAAAAAGTATTTGTAAACACAAGAAATAAAGATATATCACTATAGACACATATCAAATATGAACCAAGGTTAGTTTTTCTTTCTCTTTCTTATAGTATGAATCCTAATTAAATAGGTTGAATCAATTATATTATAAATGATCTTGGGAGAATTTTAAACTTGAAATATTGTTTAGAATATTATAGTTTTGATTTACATACAGCAATCTCACTTAGGTCTGTTTAAGCAAGATTTTGTCTTTTCATGTGAATGTTGCCAAAAAAATCTGTTAGCCCTTGAACACTTCACGCGCACACAAGTGTTTAAAGTGTTTCTCCCATACACAAAATAACACGAGTGTAAAATAGAGTAAAGAAAACAACAAAAGATATATAATAGTCGAAGCTACTCTTTCATTAACTCTCAACAAAATGTTAACAAAAGATACAAGTACCTCCTCTACAAAGCAGTCTCAAGGAATTTCCTACTTGAAGCTCTTACAAGGAACTCCCTACTAGAAGCCCTTGCAATGAGAACTCCCCCAAAAGCTCTCAACTCTGAAAGCTCTCTCCTCTAAGTGATTTATCTCAATGAATGACTCACTGAATGAATTCCTAGCTCTCAACTCTAATGAGCGATTTATAGGCTTCTCTTACTTGGAAAGCAAGTTCAAGATCTTTAAAGTTCTCTATAATCCTAGTTGATCCTATCAAGTGAAGATTACACTACATCATACCGACCAATAGGAAGACATCCCCTTTCCCGTAGGACTCTTCTAATTGGCTACATTATATCATAATCTAATCAAATAAAGATTTTATGTCATCTTGAAAGATTGCATCCATATATATCTTTGAAGATTTCCCATATCTTCAGATGATTCTCCCACGTGGTCTTTATCTCTTAGATTTGATGAATCTCCAATGTGATCTTCAAGTTGATCTCACCACGTCATCATGTGCCACATCACCCACGGTTGCCACGTTACTACTAATGTGTTTTCCAAGTCACCAAGGGCTATCCGCACGTAGATCCATCAATGCACATCCATAGACAAGTCCATCTTCCAAGATCAAGCTCACTCATGGTGCAGTCTCGTCGCTCCATGACTAAGTACAAATCACAATCCAAGTTAGTATAAAACTTCGCACACTTTACATACCTCCGACCTGTCTCGCCGAAGTTAAGTGCTTCTGCGCCTCATCATGCTCGCATGCCTTTGTGCATCCTCATAGGGTCTCATATGCCTTTGCTCATTCTCGCATACCTTTAGGGTCTCGCATGACTTAGTTCACCATTTCTGCGAGGCCTCGCATCCGAATCTCACTTCTCATCGAAGATTTCCGCCAATGTGTGCCTACACATGCCCATGCGTATCGAATCTCGCCTACGCTCGAGATCTTCGTCAATACTTCCTGCATCCCTCTTCTACTTAGCAAGTTCCTCAGGTTTTGCTCGCCAACTTGCAAGACTTTGCCTTGTTCCTTATTCAACATGCCTTCCTTGTGCTAACTTGTGTGCCAAGCATTGGCCAAGGCTCGCCAACACTTGCACGATCTCGCAGTCTGGACTTAGGGGTCTAACAAACCACCCGTACTAGAAGAATTCAATGCCCTTGTTGAAATAATATGTGGGCACTCCTTCTCGGGCGGTTCTCTTAAAGACTCCTTCGCCAACTGTTGAAGACTGAAGCAAGCATTCTCTTCCATTGACACCGTTCCCACGTGCCATCTCCTCTTTCCGTCGTGTTTGTTGTTGCATAGGCGCTCCTCCACGAGGCTCATGACATTCAAATAGGTGATGTTGTTAGTGGCTCCTTCTCCCAAGTCATCTTTATCGCTCCCTTTTTTATCCTTCGCAACTATAGAGTTCATCTGCTCCTTGCTCTTCTTCCTCTTCAGGCATTCTCGAGCATAATGTGGCCCCTCACAGATGAAGCATGCAATCTTCCCCTTCGATTGCTTCTTCTTATGTTGAGAAGATTCTCCCACCTTCTCTTTGCCTTTTTCTTTGTCATCCTAAGATCTACCATTTTTCTTGTCCTCTCCACTGGGTAGACTTGGTGTTGGCAATTGGAAATCCACCAAGGCATCTGCCGCTGCTATTGCGCTAGGGAGTCCTTCACATTCTGCCTTCGAAGCTCTATTTGTGCCCAACCTTGCAAGTTGCTAATGAAGTTAAACAACTTGTCTTCCTCTGACATATTTCGCGCGTCTAACATCACCGATGTGAACTTCCTCACATACTCCCTCACTGAGTTGTCTTGCTTTAAACCCTTCAAAGCTTTCCTCGTGAGCCATAAAGTGTTGTTGGGTAGGAAATGATCTGTTAGCTCCTTCTTCAACTTCTCCCAAGTGTCAATGGGAGGCCTACCCGCACTGATGTAGTTAGAGGTTCTCGTTCTCCACCATAACTTCGCATCACCCCCACCATAGCTTCGCATCATCCACCAAGTACATTGCTATGATTGACACCTTCTTCGAGTCCACCACCTTTGCCGCTACAAAGTACTGCTCTATATCCCACATAAAATTTTCAAACTCCTTGGCACTCCGTTGTCATCAAAAACTTATGGCTCTCACACCTTCAACATAGTGCTTTCCATTCGGACACTTGTCTTGTGCATTGTCATCGCACGTTTGAACACCAACAAATCATGACTCATCTCCTCACGAGCGTTCATATATTCCTCGAGCGCTCTCATAGTTGCTTGAAGCTCTCTCTCTAAGGCTACAATACGTTCCAACATAGGAACTACTCCTTCATCCGTTAGGGCTAGAGACTCAAGAATGGCCTCTATTCTAGTAACCCTTTCCGTCAGATTACTTCCACCTGCCATCGCTCTAGATTGGCTCTGATACCAGCTATCATAAAGGTTTTTTTTTAACTCGAACTTCTACTATAAGTCGCGCCCACCTTCGTGCGGCAATCCCACTTAGATCTGCTTAAGCAAGATTCAACCTTCTTACGTGAATGTCACCGAACAAATTCATTATCCTTCGAACACCTCACACGCACACAAGTGTTTAAAGTGTTTCTCTCAAACACAAAATAACACAAGTGTAAAACATAATAAAGAAAGCAACAAGAGATATATAATAATCGAAGCCACTCTTTCATTAACTATCAATAAAATGTTAATAAAAGATACAAGTACCTCCTCCATGAAGCATTCTCAAGGAACTCCCTACTCGAAGCCCTTACAAGAAACTCCCTACTCGAAGCCTTTACAATGAGAACTCTCCTAAAAGCTCTCAACTCTTAAAGCTCTCTCCTCTGAATGATTTCTCTCAATGAATGACTCACTGAATTAATCCCTAGCTCTTAACTCTGATGAGCTATTTATACGCTCCTCTTACTTGGAAAGCAAGTTCAAGATCTTTAAAGATCTCCACAATCCTCGTTGATCCTATCAACTAAAGATTACACTACATCACATTGACCAACGAGAAGACATCCCCTTTATCTTAGGACTCTTCTAATTGGCTACATTACATCATAATCTAATCAAATAAATATTACATGTCATCTTGGAAGATTGCATCCATATCTTTGAAGATTTCCCCTATCTTCAGATGATTCTCCCACATGGTCTTTATCTCTTATATTTGATGAATCTCCAATGTGATCTTCAAGTTGATCTCACCACGTTGTCATGTGCTACATCACCCACAGCTGCCACGTCACTACTGATGTATTTTCTAAGTCACCAAGGTCTATCCACACATAGGTCCATCAATGCACGGACAAGTCCATCTTCCATGATCATTCTCACTCATGGTGCAGTCTCGTTGCTCCATGACTAAGTACAAATCACAATTTAAGTTAGTATAAAATCTCACACACTTTACATGTTTCCGACCTGCCTCGCCGGAGTTAAATGCTTATGTACCTCATCACGCTCACATGCCTTTGTGCATCCTCATGGGGTCTCATATGCCCTTGCACGTTCACGTGCACCCTCAGGTCTTGCATGTCTTAGTTCACCATTTTCACGCGGTCTTGCGTCCAAATCTTACTTCTCGTGGAAGATATCCGCCAATGCACGCCTACATATGCCCACGCATATTGAATCTCACCTACTCTCTAGTCCTTCGTCGATACTTCCCGTATCCCTTGCCTACTTCCTAAGTTCTTTGGGTTTTGCTCACCAAATCGCAAGACTTCGCCTTGTTCTCTCATCAACACGCCTTTTTCGTGCCGACTTACATGCCAAGCATTGACCAAGGCTCGCCAACACTCGTACAATCCTACAGTATGGACTTAGAGGTCTAACAAACCACCCCCACTAGAAGAATTCGATACCCTTGTTGAAATAATTTGTGGGCACTCCTCCACGAGTGGTTCCCTTAAAGACTCCTTTGCCAACTGTTGAAGACTAAAGCAAGCCTTCTCTTCCATTGACACCGTTCATATAGGTACTCTCCTGGGGCTCATGACATTCAAATAGGTGATGTTGTTGATGACTCCTTCTCCCAAGTCATCTTAATTGCTCCCTCCTTTGTCCTTTGCAACTATGGAGTTCATCTGCTCCTTGCCTTTCTTCATCTTCAGGCATTCTCGAGCATAATGCGGCCCCTCACAGATGAAGCATGCAACCTTCCCCTTCTATTACTTCTTCTTATATTGAGAAGATTCTCTCACCTTCTCTTTGCCTTTCTCTTTGCCATCCTGGGTTCTACCACTTTTCTTGTCCTCTCCACTGGGTAGAATTGGTGTTGGCAATTGGAAATCTACCAAGGCATCTGCCGCTGCTATTGTGCTAGGGACGTCCTTCATGTTCTGCCTCCAAAGCTCTATTTGTGCCCAACCTTGCAAATCGCTAATGAAGTTAAACAACTTATGTTCCTCTGGCATCTTTTGCACGTCCAACATCACTGATGTGAACTTCCTCACATACTCCCTTACTGAGTTGTCTTGCTTTAAACCCTTCAAACCTTCCCTCACGAGCCATAAAGTGTTGTTGGGTAGGAACTAATCCATTAGCTCCTTCTTCATCTTCTTCCAAGTGTCAATGGGAGGTTTACCCATACTGATGTCGTTGGAGGTTCTCGTTCTCCACCACAGCCCACCAGGTACATTGCTATGATTGACACCTGCTTCAATTCCGCCACCTTTGCTGCTACAAAGTACTACTCCATATCCCACAGAAAATTTTTCAAGCTCCTTGGCACTCCGTTTTCCATCAAAAATTTGTGGCTCTCGCACCTTTACCATAGTGCTTTCCATTCGGACACCTATCTCGTGCATTTCCATCGCTTGTTTGAACACTGACAGATCATAACTTATCTCTTCATGAGCCTTCATTTGTTCCTCGAGCACTCTCATAGTTGCTTGAAGCTTCCTCTCCAAGACTACATTACGTTCCAACAAAGGAACCACTCCCTCATCTGTTGGGGCTAGAGACTCAAGAATAGCCTCAATTCTAGTAACGCTTTCCGTTAGATTACTTCCACCTGCCATTGCTCTAGATTGGCTTTGATACTAGCTGTCATAAAGGTTTTTCTTGAACTTGAACTTCTACCATAAGTCACGCCCACTTTTGTGCGGCAATCCCACTTAGGTCCATTTAATCAAGATTTAGCCTTCTCACGTGAAAGTCGCTGAACAAATCCGTTAGCTCTCGAACACCTCACATGCACACAAGTGTTTAAAGTGTTTCTCTCACACACAAAATAACACGTGTAGAACAGAGTAAAGAAAGCAACAAGAGATATATAATAGCCGAAGCCACTCTTTCATTAACTCTTAACAAAATGTTAACAAAAGATATAAGTACTCCCTACTAGAAGCCCTTACAAGGAACTCCCTACTTGAAGCCCTTACAAGGAAACTCTCAAAGCTCTCTCCGCTGAGTGATTTCTCTCATTGAATGACTCACTGAATGAATTCCTCGCTCTCAACTCTAATGAGCTATTTATAGGCTCCTCTTACTTGGAAAGCAAGTTCAAGATATTTAAAGATCTCCACAATCCTAGTTGATCCTATCAACTGAAGATTACACTACGTCGCACTAATGGGAAGACATCCCCCTTTCCTTTAAGACTCTTCCAATTAGCTACATTACATCATAATCTAATCAAATAAAGATTACATGTCATATTGGAAGATTGCATCCATATCCTTGAAGATTTCCCCTATCTTCAGATGATTCTCTCACATGGTCTTTATCTCTTAGATTAGATGAATCTCCAATGTGATCTTCAAGTTGATCTCACCATGTCATCATATGCCATATTACCCACAGTTGCCACGTCACTGCTGATGTGTTTGCCACTTCACCAAGGCCTATCCACACATAGGTCTATCAATGCATGTCCATGGACAAGTCCATCTTCCATGATCAAGCTCACTCATAGTGCAGTCTCATTGCTTCATGACTAAGTAGAAATCATAACCCGAGTTAGTATAAACCTCACACATTTTACATGTATCCGACTTGCCTCGCTGAATTTAAGTGCTTATGTGCCTCATCATGCTCGCATGCCTTCGTGCATCCTTGTGGGGTCTCGTATGTCTTTGCGCATTCTCGTGCACCCTCAGGTCTTGCATGACTTAGTTCACCATTTCTGCACGACCTCACATCTAAATCTCACTTCTCATTGAAGATATCCGCTAATGCGTACCTACACATGCCCACGCGTATCGAATCTCGCCTACTCCCAAGACCTTCGTCGATACTTCCTGCATCCCTCGCCTACTTCGCAAGTTCCTCAGATTTTGCCCGCCAAATTGCAAGACTTTGCCTTATTCTCAAGTCAACACGCCTTTCTTGTGCCGACTTGCAGGCCAAACATTAACCAAGGCTCGCCAACACTCATACGATCTTATAGTCTGAACTTAGAGGTCTAACAATAGCCATTAATATTGCTTAAGGTCTACTGCCAAATGGGTCGTAACCTATATTTTCAATTGTCTACTGGCAAATGGGGTGAGGTTGTGGCTTTCGTAACATACGCCAATGCTTCATGAAATGATGCAAGTTCTATTATTAGCCTCTTCCTCTTTTAACTTCTACATCATTCAGTTTTAGTTCTAGTACAAATCCACAACATCGGTTATAAGAGTTCTACTTTGAATATTATAGCGTTCTTGAATCAAGATTAAATCTTACAGGTACTAATTATGAATGGTTCATTGTTAAATAATTAACTGGATTGAGATTATATTATTGGTGAAATATTCAGAATTGAGTTATTTGTCCTAAAAGTTAATTCCAATTTTGGTTGAAAAGCATAAGTTGTTTGGGGTTGAAGTTTGCTAGAAATCGTGATTTTCGTTTCAAAAATCAAAAGGTTGAAGATGGCCAATATGTTTTGGTCCTTATAGTTTTTGGACCATTAGAATGTGGTAATAAAAATTACAATTTAGTCTTTAAAAGTTTTTGGACTTTACAATATGATCTTTCAACATTATAGTTAAATTCCCAAATTTATTTATACTTAATAACATGTTTACTATATTGAAAGTTTGTTATTCACTAAAGTGACCTTAAAAAGATATTTTAGACATTTAATTATGCATTCCTTCAATTGTTCATGTTATATGATGCAAATAAATGACATAAAAGATGAACTCAACTATTGAGATTGTCAATTATAATGCTAGGAGATCACCAAAGGTGGATCATTATATTGCTTATAATTAATAATATTAAAGAGACTTATCAACATACTTGGTGATTATGTTTGAATATCCAAAAATAACATGCATACTAGCTTGAGTATTATTGATTGTCTATTAAAGTGTGTATATATGTGTTGTTAGCATCATTATGGGCAATAGTCTAATCAAATTCAATGGGCTAAACTATATCAATTAGTTTGAGCAAGTACAATTTTAGTTAGGTATTATGGATAAGGACCTAACATTAATTGATGAGAAGCTTGCAACAATTACTACGACTAGTATATAAGCCGAAATGACATTTTTTAGGCTTGACAAAAGTCTAATAGGCTGAGTCTAAACTTGATACTATTAACAATGGTTGAAAATGCTAAGTCATCAATGCCTAATATGGACAATGAAAGAGAATTAATGATGAAAATCAAGGAGTACTCATGATCAGACATAGCTAACAAGTCTATTATAGGAAGCTTGATGAGTGAATTGACAACTAAGAAGTTTAATTGATCTCGACCTATCTATGATCATGTAATAGGCATGTCAAATTTGGTTGTAAAGTTGAAATCAATGGGTATGGATGTGAGTAAAAATTTTCTGGTATAGTTTATTGTCAACTCACTTCCTCCTGATTTTGGTCAGTTCCAAGTGAATTATAACACTCTTAAGGAGAAATGGAACTTTCAAGAAATCAAGGCCATATTGGTGCAGGAGGAAGGGAGATTAAAAAAAATGAAGGAACACTTTATTCATCTTACGGTACATAATAAACCTAGTAGCAGAAAGGGAAAGTCAGGAAAGAAGAACAATAAGAAGGAAAAAGACTCAATGAAGGTTCATAAGGGCCAAATCTATAAAGTGCAACATTGTTTCTTCTACAAGAAAGCTAGTCACCTCAAGAAAGATTACCTAAAAGAAAGGATTGGTTCAAAAAGAAAGGTAAGTACTATATTTCAGTATGTTTTGAATAAAACCTTACTGAGGTGCCCAATAATACCTGGTGGTTAGATTCAGGTGTAACTACTCATATGTCACATGTTATGTAGGGATTCCATTTAATACAAACCATAAACAAAACTGAAGAGTTCTTATATATGGGTAACAGAATGAAGGCATGAATAGAAGGAATTGAGGTGTACAGATTGATCTTAGATACTGGTTGTAGTCTAGATCTTAAAAGTATCTTTATGTTCCTAGATGTGCTATAAATTTAATTTCAGTTAGCAAGTTGGATAAGATAGGCTTTAATTACAATGTTGGAAGTGGTGCTTTTTCTTTATAAACGACAATTGTATATTAATGGATGGTTTATATCATTTTAACTTTGATGTTAATTATTTCCGAATCTCTGTTTTATTTTGAATACAATATTGGTAATAAATGTAGGGCACATAATGAACATTTTGTTTACTTGTGGCATCAAAAGTTATGTCATATATCTAAAGAAAGGGTGATGGGTTAGTAAGAAGTAAAATCTTACCTCAACTAGATTTTACTAATTGGGATATGTGTGTGGATTGCAAAGGCAAGCAAACCAAACACATATCTAAGAATTTAGCCACAAGAAGTACTGAGTTACTTGAATCAATACACACTAATATATATGGTCCTTTTCATGTTCCATCTTGGGATGATGAAAAGTATTTTATCACCTTTATTGATGACTATTCATGTTATTATTATCTCTATTTGCTACATAAAAAGTTTCAATTAGTGGACATTTTTAAAGTGTTTATTGATGAGGTGGAAAGGTAGTTAGATAGAAACATGAAAATAGTTAGGTTTGATAGAGGTGGTAAATATTATAGTAATTATGGTGAGAATGGACGGTGTCTAAGTCCATTTGTAAAAGTTCTTTGAAGTTGGGCCATTTATGTATAGTATAAAATGCTGGATACACCACAATAGAATGGTGTAGCTAATAGGCGGAATCATACTCTTATGGATATAGTTAGGAGTATTTTAAGTTAAACTAATGTAGCTTTATCTTTTTGGATGTATACATTAAAGACATCTGCATATATACTTAATAGGGCTCCTAGTAAAGTAATTCCTATGACACCTTATGAACAGTGGATAGATAGGAAACCAAGCTTGAGGCCCTTGCATGTTTAGGATTGTTTAGTAGAAATAAGGATTTATAATCCTCATGAAAGCAAGTTGATTTAAAAACCATTAGTGATTACTTCATCAAAGGGTGCATATTTTATTGTCCTAATCATGGTATAAGAATAGTTGAGGCTGGTAATGCTAGCTTTATTGAAAATGGAAAAATCAAGAGAATTAGGTGGAAAATCCTTCACCCAATGTCACTTCTTAAGTTGTTGTTACTCTTATTGTATCACAATCATGCAACACACTGGAGCAACAAGTTAATATTCCAAACTCATAAGAAGAGAATGTCAACAATGAACCAGTAAATAATGTGCAAGTCATAAATGATCAAGTGATATCACAAAAAATAATATTGGGAAGGTCTATAAAGGAGAAATGATCAGCTTTATTAGATGATTATGTGGTGTATTCACTTAAACACGAGTGTGACATAAGCATTGATAAAGATCCAGCTTTATTCTAAAAAGTCATAAAATATAACAATTCTGAAATTTGGCTCAATGTTATGAAAGAAGAGTTAAAATCTATGGATGATAATCAAGTCTAGGAAGTAGTTAAGTTCCTGAAGGCTTAAAGCAAATGGGTTGTAAATGGGTCTTTAAGATCAAAATGGACTCGAAAGATAATATTAAAAGGTACAAAATCAGACTTGTAGCCAAAGGTTATACTTAAAAGGATGGCATTGACTTTAATGAGACCTTCTCTTTAGTTTCAAAGAAGCACTTTTAAGAATTGTTATGTCATTGGTAGTTCATTATGATTTCGAGGTTCACCAAATGGATGTAAAGATCGCTTTTTCTAAATGATGACTTAGTGTAACACCCACATACCCCCTGGAAGGATATGCGGATGTTACCTAAGATAGGACTTAAACATTTCAAAACAATACAAAGCATTGCCAGAATTCAAACAACCAATTATTACGTTTCCATACATATTTGACTTTAAATAGAATTTAACCACCACACTGAATTTATTTGAATACATGCTTCAATTATAGCACCATCCTGAATTACAGTTATTACATTACAAACCCTTAAGCAAAACAATACATATCTTAAGCTCAAATACACTCTGTATTATAATATTTACAAACTTTTAACAAAATACATCATGTCTCAAATTATTAAATACAACTCAAACATACATTCCCAAAACAAAACACATTCTTCATTGGCCATTGCGGTTGTTATTGTACCAGTCTTCAAAACCTCCTATCTAAATATACATAGGGCAAAACTACTGTGCTAAGCATAAAGCTTAAAAGGGAATAAACTAAACAGGATATAAACTGACAACTATTTCAAGCAGTCATCCAAACATTCACATATTCAAAATCACATCAGATTATAAGCAGTGTTTACTTTTCCACTTTCAAATCGAACCAAAATATCATGAATCTCAAAACAAAATATAACATATCAGAATAGGTTACACATTTGCTTCCAAGCAAAACTCACCAATTTCAAAGCTAAATATTATAATATCAGAACAAAACTTGTTTGCATCAAAATTTTTTTGCTTATTTCAGAACAGAGCTTAAATATTTCAAATCAAAGCTTATTTATATCAAAACTAAGCATATAATAGAATACAAAACAAGTTTGTCTATTAATCCTTTATACATAAGTGGGTAACGGGACTAATATAAGAGATACCGTGATCGGTATCACATAATAAGAGAGACTTATGTTTCAATAATAGGAGATACCGAAGTGTCAATAACAGAAGACACTAAAGTATCACCGGAGTAGCTACAGACCCTTCTAGGCATGCCTATTTACCCACGACTAGGACTTAACAATTTTAAAACAAAACAGGTTCATTTCAAAATTCTCATGTGAGGAACATATTGCAACACATACCACTTTATTCCATTTTGTTCAACTTGACATATTCATTGATTTTTAAACAAACTAACATGTCGTAAAATTACCAGACAATACATCAATAGAGGTATTGAGTCGTGGTCACAAATTATGTATATTCACATAAATACAAAAAACTTCCAACATAATCCCAAATATCAAATTCCTCATACAGTTGATGGTCTAGAAATTAACACAATATCATCGCAGAAATTCCCAATTCACAAACATCCATATCCAATTTATAATACATAACCCTTTGGAACTCATTCATTCATGAACACACCAAGCAATTCAATATTGTATTCATCATTATTATACCATACATTCTTTATATTATCATCCCAATTAATAATGAATAATTAAATTAAGTGTTACTCAATTAAATTGAATACTAATTTAATTAATAACACACCTTAAACAAGTCCATTTAAGTCCTATTATACCAAATAAGTTTACTTAACCTTATATAGTTCATCAATTGCACAAAATCCCATTTTTTGATCTTCTTAGTCATTTCCCACAATTGTGGGATAAGTGACATGAAACTTTCAAACAACTATTTTCATAGGATAAGTTTTTGGATCAGTTTTGTATGGCCATTTTGACCTAGAAACTGATGTTTTTAGACAATATGTTCTTCTAAACAAATGTTTTTCTATGTTTTAAGTTTCAAAAGAAATAAAGTTAATGCAATTTGGTTCATTATTCCGAGATTTATATCCAAAATACTACAGACTGTTCTCAACCCTGGACAACAACCACAACTCAACTTCAAGCCAAATTTCAAAACCCTTTCAGCATGTACCAAATTTCTAACCTCAATTCTTTCTTAATTCAGTACACATTTTATCCACTTAAAACATCAAACAATACATGTTCTAATATGGTACCAAGTTTAGTAGTCCCTTACCTCACTAAACTTCAAATTCAACTCCAAGAATGCAGCTAAACCAAGCTTCCAAACAACCAGCACATACCTAAGTTTAATGTGCAACTTTCAACATTAATAAGGTAATAATACATAGAATCACAAGACTTACTTCTTAATGGAATAACTTACAAAGCTTGCTAGTGTTAATGATCCAAACTCTAGCAGAAGTCCAGAAGTTGAGAGAAGATGGGAGGTTTCGGTGGAGAGCAAAACGATATTGAAGAAAGCTGGAATTACTCTAGCTGAAACATATTTCATCACCAGCTAGGTTTTACTAGCTTAAGATGCCACTTAACACCAAGGAATGAAGCCAACTTGCCCACCATTTAAGCTGTAATTTATAACACTTTAACTAGGCCATGTGTCCTCATATTATGCTGTCAAACGTCACACATTGAATGATGCCAAATATCAATGTATTAGCTATGCCAAATATTACTAATTCCTAGGCTTAGTCATTCTAATTTCCATGTACCAACTTAAATTGTCAGTTGATAATTTTCCTAGTCCAAATATACATTTAAATACCTCAATTCTCTAATGATTTCAATTAATTCAAATTTACTAACTATAGTCCACTTGATCAAAAATTCAAGTCATATGTCTTTTATATTCTAATCATAGCACAATTCTAACTCCTATCACACATGTACTTTTATAAACATGTATTATTTCAACTAGGGTATATTTTGAGGCCTTATAATTCTCTCCCCCTTAAAAGAATTTTGTCCTTGAAATTCATACCTGACCAAAATAGTTAAGGGTACTAAGCTCTCATGGTTGATTTTGGCTCTCATATTCCTTCCTCAAGTCTATGATGTTTCCAGAGTACTTTCACCAACGACATTTGCTAATTTCTAAGTTGTATGATTTCTCTGGCTAAGATAGTTACAGGCCCTTCCTCATAAGACAAATCCAGTTGTCCTTGGATTTCATACACAGGAATCTTCTGTGTATTATCATATCGATATCTTCTCAGCATTGAAACATGAAACACATCATGTAATTTGGTCAATTCTCCAAGAAGAGCTAACTGATAAGCTATTGGTCCAACTCTTTTAAGAATTTCATAAGGCCCAATGTATCGTGCACTGAGCTTACCTTTCTTACCAAACCAAAGTATATTCTTCCATGGTGTCACTTTTAATAATACCTTATTACCTACTTGATATTTAATATCCTTCCTTTTCAGATCAGAATGGGGTAGTGGAAATTAAGCATAAACATCTTCTCCAAATTACTAGAACCCTACTCTTCAAAGTTAAGTTACCTAAAGTGTTAGATCCCGCTTGATTCCGAAATCCAACTCTTGTGCGGACATCATAAGACTTGAGCATATCTTTACTACTTCATACATCTTTAAAACGTTACTTACAACTAAAAATCATCATTCATATTTCATTACCCTCAAAATAAAAAGGGTCCTACAAGCCACAATACATTATAATCCAAAAATCTCAGAATACAGAAGTTACAAGAACTACAAATTCTCAAAAATGCAACTAAACCCTCCTGGTCACAAAATCTACCTTGAAATACAAAGATAGCAATTTTGAAGAATTTTCTTTAGACTCTTGCTTGCTTGACTTCTTAACTATCACTTGTGGAGGAGACAGAGAGGGGGTGAGCTTGAAAGCTCATGGGTAACAGTTTATAATAAAAGAAAGATAAGCAAAACTTTTGAAATAAGTTCTTCCTTGTCATTTGAAAATGCTTTCATGGAGTTTAAACAAAAACACATGTTTCTCAAAAATTCTTGCCTTGTCAAGAAATGAAAATCAAATCCAACACAATTTATGCATTTTTTTCAACTTATTTGAAAATCATGAATGTGTCAACTTGATCAAACATATCATGAGCACATAAGCACATCAGAATGGTTTGGGTGGATCCAAAGCATGACGCACTACACATTTCCATATAATGGTCCTGTATAGTCGTGAATTCTTGAGGGAGTTCTTAAAGAAGCTCCGTGCCACTAGCGGGTAAGCGGGAGAAGCCTTAAACTTGGGTCAATATGAACGTGACGGTTCTTGAGGGATCACCACAAACCCACATAACACATGTATTTCAAAACTTGTAATCTTTTGTTGCCCAAAATGGCACTTCTTATAAATTTTCTTTTTTTTTCATATACTTGGTATATATCTTGAAAACCATTCTTGAAAACATGATTTCATGTACATTCGATCTTTTCGAAAGAAATCCCTTTTTATAGGTCATCACACAACTCATGTAGCAAAACACATAGCAAATTTCATAAATCATTCATGGACAATGAATGCAACACCTATGATATAATTTGAACATTAAACTTTCTTTGATTTAAAGAAAATAGTAGTGGCTTATTTACTCTATTATAAACATGTACCCACCTTGATTTCCTTGCTTATGGCCTTGCTCAAACTTGCCTCTTCTCTTGTTCCTCTTGCCTCTCTTGATTTTCTTGAATCTTCACCAAACAATGACTTTCTTGGCTCTAATGGAAGCTCTAATCCTCCTCTTCCTTTTTCTCTTCTTGAATAATCACAAATTCCTTCTTGAAAGCCAAGAAAAGATGAAGCCTAGTTTCTCTTTCTTCTTCTTCTTCTTTTTCTCTCCTTTCTCTCTTCTCTAGAATTTTCGTTTTTCTCTTCTACTTCTCCTCCCATTTAAGTTTGTCTTCTTTATTTATAAGCAAGACAACACTTCTTCTTCCACCTATGCCCTTAATGAGTCCAAAAAGTTCATTTTATCCTTCCTTATAGGCTTATGTCCTTTTAAATTGAAGTGTCTTGCCAAAAACACCCTTGAACATTTTGACATAACACTTTATTCTAGAAGAAGATCTTCTCTATTGTCTTATATTTCTAAGGACACCAAAATTATTCAATTTGGTTTTGTGATTCAAAAGATATACTTCAAACATTTTTGGACTGCTCTTGTCCATAACAGTATGCTATGCACAACTTCCATCTGAAATTTAAACATCTTAGAGACTGAATTAGATTCCAATTTTTTCATACCATTTATAGATCCATGTATCTAGTTTACTAAAAATTAGAACTCATCTCATTTGGAATTCTATAGATCCAGATATACTCAAAATACTGAAGTATGTTCAGTATAATACCATCAGTTCATATTACTTAAGAGCACACTCACTATATCCGTCCCACTCTTTTCACTCAATCTTTCTCCATTTACTTCAGATGGCCACGATTTTTTGTGGAGATGTATATTAATTTCTTATGAGTCCAATGGTTTAAGAATCAAATCATTTAAATGTCTAGACAAAAAGTTATGGCCAAAAGAATCTAACATGTTCATGTCCTTACTCATTTTGTACCTCTCTTGGAGCAATTGCCATAACATTTTCTATAGATGTGGGATTGAGTTCATTCTTAGACCATATGAAAGAAGACTTCTAGATCTACAACTTTCATGAAGACCACAAAGTGACATTTGGCCTCTAAAAGGATCAAAATAGGACAGAATTTCATGATGAACAGTAACTTCGTCTTAGATGAACAATAACTTCGTCTTACTTTTGCTTTGTCTTGCTGTGCTTCGTCTTAGAATGTACAGTAACTTCATCTTAGAATGTACAGTAACTTTGCCTTACTTTTGCTTCATCTTAGAATGTACAGTAACTTTGTTTTACTTTTGCTTCATCTTAGAATGTACAATAACTTCGTCTTACTTTTGCTTCGTTTTAGAATATACAGTAATTTCGTCTTACTTTTGCTTCATCTTAGAATGTACAGTAACTTCGTCTTACTTTTGTTTCGTCTTAGAATGTACAGTAACTTTGTCTTATTTTTGCTTCGTCTTAGAATGTACAGTAACTTCGTCTTAGAATGTACAGTAACTAAGATGATGCAATACCACAACTTGTAATGCTCGTATCTCTCAACTCCAACATCCAAAATTTACAAACTTTATACCGTTGGAAAGCTAGAAAGATCATCTACAACTTCCAAGAAGACAATTTTGCCAAAATCTATCTGGATTAATCCAGATTTTCTCCTGAAGTTAGAAAATGAATTTTACATTCAGCTCCAATGTATTGGACTTAGTTCTCACTTCATGACAAATTTTGAGACTCTTAGAGACAGAATTGGAATTCGATGTCTTCATACAAAATGTAGCCCTATATCTCTAGGTTAATTCAAATTAAGAATCATATCATTTGGACAACTAAAGGAACTGTTGTGGTTAAAAGACTGAAGTATACTCAGTGAACATTTTCCAGATCAACTACCAATTTGTTTCAAAATCTTTCCTTAACACAACTCATAC
>JAOSBK010000005.1:8932915-8981537 GCA_027568895.1 Erythroxylum shatona | reverse complement strand
TCTTCGACTTCGACTTATATTTATAGCCTTCGTCTGTAACTGCTTCTTGAATCTTGCTTCTTGCTTCTTGCTTCTTGAAAGAAACGGTTATTCAGTTGAGTTCTATAACTAACTCGAACTGATTCTTAATTCGCTTCCGTCTGCTTTTTATACTTCGTCTGTTTTTTACTTCGTCTGCTTTCCTAAACTTCGTCTGCTTTTTACTTCATCTGCTTTTCTAAACTTCGTCTGCTTTTCTAAACTTCGTCTGCTTTTTACTTCGTCTGTTTTTTACTTCGTCTACTTTTTACTTCGTCTGCTTTTTACTTCGTCTGTTTTTTACTTCATCTGTTATTCATCAAAATCATATATGTGAAGTCATTTTGACTTAACAGGGACAAAATGCCCTACTTATACACCCCCAATCACTGTTCTTTGTGCCTCGCTGCTAATGAATCCATAGACCATTTATTCTTTGCCTGCGCTTTCTCTAAAACAATTTGGGATCAATGCCTTACCTACTTCCATTTGCCCATCCTTAATCCATCTAGCCTTTTAACCACTCTCTCTTGGTATAGCAGTGCTTCTAGTACTAGGCTTCCGACCTTACCTTATTTCCCTCTCATTCTTTCTACTACCGTGTACCTAATGTGGACTGAACGTAATGCAAGGACCTTCAAGAATGAAACCATGGATGTGGAGCGAGTATATCTCGGGGTAATCTCCCACGTTAGGGAGCATCTTAGCCTATTCACTGAGGGGAGGTAATTTTTCTATTGTTGGTTTTCACTAACTTTACAGGTTGAGTTCCTAGTCTATCCGCACACAATTCGAAGGTTCAACTCTGTCTCTCCCTCATGGCCATCAATGCTAAGCTACCACAAGTTCCTCTAGTTATCTTCGATGAAGACCGAATAGGGGGTTAAGGATGCTTTCAATTCCTTATGCTTTTGTGGGTTGCATGCCAGCTAGCTTAGGCCCCCTATTACTTCCCATTAGGTTTGATTCTGTTTGCGTTTTGCCCTCTGTTATTGAGTAGTTGTAGGAGTTTCCCTCTTTTTTATGCAGGAAGGTTCTTAAGTAGTGTTCGGATTGTAGTACGGTTTGTTGTCCTCTGAGGCACTTGTATAAGATCTCTATGTACATATCTTGGTTTTATTTATTAATTCTTCTAAATTACCAAAAAAAAAGTCTAAGGGAAACTTTTTTTTTTTGTAGTTTAGCCTATTCTATTTTCTTGGCTCTTTAATTCAAAAATATGTATTATTTATTTAATGTTCTTTGATTGGAAGACACGTATATTTTGTTTCATATGGCTAACTTCTAGCAACGAGGAACATGGCTGATTTTGGAAAGTAAAAAATAATTAAGTAGGTTGGTTGTCCCAAGAAAAGTTATATCCAATTATCTGCATTTGCATTAAGTTTCTCTAACGCAATTTGACTTGGAATATATCAATCTGATGAGCTTAGGTCGTTCATATCCCATTTCACCATGTATCGTTTGTTGTTCAAATTACCCTCTTAGTATTGGAAGGCACGTTGCTTTTTGAAATCTCATTTATCCTACCACCAAAAGGATCAAATAAAATGATCGCATTGTCTTCCTGTAACATAAATACATGCAATATTCACCAAATACATTTGAGTGAATATGATGAATGGTAACTCTTTAGACCTCAAGTCCCAAGTTGACAACCAAACTTATGATCACTCATATAGCAAAATGTTTTATCTATGTTATTCCATAGGATACATTTAGCTATTAATAAAGAGAAAACTTCATTCTTTTTGGGTATAATGGTTGTCAGTTAATAGCTTATTTCCCTACAATAACTTGGCATTATTATTTAAATGATTTGAAGGTCATTTGGATAAACTCAGGAGCTTGCTATGTTCTCACAATATATAGGATTTTGTAATTGGTTCTGTAATTTCCCCTCTTGGCTATTAACTTTATTTGTTAATGTCATTACCTCTTTATACTTTAATGATATTGTTCTTTGATTTATAGACTTGCTCATTCATACCCACTCATAATTATAGGATTTCCTATACATCTTTTTAATGTGGAATTAAGATTTAAGGGACCAGAGCAGTCTGCTAGCATATTAAACAACTCTAAAAAAAAAATAAGATAAGCTCACAATTTAAGGTAAGTATACCTACTATTTAATAATAATACAATTGTGCAAGTTGTTATAGATGAGAATGTGCAATTGATGAAAAGATATTCTTTTCATTGAATAATTCTTAAAAGCTTTAAAATGTCATTGATTTTAATATGTTTTGCTGGGAACTAATGTTAAAATTATTTGTAATGTAGATGTTGGTAACTTTTGAATTTTATTATGGTGGGTATTGAATAGAAATGGCAATAACAACTATGTTAGGGCCAAGATTAAAGGTATAAGGATATGGGTGTTGATGAACTTAGTGTGTTAGTACTAAATGGAGTATCAAAAGATAAAAGACATAGATTGTATCTATATTTTTACAAATTTCAAGAGGATTCTATGAGATGCTTAAAAGAGTTAAGCTTACACCATGATAAAGATATGTTATCGATGCTTCACCACTTGCAAGAATTGAACAACTACAATGCTGAAATCTATTATGAGCAAGGTTATGATAATCCTCTAATATACGGTAAAGAAATTGATTTTGATATCAACAATAAAGAGGGATTATTCCAAAGTTAGGTGGAAAAAGATAATGAATATTTTGTTGTTATGGAGATGACTGAATATGAAAATGATATAAGTGATGACAAAATTTATGCAATTGATGATGAAGAATATGTTATTATGGAAGAAAATAAGAACAAATATGGGAACAAGGTATGTGGTGGATTTAAATGTGACAATGTTGTGGATGAGGTTGGAAGTAATGGAAAATGTAGTAACGAAGAGTGAACTTATTTAAAAATTTCACAAAGAGAATCACTTGGTTGATGTAGTGAATATGAGGATAGTAAAGCTAAAAATAACTAATTTGTAGTGATGATAATAGGTTTGAGGCATTTGTCACAAGGAAGAAAAATATTATTTTTAATCCAAAAATGAATATGAAAGATTTTTAATTTGAAATTGGCATGAAGTTTAATGATGAGGTTCATTTTAGGGAAGAAATAAGAAATTATATGATTACAAATATATATAATGTTTCAACGATGAGATTTGGTGTGAAAATGAACGTTGTTTGTGAGCCACAATTTCCCTTTAAGTAAACAAGCATAGTTGCCAGAAAGTGTAAAGAAACAAGCAAGCTAGTAAGAAATTGATAGCAAATGAATTCTTACATAAGTTCTAGGCGGAATCTAAACTAACCAATTATGAGATGATAGATGATCTTCAGATGAATTATGCATTACATGTAACTAAATCTCAATATTATGGGGCTAAATGTAAAGCTATTGTGATGCCACAAGGATCTATGAAAGGTCATTATGCAAAATTATGATCTTATGAACAAGAATTGTGATGGACTGACAAAGAATGACTATTCATTATTTAAACTAAACTTGATGAAAACTCTAGACAACTAATATTTAGGAGGTTCTACATAGGATTTAAGGTATTAAAGTATAGTTTCCTTAGTGGTTGTAGGAAAATAATATGGTTAGATGGAGGCTTTATAAAGATATTTTTTGGAGGTGCTTTATTATCTGTAGTTAGGCGTGATGGAAATAATCAAATGTACCTTATATATAGGGTTATTCTAAGGGGAGAGAATTGCTAATCTTGGAATTGTATTTTAAATCTTCTTAGTGAAGACCTAAACATAAGTGAGAACTCATTAACTTTTGTAAGCCATTACTAAAAGGTAAACATTCAAATATTCATACTGCTTATTTTTATATATGTGTTGAATTATTATACTTGCATTATATTGTTTGGTTCATTCTTTTTTTTTGTGTTTAGGATTTAGTGGATGCATTGAGAAATCTCTTCCCAAAAGCTAAGTATAAAAAATTTGCCTTAAGTGTTTATACAAATTGATATAATTTGTATAAAGGCCACAAATATAAGAGTTTGTTTTGGCAAACCTTAATTGCACAATAGAAGTGGAATTTGATGAGATAATAGAGCATTTTAAGAATATATAAAATAAGGCTTATGATGACTTCAAAGTAAGGAATCCTGAGACTTTTGTGAAAGCATTTGTCAACATAAGACCAAATTATGAAATTGTTCACCATAACATATTAGAGACATTTAACAAAATCAGTTATGAAGATAGATCAAAATGCTTGATCAAAATGCTAGAGGATATTCAAGTTGCTTTAATTACTCAAATTCATGAAAAAGGGATATGGTGATCAAGTCTACCTATTATATATGTCCAAGGGTGAGGAAATAGATAGAGAATGCATAATAGGAAACAAGGCAATGTATCATCAAGACAAATGGAAGTTTTAAGTTTGAAGTAACACATTAAGTTCATTGTTGATTTACAAGTAAGAACATGTTAATGTAGACTTTGAGATTTAATAAGGATCCTTGTAAGTATGCATTTATTTGTATATCATATAAGAGGGAGGATACTGATGGGTATGTGAGCTGATATTATAAGCGTGAATGTTATTTAAATAGTTATTAGTATGTCATGAAACCCATTAGTAGTCTAAAATTTTGTTCAAAGACTGAAAACTTGTAGCTCATATTACCTTATTTGATCAAGAGGATGTCTTAAAGGCCCAAAAAGGCCAAAAGAAGGGATAAAGATGAAGAATTGAAGAACCTGAACAAATAGAGCAAAGTAAGAGTACTCATAAGATATCAAAATTATTTTAGAGTTTGTCATAATAAAAAAGGATGCAAAAATATGGAGCAACCTTCGAGATAACCTAAAATTGTGAAAGTAATTGTATACTTATTTATAATTGTGTTTGATTCAAATATTCTTTAAATATCTAATTATTCATTACAAATTGTACATTATTGTAATGATAACAGGAAAGACCCACTAAAAAAATCAACTATATTAAACAATGACAGTATATATTCAGCCAAACTATATATGTTAATTTTCAATGAGTTCAAGGGTGACTAGCATAAGCTACTCACCATTGGATCAAAATAAGATATTGATGTCCACCAGAAGCTAAACATACATTTAACTTCAACCTCAGTTCAATCGAAGACCATTCAAAAGGAAAACCAACAACAAACATGAACTCCAAAATAAAACAATAGCATAGAAGGTTAATTACCTCTACAATTTGCTCCACTGCTAATGACACCACTGTTGATTGATCTTTTGAACCTGTAGGAATAGCAGTTATATGCACTGTTAAAGTTACAAGTTGAGACGACGAAAAGGCTATAGGAACAAAAACGCAGATGAACATAAGGCTGGGAAGAAGATACTGTCACACAATGCAAACCCAAATGCATTGTGTTACAGATAATCAAAATAAACGATTAAGCAACCTTAAACCCAGATTAAATCGTCAACTACAATCGACTCACATTAATCGCAAGCAAAGTCGTTCGATGACTTACCTCAACCAGTACGCACATGCCCTCCGACTGTAAATGACAGAAGCTCAAAAACTGGTGACGCAAACTCCACAGATTCCAAGCGCTACACAGGATGAGAGAGGGAAGGTGGAGGAAGACGGAAGGTGGAGGAAGACAGATTCCACAGATCGAAGAGCGGGCGGGAGAACGAAGATGAGACCTCTGATTTTCATTTACACAGAAGATGAGACGACGTCGTTATGGGGGGCGGCAACACGACGTCGTCTCATTTGGTGGGGAAGGGCATAAGTTAAATACGTGGACCTGGCCTTTCCCGACGTCTATTTATAACAGACGTCGTTTTTTCTATTTTGGCACGTCTTTGTACAAAGACGACGTCAAAAACTACTCTTTTTTGCGACGTCTGAATACAACGTCTCAGATTATATGAATCTTTCATGACGTCTTACCAGACGTCGCCATATCCTTACACCATTTGCGACGTCTACTTTCAAAACGACGTAAAAAGCTTAGTTTTGTTGTAGTGAATATTAGGCCATACAATAATTTCTTTATTAAATCCAACAGTAGCTATAGCCAAAACAACAAAAACCTGATAAATGAAAAAAAATTATAGTATCTCTAATTCATTTGTTTTATGTTTTTACTATGGTAGACATAGTCATATTAGGCATTCCTTTAACTTTTGAAAAATGAAGAAAGTATCTCAAATGTATGTTTGGAGATCAAAAGGTCAAACCACTAACTTGGAAGGACCCAAAAAATTTAGGTACCTAAAATAAGATAATACATTCTGCAGATATGCTTTAGAATAGACTAGAGAAAATCAATAGATAGTTAATAGTGGCTGTTTGAGACACGTGACAGATGAAATATCACACTTCAACTATATTGAAAGGAAAGATGGAGGTAATATTGTCTTTGCTGACAAAAATAAGGAAAAAGTCACTAGAATTGGTAAAATTTGGTGACTTACCAATTCTAGTGACTATTGATAACATTCTTTATGTTGATAGATTGCAACATAACTTGTTAAGTGTAAGTCATTTATGTGATAAGGCATATAGAGTTACTTTCTATACATATCATTATGAAATAATTGATAATCTTAATGATAATATTGTATTTGATGGTCCTAGAAATCAGAATATATATTGTGTTCAGTTGGAAGACATGTCTTTACAAAATGTTAAGTGTCTTATTTCACTAGAAAAAGCTTATTTTATCTAGCATAGAAGACTTGGACATGCTATCATGAGAAATTTATCAAAATTATCCAAAAATGAGTTAGTGAGAGGACTACCGAACTTAAAGATTGAAAATAATTAGGTTTGCGAAGCTTGTTTAAAATGAAAACAAACCAGAAGTAGTTTTCCTTCTAAAAATATTGTTTATACTAACCAACCACTTGGACTTGTATATATGGATTTATTTAGTCCTATTAGGACTTAAAACTTTGGTGGTAAAAACTACAATTTTGTTATAGTAGAAGATTATTCTAGATTTACATGAGTTTATTTTCTATCAAAAAAGGATGATACTTTTGAAGTTTTTGAGAAGTTTTTAGAAAATTCAAATTGAAAAAGGATATTACATTAAATTAATTTGGAGCAATCGTAGATGAGAATTTGATAATGGAAATTTGAAGATTTCTGTAATGAAAATGGTATAACTTATAATTTTTCATGTCCTAGGACTCCTCAACAAAATGGAGTTGTTGAGAGAAAGAACATGACTCTTGTTGATATGGCCAGAAAAATGTTGTGTGAAAGCAGTCTACCTCATGGTTACTGGGCAAAAGTTGTATCTACTACTTGTTACGTACTTAACAGGTGCCTTATAAGACCTATTCTCAAAAAGACCTTATATGAGTTGTGGAAAGGAAGAAAACTTAATTTTGCTTACTTTCAAGCATTTGGCTTCAAGTGTTTCGTATTAAATAGTAGAGAGGACAGTCTTGGAAAATTTGATGCGAGATTAGACGAAGCTACTTTTCTAGGTTACAACACTACTAACAAAGGATTTAGAGTTTATAATAAAAGAAACAAGAGGATAGAAGAATCAATACATGTTGTATTTGATGAAGCACTACCCTTGACTACAACAACTGACTCAAATGATGAAGGGCATCCTTTAGTTCACAAAAAATATGATGCAGACCTAAACTTCATCTATAGTACCTTCAAAATCACAAGATCAAAAAGGTCTTTCTAAAACTAGTACAGAGTAGACTCCTTCTTTAAAAACATCTCAACAGGAGACTATGCGATGAAGAACATCAAAAGAATGGAAAGGTCTTGATACACTTTAGTATATCCTGGCCCCTTATAAAAGTTTAAGAACTAGATCATCGTTCAAAAAAGATTACGTTACCCTCATTTTATAATTAGAGCCAAAGACAGTTGAAGAGGCTCTTACTGATGAAAATTGGGTTTCAGCTATGAAAGACGAGCTAAATCGGTTTGACAAGAACAAAGTTTAAAATCTAGTACCTCGACCATAAAACAAATCAATCATTAGAACTCGTTAGGTATATCGAAACAAACTTAATGAAAATGGTAAGGTGGTAAGAAACAAAGATAAACTTGTAGCTCAATGTTATAATCAGCTAGAAGGTATTGATTTTGATGAAACTTGTGCACTTGTTGGTAGACTAGAATTGATTAGAATTTTACTTGATTTTACATGCTATAGAAAATTTAAATTATTCCAAATAGATGTAAAAAAAGTGCGTTCTTAAATGGATATATTAATGGAGAAGTGTTTGGTAAGCAACCTCTAGGTTTTGAAAATGAAAACCATCCTAATTACATGATGAAGTTAACTAAAGTTCTGTATGGTCTGGTTCCTTGAGCATGGTATAAAAGGATAAGTAACTTTCTACTTGAGAATAACTTTAAAAGAGGAAAGGTAGAAAAAACTTATTCATTAAGAAAAAGGAGAATGATTTACTCATAGTGCAAATATATGTTGATAACATAATATTTGGTGCTACTTATCCATCCTTCTGTGAAGAATTCTCAGCCTTAATGCATAGGGAGTTTGAAAATAAGTATGATGGAAGAACTATCTTTCTTTCTTAGGTTGCAAATTAGGCAAACAAAAAAAGGAATCTTCATTAATCAAGACAAATACAAAAAGGAACTCATCAACAAATGTCATTTTGAGAATGCCAAACCGATGTGTACTCCTATCTATACTAGTTATAAACTTGATAAGGATGAAGAAGGCAAGGTTACCGATGAAACAAAATACAAGGAATGATTGAATCACTTCTATATCTTACAAGCCTAAGATTAGATATTATGTTTAATGTGTGTCTTTGCACACGCTTTCAATCAGATCCAAAAGAAAGTTGCCTTCAAGTAGTCAAGAGGATCTTTCTCTATCTTCTCGGAATTATGGATTTTGGATTATGTTATCCAAAAATTGATTCATTCAATATAGTTGCCTATTGTGATATATATTATATAGGTAATAAATTTGATAGAAAAAGCATAAGCAGTCATTGTCAATTTCTTGGAGGATATCTAGTTTCTTGGTTTTGCAAGAAACAAAATTGCACAACACTTTCGATAATTAAAGTGGAATATATAATAGTTGCTGGCTATTATGCTCAAATCTTATGGATGAAACATCAACTCCATGATTTTTCTCTAACCTTTGATCATATTCCTATCCTGTGTGACAATATAAGTGCAATAAATCTTTCTAAAAATCCTGTGTGTCATTCTAAGACTAAGAATATAGAAATCAAACATTATTTTCTTAGAGATCATGTTTTAGAAGGAACCATTAACCTTTTGCATATTAAAGCTGAAAATCAAGTAGTTGATATTTTTACTAAGCCACCTTTATAAGATAGATTTTGTTTGTTAAGAAAAGAGCTTGGTATATGCAAATTATTTGATATTAACTTTGTATGAAGATTCTATGCTACTTCTCCTTTGAAGATATCACTAGGCTCTTTCTAATTTACTCTTTAGTAGGCTCCTATTAGTTTAGAAGGCTCCTCTTAGTTTAATAGGGTAGAATACACTTGTCTTAAAAAGGCAGTTATTAAATATTGTCAACTTTGAAGTAAATCACTTGTTAATATAGGAATCATGTAAAGTATACAAAATACACAATAAGGGGGGTTGAATTGTATAATCTTTTCAAAATTGATAATCTTTTGAGATTTCTTGAATATCTTTACAACTATCAGATGAATAGCAAAAACACTTTACTAAAAATTGATAAGTATTCAAATTGCAAGTAACTTTATCTACTCATCTAACAACAAGAAAAATTAAAGTATGAGAGTTAGAGAATAGACGCCGCATTTTATACTGGTTCACCCTAAACCTTGGGCTACGTCCAATCCTCAGAGTTTGTTTGAGATTTCGCTATAGTTTTCAACTTTTACGAGTATTCTTTCTTCCCTTCTAAAGCCTCTTCAGGTCACTTTGACAAAGTATTCTTTTTGCTATCTTAGCCTCTCTAGGCTATAGCCTTTTCTTTCTCTCTCTAAGAAAAATATCTTAAGCTTTATGTTACAATAGGATTCACTCTCTTATTTGTACTTTGAATACAAGATTTTCTCTAAGTATTGTACAATCACAGTTTTCTATCTTGTAAGCAAAAATTGCTTTAGTCTTCGACTAGGACTAGTATTTATAGCCTAAGTCTCCACTGACTTCTTAAAAACTGATTCTTGAATTTTCAAGAGACGGCTATTTAGTTGAGTTATGTAACTAACTAATTGTCTGATGCTTTATAGTATCTTCCTTTTTGTATCGTCTAATATTATCGCTTCGTCTATTGTTTTCGCTTCATTTGTTGTTTGTACTTCGTCTGCTGTTTTATTCGTCTGTTGTTTGCTTCGTTTGTTATTTGCATTTCGTCTGTTATTTGCGCTTCATTAGTTGTTTGCTTCGTCTGTTGTTTACTTCATCTGTTGTTTGCGCGTTGTCTATTATTTGTGCTTCGTTTGTTGTTTCTGCTTCATCTGTGATGACGTATATCATCTATTGCTGAAGTATCATCTGGGATGATTAAGTGTAACTTATTTTTCTGCACACTTAACAAACTTATCAAAGCAGTTCATATATTTCTAAGATTATTATTATTTAATTGTCACCAAAATTAATAGAAGTGAATTCTACTTGACTTAACAATCTCCATCTTTTTTATGATAATAAATAATCATAATTTTAGAAAGATAAAATGATATTCAGATGAATAGAAGAATAATATTCAGACAACTAACAAGACAAAAGATATAAGCATAAGAAATGCATATATGATATACAAAAGATTTCTATCTTCTCTTCTTTCTATTTTCTTCTCTTCTCCCCATATTTGTTATTAATTAAAAAAATTCTATAACGACACTTCATAACTTTAGAAAACATATGTTGCATGTCAGTGCAAATTGTCTTGAGGTCTTGATCAATAGTAACCTGTAGTATGATACTTCCTCATGAAGATCACCCACTAAGTCACTTAGGTCATCAACTTTAATATGAATTTCCTCAATTTCTTTTGCTAAAGTTTCCTGTATGTCCTTCTGTTTGTGACTGACTTCCTTCCAATTCATGAAGTACTTTAAGAACTCCAAATTAATAGTAGAATCTTGCTATATTTCACTAGGTGGATGGAGGTTTTCAATAACAGATGGTTCTGAAGGTAAAGTGTCTAAATCTATGATTTTGATTGTGGGAGGTCTAAAGGTTTGTTTTCCTTCTGGAAGATCAAGATCATTAGGTCTAGATAGTTTCAAATTGATTGTCCAAGAAGATGTAACACATCCTTGAATGAAGGTATGAGACCTAAAGGTATGAAATGCATGACCAAATGCATAAAGGTTTCTAAATTGAAATTGATACCTTCAACCATGATACTTCTGTACTATCCTTCTTGCACTTTCCCAACTACCATGAAGTTTTCATCTGTGATTGAAACTCCAATTTACTTATTGATGCTTTCGAAATGTGGTGCGGAACATAGATACCTCCAGGTTGAGCTGCATTGCATGCATCATCTATGTTCTTCACCGCTACTTGAATATGCTCTTATGAAAGATCATCTATACTTCCCTCAGGAAACATCTTCTTTTTCCCTTTTTCTTTGTTTCTCACAAGATTTGAGCATCTTGGTTGTATGTCTGGGACAACTTTTATCAAGGTTCTGCTCGTGATTGGATAAACTGTATACCGATCCTTTGAAATCTTCAATGGATATGGTTTTGTCTTCTCATCTAATAGAATACCATATAATCTTCGTTCTTCAAGGCTTAGAAGATGTATCATTTGATCATTAATCGGTAAAGGTTTTGTTGGACCCCAAATGGTTCATAAAAGTAATAAATATTTGAAGGAGAAATTTTGGCAAGTAGTATTATCTGTGTTAAGGAAAGATTGTGAAACAAGATTGGTAGTTGATCTGGAAAATTGTTCACAGAGTATGTTTCAGTCCTTTAGCCATAACTTTTTCTCTAGTTATCAAAATAAGATGATTCTTAATTTGGATTAAACTAGAAACATATAGCTACATTTCTTATGAAGACATAGAATTTCAATTCTATCTCTAAGAGTCCCATAAGTGAGAACTGAGTGTAGCATATCGGTGGATGAATGTAAAAATTCATCTTCGGACTTTAGGGGAAAATTGGGATTGATCTAGATAGATCATGGCAAAGTTTCCTTCTTGAGAGTACACTATATCGTATAGAATTTTTAGACTTCTAGGTTGAGAGCCATGGTACTTATAAGGGAAGATGTGCAAAAGAGGAGTAGCTTCTTCTGTCTTTTGCTTCTTCTGTGATGACGTCATCTCCTTCTGGGTTTTCTTTGTGATGACGTCATCTCCTTCTGTGTTTTATATCAACTATGTTTTTCTATCGTCTGTGTTTTGCTTATTATATGATGACGTCATCTTCTTCTGTGTGATGTCATCTCCTTCTGTGTTTGCTATCGTCTGTGTTTTGTTGACGCATCTTCTTCTATATTTTACTGACGCGTCTTCTTCTGTGTTTTAATGACGTATCTTCTTATAGATTTTAATCCTTCAGGGTTTTACTTCTTCTGTGTTTTGCTGACGCATCTTCTTATGTGTTTTGTTGACGCGTCTTTTTTTGTGTTTTGTTGATGTGTCTTCTTTCGGGTTTTGTTCCTTCTGGGTTTTACTTCTTCTGTGTTTTGCTGGCGTGTCTTCTTTTGTGTTTTGCTGACGCGTCTTCTTCTGTACTTTTTGCTTCTTCTGTCTTTTACTTCTTCTGGGTTACTGTTCATAAATTTCTTCTGGGTTACTATTTATGAACTTTTTCTATCTTTTGCTATCTTCTGTGTTTTGCCGACTCGCTTCGTCTGCTTTTTGCTTCTTTTGAGTTTCTGCCTTTCGCTTTTTTTGTTTTCGTTTCTTTTGTGTTTTGCTATCTTCTGCCTTTCGCTTCTTCTGTTTTTGTTTCTTTTGTGTTTTGCAATCTTCTGCCTTTCGCTTCTTCTGTCTTTTGCTTCGTCTGTATTTTGCTATCTTCTGGGTTACTATTCATCTTATATCTTCTATTCCATTTTTGATCCTTCAAAAGATAGAATATATCTTCAAGGTCTTTATGAAAGTTGTAGATCTTGAAGTCTTCTTTCGAACCATATAAAGAACATCTTAATATGATGTCTGTAGGGAAAGTTATAGCAATTTTTCCATTTCTTCTGCCTTTTTCTATGCGTCTGTTTTTTTTCCTTTGGCTTCGTCAAATCCTATTGTTTGATCCATTTTGACCCTTCAAATGATAAAATCTTACCTCAGAGTCTTCTTCAAAGTTGTAAATTTCAAAGTTAATTAAAGTGATTCTTGAATCCTCATATTCCTAACATTTTTCTTTTTACGTCACCATTGAAGGCCATAGCTTTTGGTGTTGATTTAAAAGGGATGGATTGAACTAAAGTAAGGATATCAATTGAAAGAGTAGGAATTGGATACCTTACTGAACATGCTTCAATATTTTGATGATTTCTGGATCAGTAGAGCTCCGAATAAGATGATTCTTGTTTCAAGATAAACTACATACACGGAGCTACAAATGGTATGAAGAAGTTGAAGTCAAATTCAGTTTCTAAGGGGTTTAAAATTTTCGATAGGAGTTGTGCATAGTATGCTGATTTGGACAAGAGCAGTCCAAAAATGTTTGAAGTGTATCTTTCGAATCACTGACCCGAATGGAATGACTTTGGTGTCATTGGAAAAGTAAGCAATAGAGAAGATTCTTCTAAAATAAAGTGTTATGTCGGAATATTCCAGGGTGCTTTTGGAAAAACACTTACGTGTAAAGGACATAGGGCATAAATGGAAGGGCATAATTGGAAGAAGAAGTGTTGTCTTGCTTATAAATGAAGCAGAAGAGAACAACGAAGGAGAGAGAAAGAAAAAAAGAGTTTGGTGGTTTTAGAGAAAAGAAGAGAGTTGAGCTAGGGTTTCAATTTCCTTAGCCTATAAGAGAGATTTTGGGGTTGTTCAAGAAAAGAAAACGGTAGAGGAAGAGAAGAGCTTCCATTTGAGCTAAGGATCTCTTCATTTGGTGAAGAACCAAGGGGATCAAGGAGACTATTTTAGTTAGATCAACTCACAGAGTACACATTAAAGATACAATAGGAAAGAGCCTTAGATACCTCAGGTTATTGGCAAAGAGAAGAGACATTCTGAGCAAGCCTATAAGCAAAGAAATCAGGTTGGTACATGTTTATAATAGAGTAAATAAGCTACTATTGTTTGTCTTTAAAGCAAAGAAGTTTACTGTTTTTAAATGGCATCATAAGTGTTGCATCTTTTTCTTTTGCATGATATGTGAAATCTACTATATGTTTGCTACATGCACTATGTAACAGTTTACAAAGAGATGTTTCAAGTGATTTATGAAAAGAATAGCAAGTTTATGAAATCAAGTTTTGAAAGCGCATATGAAATATTGTATGCTCATGAAACTCAAGTTTTCAAGAAGTACCATTTTGGGCAACACAAGTTTACAAGTTATGAAATATGTGTTATGTGGGTTTGTGGTGGTCCCCTAAGTTAAGTTACGTGCACGTTGACCAAGATAAAGGCTTCTCCTGCCTGCCCGCTAGTGGCATAGAGCTCCTTCATGGACTTCCATAAGTTCACGGCTACGCAAGACCTTTTCGTGGGATTGCGTTAGTACGTTCTGTTCATAGCTACACAGGACCTTTATGGAAAATGTGTAGTACGTTCTATTTTGGATCCACCCAAAACATTTTGATATGCCTATGTTCTCATGATATGTTTGACATGATGGATGCATACATAATTTTTTCTCTTGTGAATTTTTGACAAATCAAAATTTTCATGAAATAAGTGTTTGAGGATTTTTATTGCGAAATTACTATGGTTTCAAAAATGTACAATGGCAATGAGTTTTGAAAATGATTTTTGCATATTTTTTCATTATAAACTATTACCCGTGAGCTTTTAAGCTCACCCACCTTCCATTCCATCTTCAGGTGAAGAAAATGAGATCAAGTGATCAAGAGTCAAGGCATTGCTTCTAGTCCTTCATGTTTTGTATTTTAAGCTAGATTTTTTAATCATAAGGTTTGAGTTGCATTTCAAGGATTATTAGTTCAAGTGTCTTATGTATTTTGGGATTTTGAGACATTGATGTATTGTTGTTTGAAATGTCATTACAGCTTTGTAAGAACTCTTATCTTTTGATGTTAATGAATTATGAATCATATATGGATGATGTTGAGTGGAAGTATGAATTTGCGTATGGATAAGATTGAGTTGAAATTTGGTATACTTGAGAAAGCTATCGATTTGAGATAATGAATTTTGAACATGAATTGATGTTACACATAAGTGAGATGTTATGGAAAAAGAAAGATAGGAATTTATGAAGGATGAGAATTAGTTGTAAGAAATGAACTAAATAAGTAAAGAATCGAGAGTATGATGAAATAATATTGGTAGTTGAATTGTCATGAAATGATACTGCATCAGAGGAAGTGAATTTGAGACAACTTAGACGGAAATTAAGGTTAGGAAAGATGGAAGGTATTTCGGTGTGGTAAATTGAGCATCTTCACCACGACAAACTTTTCCCGAAGGATCATAGGAAATTACTTCAGTATTTTCTCTACGACGAAGAATTTTCTCCCAACGGTTCGCCACGGCGATCATTCTATTGCTGCGGCGAAATCCTCCACTGTAGGCGCTATAATTTTTTTTATTGGAATAACCCTAAAGAGATTTTCATGGAACAAGCTCCTGTTTTCACGACTCAAGAGTCGGTCTCCGAAAATGGGGTCTAACAGTTGTGGTATCAGAGCTGCTAGGTTTAGTATCTTACATGGGCATATGTATATAAGTTGCACGCATGAGCAATTGTTAAGAGTTCGAGGTGATAGAATTAGTGCAAAAAATGATACTCTTTTATGATATGAGAAAATGAAAGTTTGTAGATATTTAGAAATAAGAGATAATACCTAATCCGATATGTTGAGCACAGATTCAGCACTTGTGGTTATGTCAGTGAATTTGGTGATAGAATTTTGTTGTGGATATGTACTTAAATTGATATGGATGTGAAATTATATTCATGAATCGACTGAAAAATAATATGTGGGTAAATATGATAGATAATACCTTAATAATTCAAGGTATTTGTATTGGAGGATGTACTATTGAATATGACACCAATATTGTATTGTAGTGATATATTTTCGAAAGTGATATAGATATGATTGTATTGTCATGGATTGTTTGAGGAATGTAGGGATATAAGTATAAACAATGAGATTAGAGTGTACAAGCAAAATACAATGAAAACATAACCTTGTTATGATCTTAAGAAGAGGAAATCGGAATCGAAGTGGTTGTTCGATTAATGTGACAAGAGTTATGATCCCTTAAGAAGATATTAATGGAATTGAGATCAAAATTCATAATGATTATGCATCGATAATATTGAATTGATTGAGGATATAAACGTGGAAGATGAAATGAATGATAATAGGAAAATGAGATAGAAATAAGGAAATAGAGAAAAGGAAATGAAATAGACATAAATGACTTTACATGAGATGAATGAAATGATATGTAGTATAGGGAAAGTTAAAAGTGCGTATAAGATGGGATTTTATGCATGAATGAGATTAAGAAAAGGATAAAGAATCAAATGAGAAGAGTAGATGCACTCAATATGGTAGTCGACTTGTTATGAAATGATATAGCATCAAAGTGAATTATGGAAAACTGGAATAAAAATTGGTGTTAGTATGTTTGATAAAGAGAGAAATGTTGTCTAAGATCAATTGAGATCAAAGTATCATTTATGTAAGATATAAATTGGTGATTTTCAAGAATAAATCTGTGGACAGAATGATATGACTTTGATGATGCGCCTCTAAGTATATGCGACAGTAATTACGTTTATTACTTCATTGAGTTTTGGTAATTAGAACATTATGGTCTTATAAGAATGATAGAAATATGTCTTCTTGAGATATTAAGAATGATCAATGAAAGAACTAATCAGAAAGGAATATGTAATGAGTCAAAAGTGAATATTAGCGTCATGTCCCTAGTGGAGACTCAAGCATAAGGGGTAGAGTATGCTACTAAGAATGTATGTATTTTGTTTGATGTAAGGTACCAAACTGTGTGAGTGGATTCCTGAATTTGAGGAGACATTGATTTGTTACTAGGAGGAGTATATAGGTCCACGTTATATTCTATGTAAGCATATTTGGGAGATACAAAAATTTGACCTGATAAACATGTTACAAGCATAGGAAGTTAAGATTGAAAATAAATTGAAATGTGTGGAGAAATTAGTATGAATGAACAGATAGAAGAGTAAGTCAATGTGAAATCAGAAGAAATCGAATGGATTGAGAAAATCATTTAAGAAAGGTAAGACAATAGGGAAATTTAGAATAATAAGAGATAATATTACTTCTTCGAGGAATCAGTTATTTGAGGAATTACGAGAGTTAATTCGTGGCACATGGAGTTTGATAATAATTGTTTGAGTTAACATTTACCCCTGACAGCACTATGGTATTGACGATTAAAGCGATAAAAAAAATTGATTTGATGATATATTAAATATATTCGTAAAAGGTGAGAAGAATAGTTTGGATACTTGAGGAAAAACGTGTAAAACGTATGAGTAATGAAAGTAAAGAGAATTTTGAGGAATTATAACACCGATATTAATTATATCATTTGGATTTGGAGATTTTATAGAATGCAACGATGTTTGTATAAGAGATTAGGATAAAATTCAATGAAACATGATAAAGTGAATTCATATGCATGGAGACAAATGAGACCTCATGGGTTAATTATTTCATACATGAATTAAAACTTGTTGCGTTAGTGATTGATTGAAAGTTGGAGACATTATAATTATAGAAACATTTCGAAATATGCAGATCATGAGATTTTGAGGTAAATGTTGGGTTGAAAGAATTGAAGACGAGACGGAGACAATGAATAGAAGTACTGAAAGATTATGATTGTACAAGTGAGTACTATACTGGTAAAGCTAGTGTTGTAATCAGATGCATTGAATAGAGAATTCAATAGTAGTGTATCACAAATTTATATATTGAGGTTATTAAACCTAGTGCAATAAAGAGTGCAGAATTGAGTTGAATTTGGAAAAAAATGAAGCATTATTAGCTGCAACAAAAATTTAGATCAGTTTCACATGAACAAAGCCCAAATTGAGGATTCAAAAATTGTGAATCTTACTAAGAAATCGAAAATGAATACGAATTTTGAGTTCAAATAGGAAAAATGATACTTTGTGATTGAAATAAGAAGTATATGTACCGATAAAGATGATTGAGCAAAGAGATCATTAGAGAAGCATAAATGACAACCTATGATATACATCCTAGTAGGAATACGCTGAGATAGCGTTTGATGGATAAGGAGGTAGAAGCTAATGACCACGATTATGAGTAGCCAACAGTCTTGACTGTTGTAGATATGCCTAAAGCTTATATTGTGGAGTTCATAGGAACATAAAATCAATGTATAGCTTCGTTTGATTTTTAAGCATCACAATCATTATCACAGTGATTTCACTAAAATACTGTATGAAGAGTTAGATAACAGAAAGAATCGTTTGCTTTTGTATTGTGATAATTAAGGCCCAAAAATGGTTAAAGGTAGAAATTAATTGAAGAGGTAGTTGATAAGTGAAATCGATTAGTATTAAAAATTAAGTGATTCAAGAAAGATGAATAAATTAGGTGGATCAACATCAAAGGCATGGAATATAGTGAGATAGACGTAAGAGTTAAATGTGCTGACACTAAAGAAATGTGAACTATGAAGCAAAAGATGGAATGTTTATGAGAATATCACCTTGTCAAGGTGTGCTTACATTAAGTACAAGGTTTGCTCAGGTTAGGAAAAATGATTAGTTAAGCCCGATATGAATTGGTCTGTACAAAATTACTATGAGTTAGTGCTACTGATAAAAGATGTCTTAGATTCGTAGTGTGATATATGTAAGTATGTTAAGAAATATTGATATGATATGATATGATATGGGTGTTATCGTCACAGGAAGTGGAAAAATGGTGAGTGATTTGAAACATAATGAGGAACTAGTTAAGAAAGTGAATGACTAAATAACTAATAGAAAGACCTGGTAAGTCTATCGACTATAGTCAACTGGAAGAAAGAATTCGAGTGATGAAGTTATATGGGGAAACGATGGAGCCTATGAGGAAACGATGGAGCCTGTGAGGAAACAATACCCCTGCCTCTCGATTAGTCAGATAAGAATTTCGAGGACGAAATTCTTTTAAGAAGGGGAGAAATGTTGGCCCCTTAATTTTTTTCTTGAGGAATAAGCATGATTTAAATAAATTATGAGGTCTTTATGGGATTATATTGTGGGGTTAATTATTATGTTAATGTTGGTAAGATTTTATGACATAGGTTAATTGAATTGAAGTATTAAAGTTGTAAGATTGTATAAGGGCAAATTGGGCATGACACTTAAGGGTATAAGACATAAGGCATAGAAGGAAGGGGTAAAGTGGACTTTTTACCCTCATTAAGGGTATTAAGGGAAGAAATAAAGTTGTCTTGCTTGAAAGAAAGAAGAAAACGAAAATTGAAGAGAAAACGAAGAGAAGTCGTGGAGAAGAAAGAGAAGTAGAGAAAAGAAGAAAAACAAGCTAGGGTTTTGAAGATCTTGAAGAAGTTTGAACATTTTGAAGCTTCAACAAGTAAGTTATGCTTTAAATTTCATGGGTATGGTTAAATGAAAGTCAAATGTAGTTGAATATGTGTAGGAAGTTGTTGATGAATGATATGAACAAATGTTTTCTTTTTGGGTTAATGATCAAAGATAGATCATGATGTATTTGTAAATGATATTGGGTTGAAATAAAGTTAAAAATGAAGTAGAAGAGATGGTTTAGGTTTAAGATGGGTTATATATGAAAGGGAGGAGGTTAAAAGAGGGAAGATGTAGCAAAACATGCTCTCGGAATGTGTTTCTGGACAAGTTCGTCGCGGCGAACTTTAACTTTCCTGCACAGAACATATTTTGGTATTTTGACGATAACTTTTTATGTAGTTATCCAAATGAAGTGATTTTTAATTTGGTGTAAACTAGAGACATAAGGCTACAATTTTGTTTGATGAAATTGAGTTTTATTTCAGTCTCTAAGGATTTCAATTTTTGGATGGAATTTGAATATAGAACATTGTTTCAGTATAAGAATAGTCTGAAAATTTTTTAAGTATAACTTTCTGATTATTGAACCAAATTGAATGATTTTAGTGTCATTAGAAACTTAAGACAATGGGGAACATGTTCTTAGAAGAAAGTGTTATCAAATCTCTTCATTTATCTTATCAGAATGATAGTGGAAAAATTGACCCGATTGTTTGGACTTTTGGAAGAGTTTGAGTATTTAGCATTTATCTTAGTGAATATGCTATATATGGGTCCTCAAATTGTATTCCTATTAAATGGAAATTGTTTTCATTGATAAAGGGAATCAAGGACACCAAGAGGATCAAGAGTTTGAGGAAGTTTATAAGAAAGAATTCTAAGGTGGGTACATGTTTATAATAGAGTAAATAAGCGACTAAATATTTTCTTTGAATCAAGAAAGTTTAATGATTTCAATTGCATCGTAAGTGTTGCATCTAATGCTTCTTGAATGAATTGAGAAATTGTTATATATTTGCTACATGATTTGTATTGATGATTTTTTAAAAGCTTTTGAAAATGATTCTTTTGAAAAGATGCAAGTTTATGAAATCAGGTTTTCGAAAATATTTTTTCGAAATATCTCATGTGCATGAAAAACAAGTTTCCAAAATGTGCCATATAGGCAAACTGTTTTCACGTCATGAATTACATGTTATGTGGGTTTTGTGTAATTCATTCAAGAATGTCACGTGCACGTTGAGCAAGTTAAAGGCTTCTCCCGTCTGCCCGCTAGTGGCACGAAGCTCTTTCGTGGACTTCCTCAAGTTTACGACTACGCAAAACTACTATGTGAGATTACGATAGTGCGTCAAGTTTACGACTACACAGGACCGTTATATGGAAATGTGTAGTTCGTCATGTCCATGGATTTACCCAAACTATTCTGATATGCTTATGTTCTTATGAAGTGTTAACAAATTTGATGCATTCATGATTTAAATTGCTCATGAATTGTTTGATAAATTGAGAATTTTGATAAATAAGTGTTTGATGATTTTTACTGCAAAATTTCTATGGTTACGAAAATGTGCAATAGCAATGAGTTTTGAAAATAGTTTTTACTTGTTTCTCGATTATAAATCTGTTACTCACGAGCTTTAAACTCATCACTTGGAGCTCATCCCCATTCAGTTCCCACCTCCAAGTGATGAGCAAGAGATGGAGTGAAAGATAGGCAAGGCATCACTCCAAGTCACATATTTTTGCATTTTAAGCTAGATTTTGTAACCATGAGATCTTAGTCACCTTTCAAGTATTATTAGTTCAAGTATCTTATGTATTTTGGGATTTTGAGACATTGATGTATGTGGTTTGAAATGTCATTACAGCTTTGTAGAAAAACTCTTATCTTTTGATGTTAATGAATTATGAATTATGTATGGATGATGTTGAGTTGAAAATTAGATATACTTGAAGAAGTTATCAAGCTGAGGTGATAAATTTGGAACATGAATTGTTGTTACTCATAAGTGAGATGTTATGGAAAAGAAAGATAGGAAATTATGAAGGATGAGATATTGTGGTAAGCAAGGAATTAAATGAGTAAAGAATAGAGAGTATGATAAAATAAAGTTGGTAGTTAAATTGTCATGAAATGATGTTGCATTAGAGGAAGTGAATTTGGGAAAAGTTATAATGAGAGTAAGGTAAGGATAGATGAAGAAACCTAGGGAAGGTTCTTAAGTGAACCCTTCCTGAAAGGCTTTATTATGGCAGATTGAGCATCTTCGTCGCAGCGAAGTCAAGCTTCTCACCGCGGCATAATTATCCGAGAGATGCTAGATAAAATTTGGAAACTTCACCGTGGCGAAGTCAAGAGCTCGCCTCGGCAAACTTTTCCCGAAGGGTCTTTGTAGAAACCCTTACCTGCCAAGACTCAGGGACCACCATATTATGGTATAAGAGCACGAAGATAAACCAAGGATGGTTAAGGAGATTTCATTAGACTAAGCTCAAGTTCTCACGACTTCGATGTTGGGCTCCAAAAATGGGGCCCAACATCCTCCATCTTTCATAATGTTGCCACTCAACCACATCAGCAATTTCCTTACTCAATCCACCTATAAACCAAGCCATTGTCACCTCTTCCTCCTCTTCTATGTTAGCTTTAATCAATAATATCTCGATCTCCTTATGATAATCTTATACTGATCTAGTTCCTTATATGAGTCTACGTAATTGCTGGTGCAACTCTCTATAGTAATAAGATGGCACAATCCTCTTCTTCATCACTCTTTTCATCTCTTCCCAAGTGGATATAGGTAATTCCCTATTCCTCCTCCTATTCTTTACCAATTCATCCTACCAAACTAATGCATAATCACATAATTCCACTACTGCCAATCTCACTTTCTTATCTTCAAAATAGTTGTGACAAGTAAAAATCATGTCCACCTTTATTTCCTATTCCATGTATACTTCAGCATCATTCCTACCTTTGAAGGACGAAATTTTCATCTTGATAGCATTAATTTTGCTATCTTTTCTCTCCATTCTTTCTTCCCTTTTTAGTTTACCCCTCACGGATTGCACTTCATCTTCATACTCGTCATATATTCTTTCCAATTCTTCTTCCCGATTCCTATGACTGCTAATTAATCTACTACAGCTTTAGATTCTACTACTTTCATTAATTCTTTCATCCATCCCATTCATCCTAGTAGATAACTTCCTGAACTCATTCATGAATGCCTTATACATCACTTTCAAATCAAGCGCATTGTCGTCGTCCTCATGTAATGTTTCCTTTCCATCCCTTCTACCGGCCATTCTTATGACAAAAACTGCAAGAAAAATGGTTAGCAATAAAAGATAATCTCACAAGTCACTCACTTACATGTTTCATTCAAAAAATGACACTTCACTCGTGTTTCACTCAAAATTGGCTTTTTCCCTCTTTTAAGTTTACACACTCAAGCCTTTTCCTACTCAAACTTGATGTCCTCAATTGCACTTCAGAATTCAGTTTCCAGTCATGGTAATGCACAAACAACAAATTAAGATTTAGGAATGTAATGAAAATAGGTAAGAAAAACGATGAGCACAAAACTATAGGCAAGTATACCGAAATCAAAGAAGGCAAAATGGACACACAAGAGGAAGGATATATAATGCCCACAAAATTATAGAATTTAAATTAACAAGAATCAATTTGTTAATTATGTTGTAAATGGAAAAAATAATAATAAGATATTAAAAGATAGAAACTTAGAAGGAAGGAAAGACACTAAACAAAATAGGAAGCCATCAAAAGAAAATATTATAATCACGTCAATCCTAAAGGTAGTATTTGTTTTTTTTTCAACTGATTTTTTTAACACTAGCTAACGTTTTTGTTAAAGTCTTTAATGCCAGCACCTTTTTTCATTTTTCATTTTTTGACTTTTTTTTATTGTAGCAACGTTTTCTTCTTATCTAGCTACTGATTTTTTCGTTTCTTTTCAGAAAAACACAATAATAAGATGAACCCTAATTTCGAGTTCTAATGGAAAATAACAGTAATAACAACACATAAACACATTATAAATAAGAATTTATCCTAATCCAAACTCTGATACCAAATGATGCGGTACCCCAAGGTTAAAGAACCTAAAACCCTTAAACACACTTTGGATAGAACATGAACAAGAAGAAATCCTCATCCCTAATGAAAGGAAAGGCATATAATAAAGGTGATTTGAAAATAAGAATAGAAATTCACCACAAGTGTTTACCTTAATAAGAATTATATTCTTGATGCAATAGAAGAAGACAAGAAATCATCCCTTAAGAATTTGTTATTCATCCAATCTAACCCTAAATAATGTTTATTATGATGTATTTATAACCCTTGAAAAGAAAGAAACCTTAACTACGTAAAAGACCTTTAAACATGGGCCTCTCACCAAAATAATTTAAAGCCCAAATTAATATTTATAAAATACAACCCATTAAACCTAAAAGCTTTAAATAAGTCCAAGACACAAGTAGTGAGCCGCCGAAAGTTATACTTCTAATGTAAAATAATTAATTAAATAAGAAGGAAAGTCTTCTTGCTCATTCCTCCCAACTTGATTAGTTATCTTGTCGTTAGCCCTCCATGCCATCTACAATTCAGCCCATATATGATTGAAGAATTTCTTTGAACTTCTTAGCTCTTGATCTTGTTATTGGTCCCTTCGGCATTACTAGCTTATCTTTGGTGCTATTTCACTTACAAATTCTCACGGTCATGTTCACATCAATGCTGGTTATGTAGACTCAAGGAAGTCTACTTTCGATCATCTATTCCAACTAGTAGGAGGGGTAATTTCTTAGAAGAGTAGAAAATTGTTTGTCATTGCTACTTCCACTATAGAGGCTAAATTTGTAGCATGTTTCAGGCCACTATTCAAGCATTGTGTTTGCAAAACTTTGTCTTAGGGCTAGGTATTATTGACAGTATAGCTAGACCGCTAGAAATTTATTATGATACTTCTACATCTGTCTTCTTCTCCAAAAATGACAAGTATTCTAAAGGTGTTAAATACATGGGTTTGAAATACTTTTCAATCAAAGAAGAACTGCAAAAACCTTAGGTGTCAATTGGCCATATTGGAACGATCTAATGGTAGCATATCCATTAACTAAAGGATTATCGCCTAAAACATTTACTGGTCATATTGAAAGGATATGCATTATAGATAAGTCCTTATTAGCATGAGATCATGTTATGCATATACATATGTTTGGTTTTTGCTATTATTGATTTGACACTAATGAATTCAATTAAAGCTGTGTTTTTTCTTATTTGTTAGTTTTCACATTATGTTCTATACAAGCATTGTTTTATTGTGATGACAAATTATGTTTTAAGAAAACATTGAAGTTGAGAATCAGAGTATTTCTCAATTACAATTATTTTGAGTTGAGTTCACTGTGTAATACATAGAAGGAATCGTGTCATTAGATAACTTGTGACTGTCGTGATCCCATCATTTCAATTCATTCAAGTTAGATGACTTGATAGATTCAACATATAGTGGCACGCTTATATTGTTGGATCATTAAGTTATAACATGGGCTAAGTAGGAGATTGTTATACTAATTTAATAATTATAAAGGTGTGACCCATATTACCTGGGTTAATTCTAATATAAGGTGAGTCCAAGATAATTTTCACTAAGATTGTAGAAAATATTATAGTCATTAGAGTTTTATTATAATTAATAAGAACCCTTCCCTCTCCCTTGAGTCAAGCTAACAGTTACCAAAACAATAAAAAAAAAACATTCTTGCACTATTGCAAAAGAACGAAGAAAAAAAAAAGTGGATAAATTCTTTGCGTAGAGAAGGTGTTTGCAACCAAACTAAATAAAGATTTATCATTGTAGATATATATTAAACATGGACTGATGTTAGTATTCCTTTCTCTCTCTTATATTATGAATCTTAATTGAATGGGTTGAATTAATTGTGTTGTAGGTAATTTTGGGATAATTCTAGGCTTGAAATATTGTTTAGAATACTATAGTTTCGATTTAAAAGAATGTATAGGAAAAAGAAAATTTTTATGAAATGAAAATATTGTACTATTTATTCTCTTATAGGTTAGAAAACACAAAATTTAAACTTTTCAAATAGCACAATAAAAGTAGATATAGTTCCAACATAATCCTCAAAAAAATATTAAATTTTATATTATAAATATAATCAACTTCATTCAATAGACACATTTTATCTTTAGTTGAATATAAATTTTATTTATTTTACTTCATCATGTCAAATTTTTATTGCATTAAAAAAATGTAAAATTACAAATCTCAAGCATTTGGTAATTTAGTTGTTGGTATTCATATTAAATTTTTAGATTTGATAGGATTAATGAAAATGAAAATAAAAAATAAGGTAGAGATATAATAGTTTGGTAAACTCTAATAATATATGAAATTATATATTTGTGTTTAGTAGAGCTAAATACTACTGGACCTCTCCAAATTTCACGTATCAGTAGAATTTTTACTGAATATTCATGTTATTGTTGTTATAAATTGTAATAATTACTAAATATATTTTGAATATATATAAGGTTAGGGATTACCTTTGGTGTACTAGTAAACATATTTGTATCTACTAAATAACCGAATTCTTTAAAGAACTCACATAAGTCACTTGCTACTCTTGAAGATCAAGGCATCAGTTTCTCACGTCTGCCCACCAAGATGGGAAAAATATTGTTCAATTTAGTTGAACTTCAATGGTGAATTTTAGTGTGACTTTTGAGATATGAACACTCAGCCGATTGATTAGTCTCTGGGATATAACAGTGGAACATGTCCGTAGAAAAAAGGTACTTGTTGAGATATAACAGTGGAACATGTCCGTAGAAAAAAGGTACTTGTTGAGCATATCGGTTTGGCTTTGTCGACTAAAGTGACGGCAGAATTGGGTCCTAAGATTCTTGAAGATCTGAAGAAAGCTTGCGTTCCCTTTGACTTTTTGTCACTGCCGTATGAATAGGTGAACCTCTGTAGAAGAAAGCATCAATAAGATCAAATAGTGCAAGAATGGTTTGTTCAACATCCCTAGGAGATTCTAATTGTCCTCCAGTTAGCTTCTTTCTTCTAACTTCTAACCTAATACGTTCAGGGAACTTAAAACTTTAGAATTAGTCAATTTTAACTACCAATTCAACAGTTTCTGCAAAAGCCAGCCACCTGGTTTCTTTTTCATCAAACGGTTCAAATGGAGTTCCTCAGGATGTCACTCATGTAAATGTTGACACCTTTGATCAAACAGGTTGGAATAAATAAAGTGTGAGAACACCTAAACGCTGACTAGCCAACCCTTCCAAGCAAACCCGTATAGAAAAACCATAGACAAGGTCAACATTTAGTTTTTGCTATCTTGGATTGCCCAAGGCAGACTGCTCTTGCGCCATCTCCAATAATTAGCTCTTAGTGCATCCAATTGTTCCAACTTTGAACAAATTGTTTTTGCCAAGTCAGAATCAGGTTCATCTGGGACAGACGGGCTCAGACCAGCTACTGAATCTCTGAACTCCTGATTAGCTCGGAACCCATGGCAGAGAAGATCCAAGAGCATGCTCAGAGCAAATATAGGGTTGTCTTTGACACTCAAAACCTTCAGACAGACAGAAGGGACTTGAGGATCATTGACCAATGACTCTGAATCACCTTTGTAGAGTCCTCGAAGATATCTCCACGGGCTCTCATTCTCGGGGTTGGCCAAAATGGCCTCAATGGTGTAATTTACTTCAGAGTCTCTCATGGCTTTTAGGCCTCCCAGTAAGGGAGATCTAGTTATCACAAAATATCGCTGATAAACAACAGAAAAGAGAGACGTGAAATGTCAGAAATGAAGACAAAAAACTTAAATTAGGGGCCTAACCGATAAACATGATACAGTTGATAGCACTGCAAATTCATGCCCAAAGATAGTCAATTAACAAGAGAATTGAAATCAACATCCTTTTCCCCCCAGTTTCTTTATGTAAGACAATATGAGAGATTTACTTTTTGGCCCAAATATATAATGATCTTTTATCTTTCTCACGGAACGCTGTCATCCTCACCTGATTCCAAGCAGAATTGTTGAAAGCATCTTCTTCTAGGAGTTGTTTACAGTAGTCAAGTTCATCTTCCCATCCTCCTAAAGCTTGCAGTACCCACTGGTCCAAGGAAGGAAGAGAACTCAAATAGTTAATTAAACATAATAAACTTAAGTCCAAAGCAAAAAATGAGTTAATGAAAAGGGCCAATTGCCAAAAACAACCAAGACTTTCAGGAATTTCTTCTCAATTTCATAATAAACTTCCATCTAATTCAAGTTTAACATGACTTCTTAATATGCATCTAGCTGAACCATATCATAACTGAGCTTGTTGAAGTATTATCAGCAAATTGCTAAAAACATTAGAGAGTCCTAATAAATATGTGGAAAATCTGCATAGCTACAAATGCGGAAGGTCTGCAATAGTACATTTCAATGGCAAAAGCCATATCTAATCGGGATAATATATTTCAAAGGAAAAGGGACCACAGTAGTATATTTCAAGGGCAAAAGACCACAATACTGACAAAACCGCCATATTGACAGATACATTGTAGAATTAAAATGTTCTATTCAATAGTTGATCGTGAAAATGCTATGGTAAAGTTGTTAAAACCATGGAAGTTCAGACCTTTCTTGGAAACTTACCCTGATTAAACTATGGAACTAAAAAACTCCATGCAAATTAGATGTATTTTAAGAGCAACAACGAGCAAACAACAAACCTGCCTGTGAGACCAAGCATGATAATTTTTGGCATCAAGGGAAAGTATTTTCCTTGTGAACTGAAGTTCCCTTGCCGTTGCATCATTTCCCAATTTCTCAGCAACCCATCGCCTATGATGCCTAAAATAAAACATCAATATCTAGCTTAGAACTACAGCCATAGCAAGATCAACAGAAGAAGCTTAAACTATACATTTTTCAAAAGTATATGACAACATCCCTTTACGACATAGAAACCTCCAACATAGCATTTTTTTTGTTTTTGGTCTAGTACAAAGCTTACAAATTAACCAACTAGATATTATGTTGAATATTGATTAGTGTTATGCAATAGTTCAAAAGGTTGCATTTTAATGGCCAGCAACTATGACTTCCTCAGAGAGTTGAAGAAATTCCTCTAGAAACTAGATCATTTTCCATGCACAAACTTTGGTCCAACAAACCAAGAACTATTTTGAATCTAAGAATAGGCGGATGGATTTCAATTTTCTTCAACGTATTCAAAGATATCACATTGAAGGCCATTCCCAATAAGTCATGAATAAAATTGGGACTTCCAGTATCACTTTGTTCCCACACCAAAAAATTTGATGGTGAACATTAAACGGCAGTTGAACTCATGCAGAATCTTGGATAGTTTGTAAACTCAAAAATTAGGGAACATAAGTGACGATATACATAAATTATCACTCACCATATTTGATAGTTTTTGGTGTTATTCTTGGCAATCTTTTCAACAATATCCAGTTCTTCAAGTAGATCTAAATTTAGCGCTTCCAGTATTAGACGCCTGAAATGCCAAACCTTCAAGGAAAAGGAGAAAATAGCTGAACAGGCAATGACGCAGATTACATATCTTTCCAAAATAACTACAAAAAAAAATTTAGCGAGAGAGATTCTCTACATGGCAAAATTTTCACTAGAAGTTAAAAGCTTTCACATTATATACACAAGCAAAACCTAGCGCACAAGGAATTTAAAAAAAAAAAAAAGGAAGCTCAAATCATCAAATTAATAAAACAAAACAAAAGGACTTTTCAAAGACTAAGATAGTGGAGGGGTTACGGTGTAATTGCCAGGATTCAAGAGGATGGCTTGGTGTGTAAGCTGAAGGGCACGAGGAGATCGCTCATCTTTGAGATAAAGGGCACGAAAATAGTTCATAATCTCCACGAAATCTAGTTTGTAAGCGATGGGGACAACTGGGTTCGGACCATCGTCTTGAGGAATCGGAATGACGTCGGCAAAATCGGGTCTTTGGCTCGGCAACACAGTCTCTCCCTCGTCCTTGTCCGAATCCATAGCTTTTCACTCTAAAAGCAAAGTCTGTTAACTGGCTTTCTTCTTGACAGTGGCTTCTACATAGCTCTCTCACCCTTACAAAAAATAAATGACGTCATCAAGTTATTTGTTTTTAATTAATTTGACTTCGATGTCTTAAAAGAATATTTTTTTAATTAATTTAATAATTCAATGCTGAGTCGAAAATTATCTTTACTTCTCTATAAATTTTATTTGTATGTAAAGTTTCTTTCACATGACCAAACAAATTTAACCATCTCATAAGCTTAGATATTTAGTTAAATATAATGTACAATTAATAATGCCAATGCTTTAAAAATAAAATTAAACCAATAAGATAAAAAATTTAAGATTTAAAAGAATAATCAATACAGATTAAATATAATTAAAATTTTAAAATATAATTCAAAATGACTTAATTTGATGTATAATTAAAAAAGTTATTAAATAAAAATTAATTTTTATTTATAAAAATTTATTAATATAAAAAATTAATTCATTCATTAATAAATTGATCAGTTTTTAATAACAAGATTTATTAAAGTAAGTTTTAAATTACGACAAAATTTTCATTGAAAAAATAATCTACTTATATTTTACAAATACTTTAAATAAATCATATTTTAATATTATCCAATTATAAAAATTGGTCAAATTAAGCCTACCTTCAAATTAAATTATTATTCAATATGAAACTAAACTTAAAATAATTTCAAAAATCATATAATGAAATAGCATTAACATCTTTAATTAAAACATTCAAACATCTAACTTGATTAATATTTTATAATTTCCATTAAAATACAAAACATATTAAAACATAAACTATAAAGTGGCATTTATTTTTTCCAAAGAGAAGAATAGCTTTGTAGTATATAGTATACATATATATATATATAAACTAATATCTGAGCTCAGTTTGTTGCCTTTTTACACTAATTTTCTATTGAATCTTATATTATATTATATAGAGTTTGATTTTTTTCTAATGTTTTATGTTGGAGTAATTGTACTCTAGAAAAATTGTTTCTTTAGTGCCTAAGCTTTAAAAGTACTCTTTCTCCCAGAGGCTCCGTTTCTACTCTAATGATGTTCTAATTCTATACCAGTTAACAATAGGAATTAATTAGTTTGTTGATTTATTTACTTTTCATACTTCATACTTCTCAATATTGTATTTTCCTTCCCTAGCTCTTGAGTCTTGACAACAAAGGGCTCAGAGCTTCAATTGGGAAAATGACGGTGGCAGCAGGAATTGGGTATGCGTTGGTGGCATTAGGACCCTCTTTCTCAATCTTCGTCTCTGTCATCTCCAAGAAACCTTTCCTCATTCTCACCGTTCTCTCCAGGTTTCGTCTGCTTTTCTTCCACAAAAGTTTTATAAAAGTTGTTCTTTTTTTAATTGTTATTACTTTTTAATTCCCTTGTTCGTTTATTATCGAGAATTTGTAAGAAAGATTGGATATTTGAGTAGGAAGTTATCAAAAGGAAACTGGGTTTTGTTCATTTTGTCGCTCTGAATTTTGTGTTCTAGAGATAGTTTGACCTTAATTTGGGATCTATTTATTGTTTCCTTCTATGTATGTTGGAATTCTTAATTCCTAATAAGCATTTCCACTTGTACTTAGCTCCTTTTCAGTCACTTATTGGTTGGCTACGTTATGAACGTGATAACCTTCACATGGGATCAATTGCGTTTAACTGTATACTGGCATTTTTTGTCAGCTTATGAATTCTTCTTCAAACATTCAGAAAGGAAGACCAGTGATTTTTAGTATATTGTTTTGAATTCGTTTATAATTTATGATTCTTGTAATCTCACGGGTTGTTGCAATCTGTGTATGTAGTATGCTGTTATGGCTTATAAGTCTGATTGTGCTGTCCGGAGTGTGGAGGGCCTTTCTTCCGCTTAAATCAACGGTTTGGTGGCCTTACGCAATACTTATACTTTCATCTGTTAGTTTCCAAGAAGGGCTCCGGATTCTCTTCTGGAAAGTTTACAAGTAAGTTGCTGTGTGCAAACCATTTTATAGCTCTCTTTCTCTTTGAAGTTGTGTACCTAAACAGCTTAAATTCATTCTTCATTCACATTTAAGGTCACATAAGGACAAATGACATAATTATAAGAATTCAGTGCATGCGCTTGTGTATAGTATGTTATGTCATATGGAGGAATGATTTGGCTTGCTAATCATATAAAAAATGTCCCTTTTCACTTAAGTTTTTACAAGTTAATGGGTTTTTATTTTCTATGGGTTCATTAGTGTGGTTGTGTAATGGATTCCCCAGTGAATTTTTCCGAACATAAAGACGCAGCTGAAGTGAAAGTATTGAGGAAAATTACTAATTTTAAGATTTATTTGGCGTGATCCACATCTTTGTGGGTTAACATTTGTAAAGTTCCTCATGTTTCATGGAAGATACTTAATTGTAAGTAGCTGTCGTGATAATCAAATGTTGATTAGTAACTTCTCATTCTCCAGCATTGGGTTTGTGTGTTTTTCAAGTTCACTATAATGGCTTTATTTTTTCCGACCTTGCTGCTTGTCTTGAACAGGTAATGCTTATACATATATGCATAAATAGATTCATTCATTGGCTTCCTTCTTTTAGAATCCATATATATGCATAAATAGATTCGTGTTCTAAAAGATTCTACTGATAGTTGCACCTGAAGAGTATAATTTTCTGCTACAATTCATGAGTGAGAATCTTTTCAAGTCTCTGTCATGTTTTGTAACATTCTTTTGTGCGGATGTTGTATAGGCGACTGGAAGATACACTGGATGCTTTTGCCGATAGAGTTTCTAAACCACGCTTGTTTCTGACAGATAAAATGCAAATTGCTCTGGGTAAGCATTGAAGTTGTTTTCACGTTATTCCTTATTATTGTCCAAATTGCTATAGCACCATAGGTTGCTTTGTTCATGACCTTGTATTAATACCTTCTCTATTCCATTTTATTTGCAACATCTTGAATACAATTTAAACAAATATTTTGTCCAATACTTGCTTTTAGGTTGAGATTATTGCTGAGCTGTAGTAAAAAGGATTAAGAAAACATGCCTGCATAAATATGTTGAGAATTTTGATACGGTGATGAGATATTTTGGAAATCCTTATTTCTTCTGTGAAAATGTGTTCAATATAGTATGTTCGAGTAACAATCAACAGTTTATCTCAAGCCTTCCTTTCCTGTTGCTTCTGACATTTAGTCAATGGGGGCCGATGAATCTTCTTTACATTTTGCCCATCAGCATTTGCTGGGAGAAAGACAGTGAAAGAGAGAGCTAGTCATAGAATATTGTGAGTAGCTGAGGTCTACAGCACAAAAATGTCCCTTTTCATGGTTGAACATAAAGATGCAAATCATAGGAAAAGAGATGCCAACCAACATACTATTGAAGTTTAGCAGCTAGAAGAATGAAAAATTGTTCACCATTGAGATAAAATGGAAAGATAAAATTGTGTTAATTCCCTGCATGCAACTAATATCCATGTTGCTGAAACCCTGACGACATGTGCAGGATCAGCTAATCTAAGAAGCGTATTGTCTTTGTTGGAAATTAGTTCACTAGTTGTTGGTTTGCTTGTAAGGATAGGAATTAGGCTTATGTTTGATTCTGACAGTATGACAAAGTTCCCTATGCATTACACCTTTAAAACTGTATCATCAGTTCAATGACGATTCTATAGATGGATAGAAATGGTAATATAAATAAAATTGTGATTCTACTATCAACCCAGCCGTTTGATTTTGACAACCTACAATTCTTTCTATATCTTTTCTTGTTTGTGTTTGTTCTACTTCCTAGTATTTCTGCTGCTTCATAAATGTGTTCTTAATAACACTCAAATTATGCAGCTGGTGGTTTAGGTCATGGTGTAGCCCATGCTGTTTTCTTTTGTCTCAGTGTCCTAACGCCAGCATTTGGCCCAGCAACATTCTTCATTGACAGGTGCTCGCAGATACCATTTTTTCTTGTCTCTGGTGAGTAAAGTTTTCCATTCAAGTATTTCATGTGTGAATTAGACATTATTAGACCTCATGCACTTCAGCGTGTACTTGTAGTAAGGTGAGAGAGGGGAGGTGTTGTCACACTTGATGCTATAATCCTTGCATGTAGTGACCCAGTTGCTGAAAACGAGGTAGAGAGACATTTAGATAAAGGGTAGATGTGTTTCATTTTTTGGTGAGGGATAAATGTGGTGAGTGGTTATAGTTACCTAATTAACAGGAGTGACCTGAAGCAGTGTTCAAGTTAAAATTAGTGCTATAAGGGTGATGTATGTAGTCATAGTCCTTTACAGTGGTTTCTGGAGACAAAGTTCTTATGGGAAGCTTTTAATGCAAAATGTATAGAAAATACAATATGGTGAGGGAAGAGGACTGTTATGGAGAAAGCACATATGGTTGAGCAAAGATACTTGGCGAATGGTTGTGGTAACGGGGAATCCCTCATGTTCCACTGGTCAAAATGAATGTATTAGTCAGTATATGGTAGTTGAGATGCTCATAAGAAGTAACCTGATTTGTGAAGTTTACTTTGAATTACAACATTCCAATGATGAGATATATTGATGTTCGCTTTCTGTTTGTTTTACATGGGCAGCAATTATTGCCCTTGCTTTTGTTACGATTCACACCTTCTCTATGGTAATTGCTTTCAATGGGTATGCGGAGGAGAATAAAGTGGACCAACTTTTTGCCCCTACAGTTCATCTTCTGGCAGCACTGGTGGTAAAATCCTCATCATCTGTTCATGTTTAACTATGCACTAAAGCAGTTTACCTAGTATAATTTGCTAATAGTCTACAAACTGTAATGCTATTGGGATCCTGATGAGATGTATAAAATATATTTTGGCCACCACTTGATGGACCTTGAAATGGAAATTTTCAATTATGGAAAGCAGTTGCTCACATCTCACCTGTGGACATGATATTGTGTTTTATGGATTATTTACGGTTAAATTGAACTACTATATCTCAAATATTTCAATTACAGTAGTGATAGAAATGATGTGTTGCTAGTCATTGAAATCAGATGTCACTAGAATAGAAATGGAGAGATATTTTGGTTATCAATATAGGCCTAGCTGTGTTCAACAGGAAGAAATGAGAACATGGAAAGGAGAAAGAAATAAGAACAACGAAAATGGACAAGAAAGAAAGGAGAAATTGGGAGAGGCGAGTACTCGAGAACAATGAAATAATTTAACTAGCAAAGATATAAATTTTCTTTATGACTTACGGAACTTGAATGATTTGAATTTGTATGTTAAAAGTTTATTTAGACAGTCTTTGTAATTGCTGCTTTGGTTGGTACTGATAAACTTCTCTTATTCTTATTAGACACTGGTAAATTTTGCATCTGGAGGCTGTATGGTTGCAATTCCTCTCTTGTATTGTATGGCCGTCTTGACGTTAATACATTGTGGAAAAATGGTGTTCAGACGTTTAATAGAAGATCGAAACAGGCGGAGCCATTTGTAATGGTTACTCTAAACTCTCATGTCCTTTGCCATCTTTTTTGTGCATTTATTAGATTTCTGTATGAAAAGTAACAATGGAAGAAGAAAGTTTAGTATTCTCGAAGGAGGTCTTTGATATACGTTAGTAACTTTTTGTTTCGACTCCTCTTCGCTTTGTTGAATTACCCATGTATGGCATGCATATGAGCACCTGCTCAATCCTAAAGTGAGCCTCAACTCGATTTATCATATTTCTTAGACACTGGCTGAGTTAGGATGTTAACGGGGACCAACATTACAGTCTTCATTATTTTCTCTACGTCCATGCTTTCTCTATCTAGAGGGATGCCCCTATTTGCCTACTTCGCTCATTATTTCTGACAATATACTTGGTGGGAGTCCTGTAACAACCAAAAAAATAAAAGCAATGAGCTGTGGAGGTTTGGACAGAGCGATAGTGTCCCATATTGGATGCAGAATTTACTCCTGGACATTGTTTCAGACATCTTACACAGTTGCTCCGGCAAGCAGAACGGGCACGACTCATTCAAACATGAATTAAGATGTTGAGGTGACATTGCAATGTGGAATTCCAAGCTTTATACAAAAAAAAAGATGAAATTGATATGAAGTCATAACTGAAATTAGAGATGATTGTGCTCTGATCTACAAGAAATAATTTGAAGAATTTGACAAGGAGAAGAAAGAAGAACATGGAATATTGGGTGTTGATTACAAGATGATGAAGCAAAAGTAGAAGCCAACTAGTTAAAACTCCAAACTTTGATTCTGTTGTTTCAAACAAAGGAAAGAATCATGGCATTTGTGATCTATATAACATACCAACAATATTTAGAGCGTTAAAATATATACGAAAACTTGTGTCCTCTTTAGATCTACTTCTTGGCAGTTCTGAAATAGGTTCACTTGAAAAAGAACTTCCAAATGTCTCTATCTGTCATCTCCTTTACTAGATGGGCTCCAAAAATGCCCTCTTCGTCAACCAGACTTTTCAAATGCCGAGCACCATTACTGAAACCTACGTAATTTCTCTTCGTTGCCAAGTATAATACACCATAAGGTGGCCTCAAACACTGATAAACCAGAGCAAAAGGGACAAATGTAAGTTTACAGGCAAAGAGACATGGTTGTTTACACAATTGGGATAAATTAGATCAGAAGAAATCAATAAACGAACTGACCTTTTTTATAAGGGAATAAAGCTTCTTCAAAGAGGTCAGGGAATATGGGATATCTGTAATCAAAATCACATCATAACCACCTCCATGATCTGTTTCATTAGCTCTTTCCCATGCCCGACTTCCTGAAAGCTTCCGAGAACGTCTTGAAGGTTGTTCCTGACCTATAATGCTACCATCTTGGCTACTGCATCCATCCATGAAATCCTCCTCAGAGAAGCTCAGACTCATCCCTGGCGTCACTTCAGATGACTCGTTCCTCACAGTAGACAAAACTGTGGGGAGTTCTTCCCAGTCTCCAGCATAGAAGTGTACAGATGGCGACAGTGTATATCTTGATGGAGTCAGAGGGCTCTCTGGCTGTTGGCTCTGTCGGTCCCGAGCTTGCTCAAGATTAGCGAGGACATTTGGTATAGTTGTGCACCTTATAGTTTCTGCATTGAGGTCCTGAAAGTGCACTGTAGAAGCTCCCTGTGAATCAATTCGTTAGCTTCAATGAATTCACGCCAATAAGGCATTCTCCAAATCCTTAGCTACAAACGTTGAGATTAGATTGCAGGGTTTTTACTTGGAGTCTCTTGTGTGTCTGATTTTTCACTACTGTACGCTTCACAGAGATTAATCGCTTACAGATATGAAACTAGTTGTCTCAGAAAACCAGAAAAAAACATTTCTCCAAAATTAGTTTTTTTTTTCCAACCCAGCAGCAGACCACATTCATATATAATGGCCAGTTTGGAGGAAAATTTTCCACTTCAAGAAAACAGCTTAAAATCACAACCTTCAAGAACTTAGGAGTAAGAAGCATATGGGCAGTTTTTGATAGCTCTTTAGTTCAGATTTCAACCAGTTAGTACATATCTATACTTGGCGTACAAAAGCCTCATACCAACAACCCATATCTAAGGCCCAATTCATCCTACTTTTGAAATGGTGAAGATAAAGGGGAAACACGTCCAGAGCATGAAATACTAAAAACAGACGAAGACAATATTAACATAAATGACACTAGTAATTTAAAAGTAACAAGACATTGATTGGAATGCAAAGAATGGTCAAGTGGCAGTTACCTTCAGGCAACTGAATATCCCCGAAAGCCCATAGCTACAGCCAAGCTGCAAGAATCACCGAGTACAAAGATCAAGTGCCAAACAATAAGCAAGGATTCATTAATTTTCTAAAAACTAGAGTTGGTTTCATTTGATTAATACAAAGGAAGATGAAAGATTTCTTGATTGCCTAGCATCAAATGAAAACAAAAAAGGAGAGGCTTCTTCATTACTTTTTCTACTTTAAATGAATGGTCTGATCAGAAACTTTTAAGTAAACAAGGGCAAATCATCTGATGAGCCTTGCTTATCAGTTACATTTGATAAATCTGTCCTTTTTAGTTTCCATAAGATATTGTATCTAGATATTATGTGCCTAGCAAGTAGCCAATGGATAAGAACAAGTGTCTTTTTTATCAATACTAAAATTAAGAGGCCACTTTATGAGCACAAATTCTTATACAGCCACTAAAGAATTCAAAATCAGTCATCTAATGCCTCTTTTTGATATTTTTTAGGTCAAAACCTCAGAGTCCCATGTATATTCCAAGTTTGATCTCATTATTCCAGCCCAAGTTCTGCTACTATTTACTATCCTTAGCCCACTAACCCTCACCATAGTGCTAAGTTCTTTATCTTACAAATAAAACTAAATAGCATGAAGGAAAGAGTTGTCGAGTGCAATGTTTACACAGAGCTCAGAACAAAAAAGAACACTGGTGATCGGAACTAGTAACAGACATTACTTTTCACCACTAGAATCCACCATAAGAATACTGAGATTTAGTAGGTCTAATCTTATAGTTTGTTCAATGAATCATTGTCCAACAAGATGGCTGCATCACATGGCACGCTGTTGTATAATCATATAAATAATATGTACATACATGGTCTATGCATTGAGGTAAAGTTCCAAATGGTGTCAGTAGATATTATTTCCCATTAATTACCTCTAGCACCCTCTTGCCTCTAAAGCTTAACTGCCCATCACGAATTTCATGCCTAAGAATACTAACAAGATCAGTGGAGCTATCCCAAGACTTCAGAGACCCTGCAACACAAGATAATGATGGTTTTCAGCTGTCAATTCAGTTAAGTACATTAAAATAGTCATTTCTTATTGCACACCACGATCTGCCAATGAAGTGTACTTTAATAAGAAAACTATGGCTTTATATGTTTCCTAAATCTCACATACTAACCATCAGGTTTAGCTGACGTCATTTCAGAACCAGTGAATCCAAAGATATCAGCAACACTAACTATTCCCTGAAAGAGGTTTGAATAAGCAACAAGCACATGAGGGATAACATACTAACAACAAAAAGTGAGGGATAGAGTATAGAAAATAAAGCTGACGGTTAGAGGTTCATGCATCAGACCCCATAAAGCAAATGTTTTATCACAAGTAATTAATGCAAGTCCTGTATAACCCTCTTGTCCGAAAATTTGTTGAACAGCCAACTGATCCAAGCTACCGGAGAAAGGATTTTTAGATACCTTGAACACATGGAAACCTTGCAAATCCACATTTTCCCCAGCATACCTATAAGGATGAGCCATCTGCGCAAGCATAGTCATGATGTGAGCAATAACAGAAATTTCCCCTGCAGGTGATATAATAACAGAATCAAGCCAACCGCAGTGATATACTTTTGAAGGGAGAATCTCCACAGCTGGCGAAGACAGATGCGAATCTCTTTCTGAAACAGTGGAGATACTGTGACCGCCCCGATCACTAGGCACCAAACCAGGCCAGCACTGTGAAAGCAATGATGGGGCACGCATCTTAACCTGCAAAATAACAACACCATCAACCCTTTAATAATCCAAGGTATCCAAAACAGAAGAATTAAAGACCCCAGATGATAAAGTCATCCAAAACAGCTAATGAACACACAAGAAACCTAACCAAATTGGAATGAGCAACAGTGGAAGCAAAGAATAGATGAGAATAACATGACAGCATACTAAAAATAAGTAATTTTGATAAACCCAGAATCACAAAACCCTTTAAAGACTTAATTAACATGAAAAAACACAAAGGGACTACAAACATTAATTGGCATGAACAAATACCCAGTCTTTAAGTAAATTGAGAACCCAACGAAGTCCTAACCTCAAAGAACCGAAAAAGATGAGAACTATTGGTGAGGATTCTCTGAATCGAACGTTGATCTTGAGCACTTGTTTTATTGAAAACCAAAAGAAAGGCTAATATAGAGTGTGCAAATTCATGGGAAAATAGATCGTTCCCATTAAAAAGTCAAAAAGGAATCAAATTCACCAGTTCCCAAACAAGCGAGACCACGGAGAAGCTTCTGACACAGAGCTTGTGGGAAATATGCCCATTCCCCACTTTACCCTTTGCTCCCTCCCATTATTACGCAATCATCTATATTTTCTTCTTTTTTTTTTTAGAAACAAAAATACCTTCAGCCTGCTTAATTTCTAAGCTCCGGAAAAGTTTATTGCTTCCAAATTAGCAATTTCAAATTCATTTGTCTTCAGTTTTTTAAATTTAATTACAAAAATATTCTTTTTATAAAAATTGCGTACTTTAATAATCTTCCTCTGACTCTCGCAAAACGAAAAGTCTTGTATATTAGGAACATTAACTTCTTAAATCTAATAAAACATCATTATTAATATAAATTAAATTAGTAACATAAAAACAAGAATAAGAATCTCAAATTTATCTCTAGTTTTATCCTATAAATTTAATTCAATTTCATTAATAATTATCAACAAATAACTATTAGTTATCAATGAATGCTCATGAGTTATAGGTTTTCCAAAGATACCTTAACATTAAAGGGTTGAATCACTTCTAATGTGAATAATTCATATTTTATTTTTTTAGCATAAGCAAGTTATTTTAAACTCATTTTCGTTTAACAAAAGCTTTCAATTTTTAATTTCAAGTATTAAACAACTAGTAATAGTAGATAACAAACATTAGTGATTAAGTGAATACTAAAGACTAACGATATATTTGATTGAACGTAAGATTTTTAATAAAATAAAATGGTTTACAATGAAATGAAATGTAAAATAGATGTAATATTAGAAAATTGTTATTTGAGAATGATAAAAGAGTTTATGATGTAATATAGTAAAATATTGTTTGAAATAATGATTTATAATATAATACACTAAAAAGTTATTTATCATTTTACATTTCATCTTAAATTTCTCAAATCAGTTTCTTATTTTTATTGTTTATGAAAGAATGAGATAATGATATTACTTTCTGATTCATTCCGTTAATAAACCTTAACCATACATAGCTTTAAGTTAAGATTATACGAGGGATTCTAATAGTAATTACCTCAATTTAAAAAAAAAAAGCAAAAAGTGGCAGGTATGGTAATGTTGGGAAGTGAGGAGGGTAATTATGGGATTTGGAACTTATATGAATCCTGGCGAGTAGTAAAATGAAAATTCGGGTTCAAGTGACGCCGCCGTGTAGAACGGAGTTTCCGTCAACCAGGCCCACGCGGATGCCACGTGCGGTCTTTATTATAATAAGTACTAGTAAGAATATGCTAATAATATTACCTTACTGTCACGCGTTGCATTTGGATTTGGAATCAGAACCCTTCAAAGTCGTATCCTTGGCAGCGATAATTGACTTTCACGTACTTTTTGTAGAAATTAAGGAACGGATGCTTTCCCCCCTGTATATTTTTTCGGCAAATGATGAATATGCAAATGAAAAAACATGCGTTGATTCGGACGGTGGATTTGTCATTATTTGGTTGGATTATATCATTGAAAAACAAATTGTCACCTACTTCGGTATCCTAAGCCTTATATTTATTAAAAAAGTTAAAACGACTTATACAGTACATATCTCTCTCTCTCTCTCTCTATATATATATATGTTATTACAAAAGAGACATTTGTATTAAAATTAAATGAGACAAAGATGATAACGAGAATAATTGTAAGATTTATGCTGATTAGGGATGACAAAAAGGCCAAGGTTGTGAAATTGTTTTGCCATAAAACGATTTTTAAATAAAATATAATTTCGATTTATGGTCATCCTTATCATTGGTACACGAGATTTGGAAAAATCTAGTACTATTATGTAACTTTAATTTAACTAATAAAGAAATTATTTTCAAATGACCTACGTTAAAAAGAGAGAGAGAGAAAATGATGATGATAATAATTACTACTACCAAATCAAGCAGAAAAAAAGCTTAAGCGAAATTCTTGAAAAGTAAATACTACCTATTTACAAGTTTACAAGAGGAAAATTAAAAAAAAAACTTATGAGAATTATAAGAATCTTTTTAAGAGAGATCCTTTATTTTTATTTTAATATTGGTACGCTAAAGTTTTTATTATAGGTCATGTCTTCGATAACTTCTAACATTGTCATATTATTTTTTATTATCTACTGTCAATCCTTCTTAGGTATTCCTTTGCTTTCTTTCCTTCTTACTTATCGGTACAGGTAAAATTAGATGAAAGTAAATTAGATATGAAAATTTATATTTTTATTCAAAAATTGAAGCATGGCACGTGTCACTTCTTTATTGATATATTTCTTTTCTCATATTTTCTTTGGAAAGGTATACACACATTGATATTATTTTTGAAGCATCATGGAAAGTCAATTAAATAGCTTTACTTAGAAATATTAGGAATAAGGAATACAACTTATAGATGTTCAAACTTCACAATGAAACTCAGTACATGTGAATTATCATAATTTAAAATAATTTTTTGTTATCATTGCATAATTAAATAATAATTAAGATGCTACATCCTGGGATGGCATTTGGAGTCGAGTTGGGCCACCCCGACTTGTCCAGGGCCTGGGCTCTGGCCACTCTTAGCATTGTCGAGGTTGCGCTCTGGCTAAACAATCCCAGACTAGATCGGACTTCGGGCTAGGCCTGGCCAAATTGCATCGTTTTTCAATGAATGCAATTAGAATTTTTGTCTAATATTGTTGATAAATCCATAGATTTAAAGGGCTTGTTCATTCGCAGCCCAAAATCATATGGACATAACACCAGAGGCCCATTACCATACGTATATCATTCTGCAGACAGCATTCAGCATTCTTTTACTAAGCTAAAGCCTGGGGTTTTAGGAGTGATGGCATTGACGAATTTTATACTGACGGTGGCCGGAGTTAGCGCCGTCGTTCTTCTGTTGAGGAGCGATGTCAAGCAATCTGCCTCCATTTTCCGGCGCAATGTTAAGGTTATTCGCGAATGGTTGGAACAAGAATCCGCTGCCTCAGCCAAGTAATTGTTTTCAAACTTGAAGTTTCCTCTCGCTTTTTTCCTGGAAAATTCATTTCATTTCTATTTTTATGAATTATTTGGTCTTATTCCTCTCTACTTCAAGAGATGATCCTATTCCCTGAGATTATTGCTTTGTTCATGAATTCCATTTGAAAAAAAAGGAGGTTTTTTTGTTTTTTTTTCTTGGATTTTATATGATAAGTATTGTGAAAACTAACGAGTTTTTGTTTTTTTATCTGAACCCATCTTCTGGTTTGAGAAGAGTGTTTAGCACTGAACAAGTCTGCTTATGAATCCTTGATTATGTGAATGATGATGTTGAATAGCTGATTTAGGGCATGTCAAGTTAGCTGATTATGACGTTTCTGTATCATATTAGTTCCAAACTACATCGAAGATAATTTTAGGGATTTTGTTCTCCACACGAATGCATACATACTCAACCAGAAGAAGACATCTTATTACTTATTTACTGTGGTGGAACCAACTCAAATCACATTTCTTTTAGTTTGATTGATTATAACTAATCTACTTTCCAACGTTGAGAGATTCTGTTAGTTTTGATGATGCACTTGTTTCAGTGGTTCAAAGAAGGCATCACCCAAGGAACTTGAATCAAAAGCAAAAGACATCCCTAAGCCTAAGGAGGACAAGCATGAGCATTGAGATGTTTGAGTGAGATCCGGACATCTACTTGGAGTTAATGAATATATAACCCTTTTTCTTAAAACAAATCCTTGATTTAATTTTGATGACTGCATGTATAACTTACTTTTTTTTTTCTTCATTAACATGTATCTATCAATAATTGCTGGAGATTTTGGTGTTTGTGTCTATCAATTACTTCTAAAATCATCATTGCAAAAAAAGCACTTATATCTATCGAGGTAAGGTTAAATGAATTACCTATACATCAACTTATATACTACGTGAACAGTTAGCCATTACATTTTTTGAAATTAGATATAATCGATCTAGGGTCATTGAAGCCTCCTAAAAAGATCTACAATCTAAGGTCCTACTAAAAGAGTCTACTAAATTTATGGAGTTGTTTCAAATAATATTTGTAAAAATCTGGACGGATACAGGTGAAATTTAAACAATGTCACACTTAGGACTTACAATGATATTAGAAGTTTAGCTACAATGTAATGATATTTAACAAAATTTCCAAGAGACTTCAGTAAGTGAATATTCTTATGTTTTCAATTCTCATTTTATGATTGCCTACTGAATAAACAAAAATGCTTGGAGTATGTGAGATATCATCATCATTCAGTAAGAAGTAGATCTTCACTATGTTCTTGATCAAATTCCTCGTGCACATCCAACTCACCAGGCCCAACGAATACAAAATTATCCCCTGAAAAATCTGATCTTATAGTCAATAGTTTGACAGTAATGCAGCTTCCTTTCCTACTTCTGCTGCATCTTTCATGTCGAAAGGCTTTAGTTTGGTTGAGAGCTGATGCTTTTCATGCCCTGATGGTTGGTTCTTTGTATCTTCGATCTGCCAGACCGGAGCTGAACAACATTTCTTCTCCCGCAAGTCTCTCTAAGCTCCCTTTTTGTGCCATAGGATCATGAACTGGCATGCGTCCAAGAGATTCCTGGGGGATTTGTAAGCTTAATTGTTTCTCTAAGAGGAGACATGGAAAAAGGTTGCCAGGAATTTTTGGAGTTCCACTCTGCTCTCTGTTCAAAAGGCCAAAAAAGAGGTTCATCGTTATTGAAGTCTTCAAAATCTGCAGCTCCTGCTGAAGTTGGTTCATGTGGCGGATGCTTATCTTTCACTTCAGAGAACGGTGTTGGAAGTTTGGAACTGGGTGGTAGTACATCTGAATACCAAATTTCTTTGTTGCACGGGCTAGGAAAACCAAACTTGAAGTACCCCAAGTCCAGTTCTTCATCTGAAGTCCACTCGGAATCTTCATCATCTAGATTCACTAAAGACATTGCAAAACTTCTTTCCATATCTGATAGATGTGAAGAAGAAGAAGAGGAAGAATCAAAGTTGTGATTTTCACTTGTTAAAGGGCTCTCAGAAGTTGTTATCTCCTGAGAAGCCTGCCCACTAAAAGACATAGAGCCCTCAGAACTTCCAGCAGCCGAAAATTCATCCTGTGAAATGAGACATGTTCTTTCGGGGGACAAAGATGCTTCCTTTACAGGAGCTAATATTGAGTCGTCTTGAAGGACAGTACTTGCTTTATCTAAATGAAGATAAGAATCTGCCAATGTTGATAACCAGGAAATCAACCATTTGTCAACAGAGAGATGGAATGAAGTAGACGAGCCATACTCTTGAAAGAATGTAGAGGAACAATCTGAAGAAGATAACCACATGCAGTCTTTTTCATCAGACAAACTTCCTTCATTAATCTGTTTTTCAAGTTCAGCGTCCTCTTCCACCATTGACAGGGGATAAATGGCAGCAGCCTTCTTTCTGCTATTGCCAACTTGACCAATCTTTTTTGATTGAATGAACTCTTTTCCTAGCCGCCCTGTGGCAAGCGTTGATCTAGGAAGCTTATGACTTCTTTTCTCAGACATATTCTTCGTCAGGTTTCAAGGTTACACACGTTGCACTTCCCACAAAGCTATATCTCTCTGAGTCTCAGGTGCTTGAGTCCTTGTTTTCACTAACGACACTGTTACATTAGATGGATGAATGCAATGAAAACTACCAACGACTGAAAGAAACGTACTACAATATAATAAACTTTTGAGAAAACGAAGGATAGCTCTGCTTAGCTTATCAACACCGCAACCCCGAAACTTTCCAAACGGAATATGATCATGTAATTCTCAAATAAACAGACAAAGAAAATGTTAAAAACGGCAAGAGAGTCAAAACCTACCAGGAAGGGGGATGAAATACGCAAATATACGTTTGACACAGGACAAGAATCGTATGCTAAGCCATTTAGTATTTAGTTCGGTACACACATATTCGTAAGAGTCGAAGACCAACTACCTACGTGATCGAAACTAAATGTCTTGGAATGGTTTTTAACGAGAAAAAACGAATAGAGAGTGCATATTAAACATCAAGAGAAATTATAGGATTACCTTATGACTACTGAATTAGCACGAAAAAATCCTGTCCCGCAGGTTCAGAAACCTTAAGTGTCAGGAAAGAAAAAAGAGAGGGAGGGAGGGAGGAAGGGAACCAGAAATCTGTAGAAGTTATACAGAGAAATTTTGTTTGGTCCAAATTAAGACAAAACAAACAGTATAAGACTCGATGCTGCAACTGTTGTACTAATGAAGAAAAGAAACACAATCCTTAGTTTCTCCTGAGTTTTGTAATTATATCAATCATTCATATTGATATGTGCAATAAATATATTATTATTTTTCCATATTTAGAGATGGCGGGCTTTTCCTTGTTACAGCCATAGCCATTGACACGCCTAACATGCTTGTTCTACTTTTGTCAAGGTTCCTTTCCCCCCGCGCTTATTGAAGCAATTGTACTGATACTCTAGTATTTCCATTGTCGGTCTTTCCTTTTTTACTTAGATTTTGTTTCCATACTGAAATTGGAAGAATAATTGCAATCCAATTCCTAATTTGACTAAAGTATAATCTTTACTTATATCCTACAAAGAAAGGTTTAATGATCAAATATGAGAAAGCTTCAAGGGCTCCGAATTGGTTCGATATAAAGTAAAAAGTTAAAGGGCTGTTTGTTTTCAATTTTTTTTTAGTCTTTTGTTGCAGTTTTTGTAAATTAAGAAGCAACTCTTAAAAATTGTTTTTAGTTAAACGCGTTTGTATATTTTGTTTTTAAAAATAAAAAGCAGCAACTATTTTACGAAAATGTAAAAATAACGTTTTTGTGATTTCTAAAAACAGGTTTTCATAAACTTTTTTTCACAAAAACAAAAAATATTCAGGTTTTTCTCTCCTCTGTGCCGACTTCGTCTTCTGAGTCTTCACCGGTGTTGCAATATCTCCAGGTTTGTTTTCATATCTATCTGTTACTTCTGCGATTTCTCTTGTCTCTCTTGTCCATAACATCAGACCCATAACAAAATAGAGAAACTAGGCATGATGAAGGAGAGATATGAAACTATGAAAAGAAAAAGAGATAAAGAAAATAACAGTATTATAGATGTAGCTATGCTTACTAAAAGCAACATGTAGAACTTCTGCTTTGAGCATAAACTTCTGCAATTTTTTGTGATGATAAAGAAGATGATGCACTCTTGTTCTTCCTCTTAACAACAATTTTTCTAACTAGAATGAGTTTTCGTACGACGTGTTTCAGCTCTTAAATTTTTGCTTTACCTCATTTGCTAAACGTAACGACGACTTCATCTGATTCTTTACAAAGAACTAACATAGAACCATGAACAACTATGAAATAACGTTATTAAAACCAAAGGCTATAGCCTTTTTTCTTGATCCTCACGTCATTTTAAATCCAAGATAGCTATAGCTGTTTTCTTCTTCCTCACGTCTTTACAGTTGTTTTATTCTTAGACTTCACGCTATTCTTTCTCCTTGTCCTCACATCTTTCTAGCTATTTTCTTCTCATACTCGCATCTTTAGCATAAAGTGGAGCACAGGTGGCATAGAGTGGAGCAGGTGAAGCCTATTATTGTCTTCACATCATTTAATGCTATTTAATGTAGCAAAGGCTTTATACCTTACAAAAGTGAAGCCTAGTCTTCACATAATTTAATGTGGCAGCGGCTTTATCAAAAGTGAAGCCTAGTCTTCACGTCATTTATTGTGAAGCCTATTCTTATCTTCACGTAATAGCTTATTGTTCCTTATAAGCGTGGAGAACGAAACATTATGCATTTGTACGTGAGTTCTTCACGTCCTTTATTGTGAAGCCTATTCTTGTCTTCACTTAACAGCTTATTGTTGCTTATAATCGTAGAGAAATGAAACATTAAATGCATTTATACATTAGTTGAATTTGATATATATGTAGCCATACTTACGTTAAATGCATTTACTTGTGAATTCTGTTGAAGTGACTTATTACCTGAAGCTAAAGTCGAAATGAAGGAATGTGTAAATAATTTACTGTAGTGGTTTTGCTACCAGGTTTTCACATATAGTGAAAATTTAATTTGTGTACAAGTTTAGACACCACATATTTTTTAGAAATTATTATGATTGTCACTTGTTTATTTTAAACTATATTTAGCATTGTAATTGATGTCACTTATATGTTATTACATTTAGTGATGGAAGGCTTGAACAATATGAATGATTACAATAATTGTATGGAAGTAAATGAAAAAGATGGAGTATGAAATGATACTATAGAGATGTATTTAATCTCCTTGATGGTTGAAGAAGTGAAGAAGGGAAATCGAACTACTAGTACCTTTTTCAAATATGGTTGAAAGAATATTAAAGCAGGGCTTCAAACAAAATTCAATAAGGAGTATACTGATATTCAATTGAAGAATAAGTATTGTAACACCCCACTCCCGCGTGACTCGAACCTGATGTCGTTGGCGATATCCGAGTCCGTGCCCCGCGAGGGTGGTGTACTACATCAGTCGGTCAAAACTCAGTATACGATCTTTTTTTTAAACATTCATTCTCGCGGAATAGACAGTAATAATCTGAGCCCACGTTCAGAAATAAACAATTTCAGTCTCAGAAATAAACATTTTCAGTTGTTACAATCAGTCAACAATAAGTTACAATTATTTAATGTACAAAGAGCCATAACTAGATTGGGCTCATTACAAATACAAGCATCCTTTACAGAAAGTTCAGAATACAATTATGCGACACTAATGCAGACATGAACTGATCCCGACCTCTATCCTTCACTTGCCTACAGTAGACATACTCCCGTGTCAACCGGGGTATTCTTCAAGACC